>JAUMJK010001174.1:37500-355324 GCA_033558105.1 Coccyzus lansbergi
AGGGACGAGTGAGTGAGTGAGTGAGGGAGGAGGCTTTGGACTTGAGGGACGAGTGAGTGAGTGAGTAAGGGAGGGAGGAGGCTTTGGACTTGGGGGACGAGTGAGTGAGTGAGTGAGGGAGGGAGGAGGCTTTGGACTTGAGGGACGAGTGAGTGAGTGAGTGAGGGAGGAGGCTTTGGACTTGAGGGACGAGTGAGTGAGTGAGTGAGTGAGGAGGCTTTGGACTTGAAAGACGAGTGAGTGAGGTAGGGAGGGAGGAGGCTTTGGACTTGAGGGACGAGTGAGTGAGTGAGTGAGTGAGTGAGGAAGGAGGCTTTGGACTTGAGGGACGAGTGAGTGAGTGAGTGAGGGAGGAGGCTTTGGACTTGAGGGACGAGTGAGTGAGTGAGTGAGTGAGGAAGGAGGCTTTGGACTTGAGGGACGAGTGAGTGAGTGAGTGAGGGAGGAGGCTTTGGACTTGAGGGACGAGTGAGTGAGTGAGTGAGTGAGTGAGTAAGGGAGGAGGCTTTGGACTTGAGGGACGAGTGAGTGAGTGAGTGAGGGAGGGAGGAGGCTTTGGACTTGAGGGACGAGTGGGTGAGTGAGTGAGTGAGTGTGTGAGGAGGCTTTGGACTTGAGGGACGAGTGAGTGAGTGAGTGAGTGAGTGAGGAGGCTTTGGACTTGAGGGACGAGTGAGTGAGTGAGTGAGGAGGCTTTGGACTTGAGGGACGAGTGAGTGAGTGAGTGAGTGAGGGAGGAGGCTTTGGACTTGAGGGACGAGTGAGTGAGTGAGTGAGTGAGGAGGCTTTGGACTTGAGGGACGAGTGAGTGAGTGAGTGAGTGAGTGAGGAAGGAGGCTTTGGACTTGAGGGACGAGTGAGTGAGTGAGTGAGTGAGGGAGGAGGCTTTGGACTTGAGGGACGAGTGAGTGAGTGAGTGAGTGAGTGAGTGAGGGAGGAGGCTTTGGACTTGAGGGACGAGTGAGTGAGGGAGGGAGGGAGGAGGCTTTGGACTTGAGGGACGAGTGAGTGAGTGAGGGAGGGAGGAGGCTTTGGGACTTGAGGGACGAGTGAGTGACGTGAGTGAGGGAGGAGGCTTTGGACTTGAGGGACGAGTGAGTGAGTGAGTGAGGGAGGAGGCTTTGGACTTGAGGGACGAGTGAGTGAGTGAGTGAGGGAGGAGGCTTTGGACTTGAGGGACGAGTGAGTGAGTGAGTGAGTGAGGAGGAGGCTTTGGACTTGAGGGACGAGTGAGTGAGTGAGTGAGTGAGGGAGGAGGCTTTGGACTTGAGGGACGAGTGAGTGAGTGAGTGAGTGAGTGAGGAAGGAGGCTTTGGACTTGAGGGACGAGTGAGTGAGTGAGTGAGGAAGGAGGCTTTGGACTTGAGGGACGAGTGAGTGAGTGAGTGAGTGAGTGAGTGAGTGAGGAGGAGGCTTTGGACTTAAGGGACGAGTGAGTGAGTGAGTGAGTGAGTGAGGGAGGAGGCTTTGGACTTGAGGGACGAGTGAGTGAGTGAGTGAGTGAGTGAGGGAGGAGGCTTTGGACTTGAGGGACGAGTGAGTGAGTGAGTTAGGAGGCTTTGGACTTGAGGGACGAGTGAGTGAGGGAGGGAGGGAGGAGGCTTTGGACTTGAGGGACGAGTGAGTGAGTGAGTGAGGGAGGAGGCTTTGGACTTGAGGGACGAGTGAGTGAGTGAGTGAGTGAGGAAGGAGGCTTTGGACTTGAGGGACGAGTGAGTGAGTGAGTGAGTGAGTGAGGGAGGAGGCTTTGGACTTGAGGGACGAGTGAGTGAGTGAGTGAGTGAGTGAGGAAGGAGGCTTTGGACTTAAGGGACGAGTGAGTGAGTGAGTGAGTGAGGGAGGAGGCTTTGGACTTGAGGGACGAGTCAGTGAGTGAGTGAGTGAGGAAGGAGGCTTTGGACTTGAGGGACGAGTGAGTGAGTGAGTGAGTGAGGAGGCTTTGGACTTGAGGGACGAGTGAGTGAGGGAGGGAGGGAGGAGGCTTTGGACTTGAGGGACGAGTGAGTGAGTGAGTGAGGGAGGAGGCTTTGGACTTGAGGGACGAGTGAGTGAGTGAGTGAGTGAGGAAGGAGGCTTTGGACTTGAGGGACGAGTGAGTGAGTGAGTGAGTGAGGGAGGAGGCTTTGGACTTGAAGGACGAGTGAGTGAGTGAGTGAGTGAGGGAGGAGGCTTTGGACTTGAGGGACGAGTGAGTGAGGGAGGTAGGGAGGAGGCTTTGGACTTGAGGGACGAGTGAGTGAGTGAGTGAGGGAGGAGGCTTTGGACTTGAGGGACGAGTGAGTGAGTGAGTGAGTGAGGAAGGAGGCTTTGGACTTGAGGGACGAGTGAGTGAGTGAGTGAGTGAGGGAGGAGGCTTTGGACTTGAGGGACGAGTGAGTGAGTGATTGAGTGAGGGAGGAAGCTTTGGACTTGAGGGACGAGTGAGTGAGGGAGGGAGGGAGGAGGCTTTGGACTTGAGGGACGAGTGAGTGAGTGAGTGAGTGAGGAGGCTTTGGACTTGAGGGACGAGTGAGTGAGGGAGGGAGGGAGGAGGCTTTGGACTTGAGGGATGAGTGAATGAGTGAGTGAGGGAGGAGGCTTTGGACTTGAGGGACGAGTGTGTGAGTGAGTGAGTGAGGAAGGAGGCTTTGGATTTGAGGGACGAGTGAGTGAGTGAGGGAGGGAGGGAGGAGGCTTTGGACTTGAGGGACGAGTGAGTGAGTGAGTGAGTGAGTGAGTGAGTGAGTGAGTGAGGAAGGAGGCTTTGGACTTGAGGGACGAGTGAGTGAGTGAGTGAGTGAGGAAGCTTTGGACTTGAGGGACGAGTCAGTGAGTGAGTGAGGGAGGAGGCTTTGGACTTGAGGGACGAGTGAGTGAGTGAGTGAGTGAGGAAGGAGGCTTTGGACTTGAGGGACGAGTGAGTGAGTGAGTGAGGGAGGAGGCTTTGGACTTGAGGGACGAGTGAGTGAGTGAGTGAGTGAGGAAGGAGGCTTTGGACTTGAGGGACGAGTGAGTGAGTGAGTGAGGGAGGGAGGAGGCTTTGGACTTGAGGGACGAGTGAGTGATTGAGTGAGGGAGGAGGCTTTGGACTTGAGGGACGAGTGAGTGAGTGAGTGAGTGAGGAAGCTTTGGACTTTAGGGACGAGTGAGTGAGTGAGTGAGGGAGGAGGCTTTGGACTTGAGGGACGAGTGAGTGAGTGAGTGAGTGAGGGATGAGGCTTTGGACTTGAGGGACGAGTGAGTGAGTGAGTGAGTGAGGAGGCTTTGGACTTGAGGGACGAGTGAGTGAGGGAGGGAGGGAGGAGGCTTTGGACTTGAGGGACGAGTGAGTGAGTGAGTGAGTGAGGGAGGAGGCTTTGGACTTGAGGGACGAGTGAGTGAGTGAGTGAGTGAGGGAGGAGGCTTTGGACTTGAGGGACGAGTGAGTGAGGGAGGGAGGGAGGAGGCTTTGGACTTGAGGGACGAGTGAGTGAGTGAGTGAGGGAGGAGGCTTTGGACTTGAGGGACGAGTGAGTGAGTGAGTGAGTGAGGAAACTTTGGACTTGAGGGACGAGTGAGTGAGTGAGTGAGTGAGGGAGGAGGCTTTGGACTTGAGGGACGAGTGAGTGAGGGAGTGAGGGAGGAGGCTTTGGACTTGAGGGACGAGTGAGTGAGTGAGTGAGTGAGGAGGCTTTGGACTTGAGGGACGAGTGAGTGAGGGATGGAGGGAGGGAGGGAGGAGGCTTTGGACTTGAGGGACGAGTGAGTGAGTGAGTGAGTGAGGAGGCTTTGGACTTGAGGGACGAGTGAGTGAGTGAGTTAGGAGGCTTGGGACTTGAGGGACGAGTGAGTGAGTGAGTGAGGGAGGAGTCTTTGGACTTGAGGGACGAGTGAGTGAGTGAGTGAGGGAGGAGGCTTTGGACTTGAGGGACGAGTGAGTGAGTGACTGAGGGAGGGAGGAGGCTTTGGACTTGAGGGACGAGTGAGTGAGTGAGGGAGGGAGGGAGGAGGCTTTGGACTTGAGGGACGAGTGAGTGAGTGAGTGAGTGAGTGAGTGAGTGAGGAAGGAGGCTTTGGACTTGAGGGACGAGTGAGTGAGTGAGTGAGTGAGGAAGCTTTGGACTTGAGGGACGAGTCAGTGAGTGAGTGAGGGAGGAGGCTTTGGACTTGAGGGACGAGTGAGTGAGTGAGTGAGTGAGGAAGGAGGCTTTGGACTTGAGGGACGAGTGAGTGAGTGAGTGAGGGAGGAGGCTTTGGACTTGAGGGACGAGTGAGTGAGTGAGTGAGTGAGGAAGGAGGCTTTGGACTTGAGGGACGAGTGAGTGAGTGAGTGAGGGAGGGAGGAGGCTTTGGACTTGAGGGACGAGTGAGTGATTGAGTGAGGGAGGAGGCTTTGGACTTGAGGGACGAGTGAGTGAGTGAGTGAGTGAGGAAGCTTTGGACTTTAGGGACGAGTGAGTGAGTGAGTGAGGGAGGAGGCTTTGGACTTGAGGGACGAGTGAGTGAGTGAGTGAGTGAGGGATGAGGCTTTGGACTTGAGGGACGAGTGAGTGAGTGAGTGAGTGAGGAGGCTTTGGACTTGAGGGACGAGTGAGTGAGGGAGGGAGGGAGGAGGCTTTGGACTTGAGGGACGAGTGAGTGAGTGAGTGAGTGAGGGAGGAGGCTTTGGACTTGAGGGACGAGTGAGTGAGTGAGTGAGTGAGGGAGGAGGCTTTGGACTTGAGGGACGAGTGAGTGAGGGAGGGAGGGAGGAGGCTTTGGACTTGAGGGACGAGTGAGTGAGTGAGTGAGGGAGGAGGCTTTGGACTTGAGGGACGAGTGAGTGAGTGATTGAGTGAGGAAACTTTGGACTTTAGGGACGAGTGAGTGAGTGAGTGAGTGAGGGAGGAGGCTTTGGACTTGAGGGACGAGTGAGTGAGGGAGTGAGGGAGGAGGCTTTGGACTTGAGGGACGAGTGAGTGAGTGAGTGAGTGAGGAGGCTTTGGACTTGAGGGACGAGTGAGTGAGGGATGGAGGGAGGGAGGGAGGAGGCTTTGGACTTGAGGGACGAGTGAGTGAGTGAGTGAGTGAGGAGGCTTTGGACTTGAGGGACGAGTGAGTGAGTTATGAGGCTTTGGACTTGAGGGACGAGTGAGTGAGTTAGGAGGCATTGGACTTGAGGGACGAGTGAGTGAGTGAGTGAGGGAGGAGTCTTTGGACTTGAGGGACGAGTGAGTGAGTGAGTGAGGGAGGAGGCTTTGGACTTGAGGGACGAGTGAGTGAGTGACTGAGGGAGGGAGGAGGCTTTGGACTTGAGGGACGAGTGAGTGAGTGAGTGAGTGAGTGAGGAAGGAGGCTTTGGACTTGAGGGACGAGTGAGTGAGTGAGTGACGGAGGAGGCTTTGGACTTGAGGGACGAGTGACTGAGTGAGTGAGGGAGGGAGGAGGCTTTGGACTTGAGGGACGAGTGAGTGAGTGAGTGAGGGAGGAGGCTTTTGACTTGAGGGACGAGTGAGTGAGTGAGTGAGTGAGGAGGCTTTGGACTTGAGGGACGAGTGAGTGAGGGAGGGAGGGAGGAGGCTTTGGACTTGAGGGACGAATGAGTGAGGGAGGAGGCTTTGGACTTGAGGGACGAGTGAGTGAGTGAGGGAGGGAGGAGGCTTTGGACTTGAGGGACGAGTGAGTGAGTGAGTGAGTGAGTGAGGAAGGAGGCTTTGGACTTGAGGGACGAGTGAGTGAGTGAGTGAGGGAGGAGGCTTTGGACTTGAGGGACGAGTGAGTGAGTGAGTGAGCGAGTGAGTGAGTGAGGAGGCTTTGGACTTGAGGGACGAGTGAGTGAGTGAGTGAGGGAGGAGGCTTTGGACTTGAGGGACGAGTGAGTGAGTGAGTGAGTGAGGAGGCTTTGGACTTGAGGGACGAGTGAGTGAGGGAGGGAGGGAGGGAGGGAGGAGGCTTTGGACTTGAGGGACGAGTGAGTGAGTGAGTGAGTGAGGAGGCTTTGGACTTGAGGGACGAGTGAGTGAGTTATGAGGCTTTGGACTTGAGGGACGAGTGAGTGAGTGAGTTAGGAGGCTTGGGACTTGAGGGACGAGTGAGTGAGGGAGGGAGGGAGGAGGCTTTGGACTTGAGGGACGAGTGAGTGAGTGAGTGAGGGAGGAGGCTTTGGACTTGAGGGACGAGTGAGTGAGTGAGTGAGTGAGGAAGGAGGCTTTGGACTTGAGGGACGAGTGAGTGAGTGAGTAAGTGAGGGAGGAGGCTTTGGACTTGAGGGACGAGTGAGTGAGTGAGTGAGTGAGGGAGGAGTCTTTGGACTTGAGGGACGAGTGAGTGAGTGAGTGAGGGAGGAGGCTTTGGACTTGAGGGACGAGTGAGTGAGTGACTGAGGGAGGGAGGAGGCTTTGGACTTGAGGGACGAGTGAGTGAGTGAGTGAGGGAGGAGGCTTTGGACTTGAGGGACGAGTGAGTGAGTGAGTGAGTGAGTGAGGAAGGAGGCTTTGGACTTGAGGGACGAGTGAGTGAGTGAGTGACGGAGGAGGCTTTGGACTTGAGGGACGAGTGACTGAGTGAGTGAGGGAGGGAGGAGGCTTTGGACTTGAGGGACGAGTGAGTGAGTGAGTGAGGGAGGAGGCTTTTGACTTGAGGGACGAGTGAGTGAGTGAGTGAGTGAGGAGGCTTTGGACTTGAGGGACGAGTGAGTGAGGGAGAGAGGGAGGAGGCTTTGGACTTGAGGGACGAATGAGTGAGGGAGGAGGCTTTGGACTTGAGGGACGAGTGAGTGAGTGAGGGAGGGAGGAGGCTTTGGACTTGAGGGACGAGTGAGTGAGTGAGTGAGTGAGGGAGGAGGCTTTGGACTTGAGGGACGAGTGAGTGAGTGAGTGAGTGAGTGAGGAAGGAGGCTTTGGACTTGAGGGACGAGTGAGTGAGTGAGTGAGGGAGGAGGCTTTGGACTTGAGGGACGAGTGAGTGAGTGAGTGAGTGAGTGAGTGAGTGAGTGAGGAGGCTTTGGACTTGAGGGACGAGTGAGTGAGGGAGGGAGGGAGGGAGGGAGGAGGCTTTGGACTTGAGGGACGAGTGAGTGAGGGAGTGAGGGAGGGAGGAGACTTTGGACTTGAGGGACGAGTGAGTGAGTGAGTGAGTGAGGGAGGAGGCTTTGGACTTGAGGGACGAGTGAGTGAGTGAGTGAGTGAGGGAGGAGGCTTTGGACTTGAGGGACGAGTGAGTGAGGGAGGGAGGGAGGAGGCTTTGGACTTGAGGGACGAGTGAGTGAGTGAGTGAGGGAGGAGGCTTTGGACTTGAGGGACGAGTGAGTGAGTGAGTGAGTGAGGAAGGAGGCTTTGGACTTGAGGGACGAGTGAGTGAATGAGTGAGTGAGGGAGGAGGCTTTGGACTTGAGGGACGAGTGAGTGAGTGAGTGAGTGAGTGAGGAAGCTTTGGACTTGAGGGACGAGTGAGTGAGGGAGGGAGGGAGGAGGCTTTGGACTTGAGGGACGAGTGAGTGAGTGAGTGAGTGAGGAGGCTTTGGACTTGAGGGACGAGTGAGTGAGGGAGGGAGGGAGGAGGCTTTGGACTTGAGGGATGAGTGAGTGAGTGAGTGAGGGAGGAGGCTTTGGACTTGAGGGACGAGTGAGTGAGTGAGTGAGTGAGGAAGGAGGCTTTGGACTTGAGGGATGAGTGAGTGAGTGAGTGAGTGAGTGAGGGAGGAGGCTTTGGACTTGAGGGACGAGTGAGTGAGTGAGTGAGTGAGGGAGGAGGCTTTGGACTTGAGGGACGAGTGAGTGAGTGAGTGAGGGAGGAGGCTTTGGACTTGAGGGACGAGTGAGTGAGTGAGTGAGTGTGTGAGGAGGCTTTGGACTTGAGGGACGAGTGAGTGAGTGAGTGAGTGAAGGAGGAGGCTTTGGACTAGAGGGACGAGTGAGTGAGTGAGTGAGTGAGGAAGCTTTGGACTTGAGGGACGAGTGAGTGAGTGAGTGAGTGAGGAAGGAGGCTTTGGACTTGAGGGACGAGTGAGTGAGTGAGTGAGGGAGGAGGCTTTGGACTTGAGGGACGAGTGAGTGAGTGAGTGAGTGAGGAGGCTTTGGACTTGAGGGACGAGTGAGTGAGGGAGGGAGGGAGGGAGGAGGCTTTGGACTTGAGGGACGAGTGAGTGAGGGAGGGAGGGAGGAGGCTTTGGACTTGAGGGACGAGTGAGTGAGTGAGTGAGGGAGGAGGCTTTGGACTTGAGGGACGACTGAGTGAGTGAGTGAGTGAGGAAGGAGGCTTTGGAATTGAGGGACGAGTGACTGAGTGAGTGAGGGAGGAGGCTTTGGACTTGAGGGACGAGTGAGTGAGTGAGTGAGTGAGTGAGTGAGTGAGTGAGTGAGTGAGGAAGCTTTGG
This sequence comes from Coccyzus lansbergi, assembly GCA_033558105.1. Taxonomy (NCBI): domain Eukaryota; kingdom Metazoa; phylum Chordata; class Aves; order Cuculiformes; family Coccyzidae; genus Coccyzus; species Coccyzus lansbergi. Next base: position 45,812 of record JAUMJK010001174.1, read on the forward strand.
ACTTGAGGGACGAGTGAGTGAGTGAGTGAGGGAGGAGGCTTTGGACTTGAGGGGCGAGTGAGTGAGTGAGTGAGTGAGGAAGGAGGCTTTGGACTTGAGGGACGAGTGAGTGAGTGAGTGAGGGAGGAGGCTTTGGACTTGAGGGACGAGTGAGTGAGTGAGTGAGGGAGGAGGCTTTGGACTTGAGGGACGAGTGAGTGAGTGAGTGAGCGAGTGAGTGAGTGAGGAGGCTTTGGACTTGAGGGACGAGTGAGTGAGTGAGTGAGGGAGGAGGCTTTGGACTTGAGGGACGAGTGAGTGAGTGAGTGAGTGAGGAGGCTTTGGACTTGAGGGACGAGTGAGGGAGGGAGGGAGGGAGGGAGGGAGGAGGCTTTGGACTTGAGGGACGAGTGAGTGAGTGAGTGAGTGAGGAGGCTTTGGACTTGAGGGACGAGTGAGTGAGTTATGAGGCTTTGGACTTGAGGGACGAGTGAGTGAGTGAGTTAGGAGGCTTGGGACTTGAGGGACGAGTGAGTGAGGGAGGGAGGGAGGAGGCTTTGGACTTGAGGGACGAGTGAGTGAGTGAGTGAGGGAGGAGGCTTTGGACTTGAGGGACGAGTGAGTGAGTGAGTGAGTGAGGAAGGAGGCTTTGGACTTGAGGGACGAGTGAGTGAGTGAGTAAGTGAGGGAGGAGGCTTTGGACTTGAGGGACGAGTGAGTGAGTGAGTGAGTGAGGGAGGAGTCTTTGGACTTGAGGGACGAGTGAGTGAGTGAGTGAGGGAGGAGGCTTTGGACTTGAGGGACGAGTGAGTGAGTGACTGAGGGAGGGAGGAGGCTTTGGACTTGAGGGACGAGTGAGTGAGTGAGTGAGGGAGGAGGCTTTGGACTTGAGGGACGAGTGAGTGAGTGAGTGAGTGAGTGAGGAAGGAGGCTTTGGACTTGAGGGACGAGTGAGTGAGTGAGTGACGGAGGAGGCTTTGGACTTGAGGGACGAGTGACTGAGTGAGTGAGGGAGGGAGGAGGCTTTGGACTTGAGGGACGAGTGAGTGAGGGAGGGAGGAGGCTTTGGACTTGAGGGACGAATGAGTTAGGGAGGAGGCTTTTGACTTGAGGGACGAGTGAGTGAGTGAGGGAGGGAGGAGGCTTTGGACTTGAGGGACGAGTGAGTGAGTGAGTGAGTGAGGGAGGAGGCTTTGGACTTGAGGGACGAGTGAGTGAGTGAGTGAGTGAGTGAGGAAGGAGGCTTTGGACTTGAGGGACGAGTGAGTGAGTGAGTGAGGGAGGAGGCTTTGGACTTGAGGGACGAGTGAGTGAGTGAGTGAGTGAGGGAGGGAGGGAGGAGGCTTTGGACTTGAGGGACAAGTGAGTGAGTGAGTGAGGGAGGAGTCTTTGGACTTGAGGGACGAGTGAGTGAGTGAGTGAGGGAGGAGGCTTTGGACTTGAGGGACGACTGAGTGAGTGAGTGAGTGAGGGAGGGAGGAGGCTTTGGACTTGAGGGACGAGTGAGTGAGTGAGTGAGGGAGGAGGCTTTGGACTTGAGGGACGAGTGAGTGAGTGAGTGAGTGAGGGAGGGAGGGAGGAGGCTTTGGACTTGAGGGACAAGTGAGTGAGTGAGTGAGGGAGGAGTCTTTGGACTTGAGGGACGAGTGAGTGAGTGAGTGAGGGAGGAGGCTTTGGACTTGAGGGACGACTGAGTGAGTGAGTGAGGGAGGGAGGAGGCTTTGGACTTGAGGGACGAGTGAGTGAGTGAGTGAGTGAGGGAGGGAGGAGGCTTTGGACTTGAGGGACGAGTGAGTGAGTGAGTGAGGGAGGGAGGAGGCTTTGGACTTGAGGGACGAGTGAGTGAGTGAGTGAGGGAGGGAGGAGGCTTTGGACTTGAGGGACGAGTGAGTGAGTGAGTGAGTGAGGGAGGGAGGAGGCTTTGGACTTGAGGGACGAGTGAGTGAGTGAGTGAGGGAGGAGGCTTTGGACTTGAGGGACGAGTGAGTGAGTGAGTGAGGGAGGAGGCTTTGGACTTGAGGGACGAGTGAGTGAGTGAGTGAGGGAGGAGGCTTTGGACTTGAGGGACGAGTGAGTGAGTGAGTGAGTGAGTGAGTGAGTGAGGAAGGAGGCTTTGGACTTGAGGGACGAGTGAGTGAGTGAGTGACGGAGGAGGCTTTGGACTTGAGGGACCAGTGACTGAGTGAGTGAGGGAGGGAGGAGGCTTTGGACTTGAGGGACGAGTGACTGAGTGAGTGAGGGAGGAGTCTTTGGACTTGAGGGACGAGTGAGTGAGTGAGTGAGTGAGGAGGCTTTGGACTTGAGGGACGAGTGAGTGAGGGAGGGAGGGAGGAGGCTTTGGACTTGAGGGACGAGTGAGTGAGGGAGGAGGCTTTGGACTTGAGGGACGAGTGAGTGAGTGAGTGAGGGAGGGAGGAGGCTTTGGACTTGAGGGACGAGTGAGTGAGTGAGTGAGGGAGGGAGGAGGCTTTGGACTTGAGGGACGAGTGAGTGAGTGAGTGAGTGAGGAAGGAGGCTTTGGACTTGAGGGACGAGTGAGTGAGTGAGTGAGGGATGAGGCTTTGGACTTGAGGGACGAGTGAGTGAGTGAGTGAGTGAGGAGGCTTTGGACTTGAGGGACGAGTGAATGAGGGAGGGAGGGAGGAGGCTTTGGACTTGAGGGACGAGTGAGTGAGTGAGTGAGTGAGGGAGGAGGCTTTGGACTTGAGGGACGAGTGAGTGAGTGAGTGAGGGAGGAGGCTTTGGACTTGAGGGACGAGTGAGTGAGTGAGTGAGTGAGTGAGTGAGGAGGCTTTGGACTTGAGGGACGAGTGAGGGAGGGAGGGAGGGAGGGAGGGAGGAGGCTTTGGACTTGAGGGACGAGTGAGTGAGGGAGTGAGGGAGGGAGGAGACTTTGGACTTGAGGGACGAGTGAGTGAGTGAGTGAGTGAGGGAGGAGGCTTTGGACTTGAGGGACGAGTGAGTGAGTGAGTGAGTGAGGGAGGAGGCTTTGGACTTGAGGGAGGAGTGAGTGAGTGAGTGAGTGAGTGAGGAGGCTTTGGACTTGAGGGACGAGTGAGTGAGTGAGTGAGGGAGGAGGCTTTGGACTTGAGGGACGAGTGAGTGAGTGAGTGAGGGAGGGAGGAGGCTTTGGACTTGAGGGACGAGTGAGTGAGTGAGTGAGTGAGGGAGGAGGCTTTGGACTTGAGGGACGAATGAGTGAGTGAGTGAGTGAGCGAGGAGGCTTTGGACTTGAGGGACGAGTGAGTGAGTGAGTGAGTGAGTGAGTGAGGAGGCTTTGGACTTGAGGGACGAGTGAGTGAGTGAGTGAGTGAGGAGGCTTTGGACTTGAGGGACGAGTGAGTGAGGGAGGGAGGGAGGAGGCTTTGGACTTGAGGGACGAGTGAGTGAGTGAGTGAGGGAGGAGGCTTTGGACTTGAGGGACGAGTGAGTGAGTGAGTGAGGGAGGAGGCTTTGGACTTGAGGGACGAGTGAGTGAGTGAGTGAGGGAGGAGGCTTTGGACTTGAGGGACGAGTGAGTGAGTGAGTGAGTGAGGGAGGAGGCTTTGGACTTGAGGGACGAATGAGTGAGTGAGTGAGTGAGTGAAGAGGCTTTGGACTTGAGGGACGAGTGAGTGAGTGAGTGAGTGAGGGAGGAGGCTTTGGACTTGAGGGACGAGTGAGTGAGTGAGTGAGTGAGGAGGCTTTGGACTTGAGGGACGAGTGAGTGAGTGAGTGAGTGAGGAGGCTTTGGACTTGAGGGACGAGTGAGTGAGGGAGGGAGGGAGGAGGCTTTGGACTTGAGGGACGAGTGAGTGAGTGAGTGAGGGAGGAGGCTTTGGACTTGAGGGACGAGTGAGTGAGTGAGTGAGGGAGGAGGCTTTGGACTTGAGGGACGAGTGAGTGAGTGAGTGAGGGAGGAGGCTTTGGACTTGAGGGACGATTGAGTGAGTTAGTGAGGGAGGAGGCTTTGGACTTGAGGGAGGAGTGTGTGAGTGAGTGAGTGAGGGAGGGAGGAGGCTTTGGACTTGAGGGACGAGTGAGTGAGTGAGTGAGGGAGGAGGCTTTGGACTTGAGGGACGAGTGAGTGAGTGAGTGAGTGAGGGAGGGAGGGAGGAGGCTTTGGACTTGAGGGACAAGTGAGTGAGTGAGTGAGGGAGGAGTCTTTGGACTTGAGGGACGAGTGAGTGAGTGAGTGAGGGAGGAGGCTTTGGACTTGAGGGACGAGTGAGTGAGTGAGTGAGGGAGGAGGCTTTGGACTTGAGGGACGAGTGAGTGAGTGAGTGAGGGAGGAGGCTTTGGACTTGAGGGACGAGTGAGTGAGTGAGTGAGTGAGTGAGGAAGGAGGCTTTGGACTTGAGGGACGAGTGAGTGAGTGAGTGACGGAGGAGGCTTTGGACTTGAGGGACGAGTGACTGAGTGAGTGAGGGAGGGAGGAGGCTTTGGACTTGAGGGACGAGTGAGTGAGTGAGTGAGGGAGGAGGCTTTGGACTTGAGGGAGGAGTGAGTGAGTGAGTGAGTGAGTGAGGAGGCTTTGGACTTGAGGGACGAGTGAGTGAGGGAGGGAGGGAGGAGGCTTTGGACTTGAGGGACGAGTGAGTGAGTGAGTGAGGGAGGGAGGAGGCTTTGGACTTGAGGGACGAGTGAGTGAGTGAGTGAGGGAGGGAGGAGGCTTTGGACTTGAGGGACGAGTGAGTGAGTGAGTGAGTGAGGGAGGAGGCTTTGGACTTGAGGGACGAGTGAGTGAGTGAGTGAGTGAGGAAGGAGGCTTTGGACTTGAGGGACGAGTGAGTGAGTGAGTGAGGGATGAGGCTTTGGACTTGAGGGACGAGTGAGTGAGTGAGTGAGTGAGGAGGCTTTGGACTTGAGGGACGAGTGAATGAGGGAGGGAGGGAGGAGGCTTTGGACTTGAGGGACGAGTGAGTGAGTGAGTGAGTGAGGGAGGAGGCTTTGGACTTGAGGGACGAGTGAGTGAGTGAGTGAGTGAGTGAGGAAGGAGGCTTTGGACTTGAGGGACGAGTGAGTGAGTGAGTGAGGGAGGAGGCTTTGGACTTGAGGGACGAGTGAGTGAGTGAGTGAGTGAGTGAGTGAGTGAGGAAGGAGGCTTTGGACTTGAGGGACGAGTGAGTGAGTGAGTGACGGAGGAGGCTTTGGACTTGAGGGACCAGTGACTGAGTGAGTGAGGGAGGGAGGAGGCTTTGGACTTGAGGGACGAGTGACTGAGTGAGTGAGGGAGGAGTCTTTGGACTTGAGGGACGAGTGAGTGAGTGAGTGAGTGAGGAGGCTTTGGACTTGAGGGACGAGTGAGTGAGGGAGGGAGGGAGGAGGCTTTGGACTTGAGGGACGAGTGAGTGAGGGAGGAGGCTTTGGACTTGAGGGACGAGTGAGTGAGTGAGTGAGGGAGGGAGGAGGCTTTGGACTTGAGGGACGAGTGAGTGAGTGAGTGAGGGAGGGAGGAGGCTTTGGACTTGAGGGACGAGTGAGTGAGTGAGTGAGTGAGGAAGGAGGCTTTGGACTTGAGGGACGAGTGAGTGAGTGAGTGAGGGATGAGGCTTTGGACTTGAGGGACGAGTGAGTGAGTGAGTGAGTGAGGAGGCTTTGGACTTGAGGGACGAGTGAATGAGGGAGGGAGGGAGGAGGCTTTGGACTTGAGGGACGAGTGAGTGAGTGAGTGAGTGAGGGAGGAGGCTTTGGACTTGAGGGACGAGTGAGTGAGTGAGTGAGGGAGGAGGCTTTGGACTTGAGGGACGAGTGAGTGAGTGAGTGAGTGAGTGAGTGAGGAGGCTTTGGACTTGAGGGACGAGTGAGGGAGGGAGGGAGGGAGGGAGGGAGGAGGCTTTGGACTTGAGGGACGAGTGAGTGAGGGAGTGAGGGAGGGAGGAGACTTTGGACTTGAGGGACGAGTGAGTGAGTGAGTGAGTGAGGGAGGAGGCTTTGGACTTGAGGGACGAGTGAGTGAGTGAGTGAGTGAGGGAGGAGGCTTTGGACTTGAGGGAGGAGTGAGTGAGTGAGTGAGTGAGTGAGGAGGCTTTGGACTTGAGGGACGAGTGAGTGAGTGAGTGAGGGAGGAGGCTTTGGACTTGAGGGACGAGTGAGTGAGTGAGTGAGGGAGGGAGGAGGCTTTGGACTTGAGGGACGAGTGAGTGAGTGAGTGAGTGAGGGAGGAGGCTTTGGACTTGAGGGACGAATGAGTGAGTGAGTGAGTGAGCGAGGAGGCTTTGGACTTGAGGGACGAGTGAGTGAGTGAGTGAGTGAGTGAGTGAGGAGGCTTTGGACTTGAGGGACGAGTGAGTGAGTGAGTGAGTGAGGAGGCTTTGGACTTGAGGGACGAGTGAGTGAGGGAGGGAGGGAGGAGGCTTTGGACTTGAGGGACGAGTGAGTGAGTGAGTGAGGGAGGAGGCTTTGGACTTGAGGGACGAGTGAGTGAGTGAGTGAGGGAGGAGGCTTTGGACTTGAGGGACGAGTGAGTGAGTGAGTGAGGGAGGAGGCTTTGGACTTGAGGGACGAGTGAGTGAGTGAGTGAGTGAGGGAGGAGGCTTTGGACTTGAGGGACGAATGAGTGAGTGAGTGAGTGAGTGAAGAGGCTTTGGACTTGAGGGACGAGTGAGTGAGTGAGTGAGTGAGGGAGGAGGCTTTGGACTTGAGGGACGAGTGAGTGAGTGAGTGAGTGAGGAGGCTTTGGACTTGAGGGACGAGTGAGTGAGTGAGTGAGTGAGGAGGCTTTGGACTTGAGGGACGAGTGAGTGAGGGAGGGAGGGAGGAGGCTTTGGACTTGAGGGACGAGTGAGTGAGTGAGTGAGGGAGGAGGCTTTGGACTTGAGGGACGAGTGAGTGAGTGAGTGAGGGAGGAGGCTTTGGACTTGAGGGACGAGTGAGTGAGTGAGTGAGGGAGGAGGCTTTGGACTTGAGGGACGATTGAGTGAGTTAGTGAGGGAGGAGGCTTTGGACTTGAGGGAGGAGTGTGTGAGTGAGTGAGTGAGGGAGGGAGGAGGCTTTGGACTTGAGGGACGAGTGAGTGAGTGAGTGAGGGAGGAGGCTTTGGACTTGAGGGACGAGTGAGTGAGTGAGTGAGTGAGGGAGGGAGGGAGGAGGCTTTGGACTTGAGGGACAAGTGAGTGAGTGAGTGAGGGAGGAGTCTTTGGACTTGAGGGACGAGTGAGTGAGTGAGTGAGGGAGGAGGCTTTGGACTTGAGGGACGAGTGAGTGAGTGAGTGAGGGAGGAGGCTTTGGACTTGAGGGACGAGTGAGTGAGTGAGTGAGGGAGGAGGCTTTGGACTTGAGGGACGAGTGAGTGAGTGAGTGAGTGAGTGAGGAAGGAGGCTTTGGACTTGAGGGACGAGTGAGTGAGTGAGTGACGGAGGAGGCTTTGGACTTGAGGGACGAGTGACTGAGTGAGTGAGGGAGGGAGGAGGCTTTGGACTTGAGGGACGAGTGAGTGAGTGAGTGAGGGAGGAGGCTTTGGACTTGAGGGAGGAGTGAGTGAGTGAGTGAGTGAGTGAGGAGGCTTTGGACTTGAGGGACGAGTGAGTGAGGGAGGGAGGGAGGAGGCTTTGGACTTGAGGGACGAGTGAGTGAGTGAGTGAGGGAGGGAGGAGGCTTTGGACTTGAGGGACGAGTGAGTGAGTGAGTGAGGGAGGGAGGAGGCTTTGGACTTGAGGGACGAGTGAGTGAGTGAGTGAGTGAGGGAGGAGGCTTTGGACTTGAGGGACGAGTGAGTGAGTGAGTGAGTGAGGAAGGAGGCTTTGGACTTGAGGGACGAGTGAGTGAGTGAGTGAGGGATGAGGCTTTGGACTTGAGGGACGAGTGAGTGAGTGAGTGAGTGAGGAGGCTTTGGACTTGAGGGACGAGTGAATGAGGGAGGGAGGGAGGAGGCTTTGGACTTGAGGGACGAGTGAGTGAGTGAGTGAGTGAGGGAGGAGGCTTTGGACTTGAGGGACGAGTGAGTGAGTGAGTGAGTGAGTGAGGAAGGAGGCTTTGGACTTGAGGGACGAGTGAGTGAGTGAGTGAGGGAGGAGGCTTTGGACTTGAGGGACGAGTGAGTGAGTGAGTGAGTGAGTGAGTGAGTGAGTGAGGAGGCTTTGGACTTGAGGGATGAGTGAGGGAGGGAGGGAGGGAGGGAGGAGGCTTTGGACTTGAGGGACGAGTGAGTGAGGGAGTGAGGGAGGGAGGAGGCTTTGGACTTGAGGGACGAGTGAGTGAGTGAGTGAGTGAGGGAGGAGGCTTTGGACTTGAGGGACAAGTGAGTGAGTGAGTGAGTGAGGGAGGAGGCTTTGGACTTGAGGGACGAGTGAGTGAGTGAGTGAGTGAGTGAGGAGGCTTTGGACTTGAGGGACGAGTGAGTGAGTGAGTGAGGGAGGAGGCTTTGGACTTGAGGGACGAGTGAGTGAGTGAGTGAGGGAGGGAGGAGGCTTTGGACTTGAGGGACGAGTGAGTGAGTGAGTGAGGGAGGGAGGAGGCTTTGGACTTGAGGGACGAGTGAGTGAGTGAGTGAGTGAGGGAGGAGGCTTTGGACTTGAGGGACGAGTGAGTGAGTGAGTGAGTGTGTGAGGAGGCTTTGGACTTGAGGGACGAGTGAGTGAGTGAGTGAGTGAGGGAGGAGGCTTTGGAATTGAGGGACGAGTGAGTGAGGGAGGGAGGGAGGAGGCTTTGGACTTGAGGGACGAGTGAGTGAGGGAGGGAGGGAGGAGGCTTTGAACTTGAGGGACGAGTGAGTGAGTGAGTGAGGGAGGAGGTTTTGGACTTGAGGGACGAGTGAGTGAGTGAGTGAGTGAGGAAGGTTTGAACTTGAGGGACGAGTGAGTGAGTGAGTGAGGGAGGAGGCTTTGGACTTGAGGGACGAGTGAGTGAGTGAGTGAGTGAGGGAGGAGGCTTTGGACTTGAGGGACGAGTGAGTGAGTGAGTGAGGGAGGAGGCTTTGGACTTGAGGGACGAGTGAGTGAGTGAGTGAGTTAGTGAGGAGGCTTTGGACTTGAGGGACGAGTGAGTGAGGGAGGGAGGGAGGAGGCTTTGGACTTGAGGGACGAGTGAGTGAGTGAGTGAGTGAGGAGGCTTTGGACTTGAGGGACGAGTGAGTGAGTGAGTGAGTGAGGGAGGAGGCTTTGGACTTGAGGGACGAATGAGTGAGTGAGTGAGTGAGGGAAGAGGCTTTGGACTTGAGGGACGAGTGAGTGAGTGAGTGAGTGAGGGAGGAGGCTTTGGACTTGAGGGACGAGTGAGTGAGTGAGTGAGTGAGTGAGGAGGCTTTGGACTTGAGGGACGAGTGAGTGAGTGAGTGAGTGAGGAGGCTTTGGACTTGAGGGACGAGTGAGGGAGGGAGGGAGGGAGGAGGCTTTGGACTTGAGGGACGAGTGAGTGAGTGAGTGAGGGAGGAGGCTTTGGACTTGAGGGACGAGTGAGTGAGTGAGTGAGGGAGGAGGCTTTGGACTTGAGGGACGAGTGAGTGAGTGAGTGAGGGAGGAGGCTTTGGACTTGAGGGACGATTGAGTGAGTTAGTGAGGGAGGAGGCTTTGGACTTGAGGGAGGAGTGTGTGAGTGAGTGAGTGAGGGAGGGAGGAGGCTTTGGACTTGAGGGACGAGTGAGTGAGTGAGTGAGGGAGGAGGCTTTGGACTTGAGGGACGAGTGAGTGAGTGAGTGAGTGAGGGAGGGAGGGAGGAGGCTTTGGACTTGAGGGACAAGTGAGTGAGTGAGTGAGGGAGGAGTCTTTGGACTTGAGGGACGAGTGAGTGAGTGAGTGAGGGAGGAGGCTTTGGACTTGAGGGACGACTGAGTGAGTGAGTGAGGGAGGGAGGAGGCTTTGGACTTGAGGGACGAGTGAGTGAGTGAGTGAGTGAGGGAGGGAGGAGGCTTTGGACTTGAGGGACGAGTGAGTGAGTGAGTGAGGGAGGGAGGAGGCTTTGGACTTGAGGGACGAGTGAGTGAGTGAGTGAGGGAGGGAGGAGGCTTTGGACTTGAGGGACGAGTGAGTGAGTGAGTGAGTGAGGGAGGGAGGAGGCTTTGGACTTGAGGGACGAGTGAGTGAGTGAGTGAGGGAGGAGGCTTTGGACTTGAGGGACGAGTGAGTGAGTGAGTGAGGGAGGAGGCTTTGGACTTGAGGGACGAGTGAGTGAGTGAGTGAGGGAGGAGGCTTTGGACTTGAGGGACGAGTGAGTGAGTGAGTGAGTGAGTGAGTGAGTGAGGAAGGAGGCTTTGGACTTGAGGGACGAGTGAGTGAGTGGGTGACGGAGGAGGCTTTGGACTTGAGGGACGAGTGACTGAGTGAGTGAGGGAGGGAGGAGGCTTTGGACTTGAGGGACGAGTGACTGAGTGAGTGAGGGAGGAGGCTTTGGACTTGAGGGACGAGTGAGTGAGTGAGTGAGTGAGGAGGCTTTGGACTTGAGGGACGAGTGAGTGAGGGAGGGAGGGAGGAGGCTTTGGACTTGAGGGACGAGTGAGTGAGGGAGGAGGCTTTGGACTTGAGGGACGAGTGAGTGAGTGAGTGAGGGAGGGAGGAGGCTTTGGACTTGAGGGACGAATGAGTGAGTGAGTGAGGGAGGGAGGAGGCTTTGGACTTGAGGGACGAGTGAGTGAGTGAGTGAGTGAGGAAGGAGGCTTTGGACTTGAGGGACGAGTGAGTGAGTGAGTGAGGGATGAGGCTTTGGACTTGAGGGACGAGTGAGTGAGTGAGTGAGTGAGGAGGCTTTGGACTTGAGGGACGAGTGAATGAGGGAGGGAGGGAGGAGGCTTTGGACTTGAGGGACGAGTGAGTGAGTGAGTGAGTGAGGGAGGAGGCTTTGGACTTGAGGGACGAGTGAGTGAGTGAGTGAGGGAGGAGGCTTTGGACTTGAGGGACGAGTGAGTGAGTGAGTGAGTGAGTGAGTGAGGAGGCTTTGGACTTGAGGGACGAGTGAGGGAGGGAGGGAGGGAGGGAGGGAGGAGGCTTTGGACTTGAGGGACGAGTGAGTGAGGGAGTGAGGGAGGGAGGAGACTTTGGACTTGAGGGACGAGTGAGTGAGTGAGTGAGTGAGGGAGGAGGCTTTGGACTTGAGGGACGAGTGAGTGAGTGAGTGAGTGAGGGAGGAGGCTTTGGACTTGAGGGAGGAGTGAGTGAGTGAGTGAGTGAGTGAGGAGGCTTTGGACTTGAGGGACGAGTGAGTGAGTGAGTGAGGGAGGAGGCTTTGGACTTGAGGGACGAGTGAGTGAGTGAGTGAGGGAGGGAGGAGGCTTTGGACTTGAGGGACGAGTGAGTGAGTGAGTGAGGGAGGGAGGAGGCTTTGGACTTGAGGGACGAGTGAGTGAGTGAGTGAGTGAGGGAGGAGGCTTTGGACTTGAGGGACGAGTGAGTGAGTGAGTGAGTGTGTGAGGAGGCTTTGGACTTGAGGGACGAGTGAGTGAGTGAGTGAGTGAGGGAGGAGGCTTTGGACTTGAGGGACGAGTGAGTGAGGGAGGGAGGGAGGAGGCTTTGGACTTGAGGGACGAGTGAGTGAGTGAGTGAGGGAGGAGGCTTTGAACTTGAGGGACGAGTGAGTGAGTGAGTGAGGGAGGAGGTTTTGGACTTTAGGGACGAGTGAGTGAGTGAGTGAGTGAGGAAGGTTTGAACTTGAGGGACGAGTGAGTGAGTGAGTGAGGGAGGAGGCTTTGGACTTGAGGGACGAGTGAGTGAGTGAGTGAGTGAGGGAGGAGGCTTTGGACTTGAGGGACGAGTGAGTGAGTGAGTGAGGGAGGAGGCTTTGGACTTGAGGGACGAGTGAGTGAGTGAGTGAGTGAGGAGGCTTTGGACTTGAGGGACGAGTGAGTGAGGGAGGGAGGGAGGAGGCTTTGGACTTGAGGGACGAGTGAGTGAGTGAGTGAGTGAGGAGGCTTTGGACTTGAGGGACGAGTGAGTGAGTGAGTGAGTGAGGGAGGAGGCTTTGGACTTGAGGGACGAATGAGTGAGTGAGTGAGTGAGCGAGGAGGCTTTGGACTTGAGGGACGAGTGAGTGAGTGAGTGAGTGAGTGAGTGAGTGAGGAGGCTTTGGACTTGAGGGACGAGTGAGTGAGTGAGTGAGTGAGGAGGCTTTGGACTTGAGGGACGAGTGAGTGAGTGAGTGAGTGAGGAGGCTTTGGACTTGAGGGACGAGTGAGTGAGGGAGGGAGGGAGGAGGCTTTGGACTTGAGGGACGAGTGAGTGAGTGAGTGAGGGAGGAGGCTTTGGACTTGAGGGACGAGTGAGTGAGTGAGTGAGGGAGGAGGCTTTGGACTTGAGGGACGAGTGAGTGAGTGAGTGAGGGAGGAGGCTTTGGACTTGAGGGACGATTGAGTGAGTTAGTGAGGGAGGAGGCTTTGGACTTGAGGGAGGAGTGTGTGAGTGAGTGAGTGAGTGAGGGAGGAGGCTTTGGACTTGAGGGACGAGTGAGTGAGTGAGTGAGTGAGGGAGGGAGGGAGGAGGCTTTGGACTTGAGGGACGAGTGAGTGAGTGAGTGAGTGAGGGAGGGAGGGAGGAGGCTTTGGACTTGAGGGACGAGTGAGTGAGTGAGTGAGGGAGGAGTCTTTGGACTTGAGGGACGAGTGAGTGAGTGAGTGAGGGAGGAGGCTTTGGACTTGAGGGACGACTGAGTGAGTGAGTGAGGGAGGGAGGAGGCTTTGGACTTGAGGGACGAGTGAGTGAGTGAGTGAGGGAGGGTGGAGGCTTTGGACTTGAGGGACGAGTGAGTGAGTGAGTGAGGGAGGGAGGAGGCTTTGGACTTGAGGGACGAGTGAGTGAGTGAGTGAGGGAGGGAGGAGGCTTTGGACTTGAGGGACGAGTGAGTGAGTGAGTGAGGGAGGGAGGAGGCTTTGGACTTGAGGGAGGAGTGAGTGAGTGAGTGAGTGAGGGAGGGAGGAGGCTTTGGACTTGAGGGACGAGTGAGTGAGTGAGTGAGTGAGGGAGGAGGCTTTGGACTTGAGGGACGAGTGAGTGAGTGAGTGAGTGAGGAGGCTTTGGACTTGAGGGAGGAGTGAGTGAGGGAGGGAGGGAGGAGGGTTTGGACTTGAGGGACGAGTGAGTGAGTGAGTGAGTGAGGGAGGAGGCTTTGGACTTGAGGGACGAGTGAGTGAGTGAGTGAGTGAGTGAGTGAGTGAGTGAGGAAGGAGGCTTTGGACTTGAGGGACGAGTGAGTGAGTGAGTGAGTGAGGGACGAGGCTTTGGACTTGAGGGACGAGTGAGTGAGTGAGTGAGTGAGTGAGTGAGGGAGGAGGCTTTGGACTTGAGGGACGAGTGAGTGAGTGAGTGAGTGAGGGAAGAGGCTTTGGACTTGAGGGACGAGTGAGTGAGTGAGTGAGTGAGGAGGCTTTGGACTTGAGGGACGAGTGAGTGAGTGAGTGAGTGAGGAGGCTTTGGACTTGAGGGACGAGTGAGTGAGGGAGGGAGGGAGGAGGCTTTGGACTTGAGGGACGAGTGAGTGAGTGAGTGAGGGAGGAGGCTTTGGACTTGAGGGACGAGTGAGTGAGTGAGTGAGGGAGGAGGCTTTGGACTTGAGGGACGAGTGAGTGAGTGAGTGAGGGAGGAGGCTTTGGACTTGAGGGACGATTGAGTGAGTTAGTGAGGGAGGAGGCTTTGGACTTGAGGGACGAGTGTGTGAGTGAGTGAGTGAGTGAGTGAGGGAGGAGGGTTTGGACTTGAGGGACGAGTGAGTGAGTGAGTGAGGGAGGAGGCTTTGGACTTGAGGGACGAGTGATTGAGTGAGGGAGGAGGCTTTGGACTTGAGGGACGAGTGAGTGAGTGAGTGAGTGAGGGAGGGAGGAGGCTTTGGACTTGAGGGACGAGTGAGTGAGTGAGTGAGGGAGGAGTCTTTGGACTTGAGGGACGAGTGAGTGAGTGAGTGAGGGAGGAGGCTTTGGACTTGAGGGACGAGTGAGTGAGTGAGTGAGGGAGGGAGGAGGCTTTGGACTTGAGGGACGAGTGAATGAGTGAGTGAGGGAGGGAGGAGGCTTTGGACTTGAGGCACGAGTGAGTGAGTGAGTGAGGGAGGGAGGAGGCTTTGGACTTGAGGGACGAGTGAGTGAGTGAGTGAGTGAGTGAGGGAGGGAGGAGGCTTTGGACTTGAGGGACGAGTGAGTGAGTGAGTGAGTGAGGGAGGAGGCTTTGGACTTGAGGGACGAGTGAGTGAGTGAGTGAATGAGGAGGCTTTGGACTTGAGGGACGAGTGAGTGAGGGAGGGAGGGAGGAGGCTTTGGACTTGAGGGAGGAGTGAGTGAGTGAGTGAGTGAGGGAGGAGGCTTTGGACTTGAGGGACGAGTGAGTGAGTGAGTGAGTGAGTGAGGAAGGAGGCTTTGGACTTGAGGGACGAGTGAGTGAGTGAGTGAGTGAGGGACGAGGCTTTGGACTTGAGGGACGAGTGAGTGAGTGAGTGAGGGAGGAGGCTTTGGACTTGAGGGACGAGTGAGTGAGTGAGTGAGTGAGGAGTCTTTGGACTTGAGGGAAGAGTGAGTGAGTGAGTGAGTGAGGGAGGAGGCTTTGGAATTGAGGGACGAGTGAGTGAGGGAGGGAGGGAGGAGGCTTTGGACTTGAGGGACGAGTGAGTGAGGGAGGGAGGGAGGAGGCTTTGAACTTGAGGGACGAGTGAGTGAGTGAGTGAGGGAGGAGGTTTTGGACTTGAGGGACGAGTGAGTGAGTGAGTGAGTGAGGAAGGTTTGAACTTGAGGGACGAGTGAGTGAGTGAGTGAGGGAGGAGGCTTTGGACTTGAGGGACGAGTGAGTGAGTGAGTGAGTGAGGGAGGAGGCTTTGGACTTGAGGGACGAGTGAGTGAGTGAGGGAGGGAGGAGGCTTTGGACTTGAGGGACGAGTGAGTGAGTGAGTGAGTGAGTGAGGGAGGAGGCTTTGGACTTGAGGGACGAGTGAGTGAGTGAGTGAGTGAGGAGGCTTTGGACTTGAGGGACGAGTGAGTGAGTGAGTGAGTGAGTGAGGAGGCTTTGGACTTGAGGGACGAGTGAGTGAGGGAGGGAGGGAGGAGGCTTTGGACTTGAGGGACGAGTGAGTGAGTGAGTGAGGGAGGAGGCTTTGGACTTGAGGGACGAGTGAGTGAGTGAGTGAGGGAGGAGGCTTTGGACTTGAGGGACGAGTGAGTGAGTGAGTGAGGGAGGAGGCTTTGGACTTGAGGGACGAGTGAGTGAGTGAGGGAGGGAGGAGGCTTTGGACTTGAGGGACGAGTGAGTGAGTGAGTGAGTGAGTGAGGGAGGAGGCTTTGGACTTGAGGGACGAGTGAGTGAGTGAGTGAGGGAGGAGGCTTTGCACTTGAGGGACGAATGAGTGAGTGAGTGAGTGAGTGAGGGAGGAGGCTTTGGACTTGAGGGACGAGTGAGTGAGTGAGTGAGTGAGGGAGGGAGGGAGGAGGCTTTGGACTTGAGGGACGAGTGAGTGAGTGAGTGAGGGAGGAGTCTTTGGACTTGAGGGACGAGTGAGTGAGTGAGTGAGGGAGGAGGCTTTGGACTTGAGGGACGACTGAGTGAGTGAGTGAGGGAGGGAGGAGGCTTTGGACTTGAGGGACGAGTGAGTGAGTGAGTGAGTGAGGGAGGAGGCTTTGGACTTGAGGGACGACTGAGTGAGTGAGTGAGGGAGGGAGGAGGCTTTGGACTTGAGGGACGAGTGAGTGAGTGAGTGAGGGAGGGAGGAGGCTTTGGACTTGAGGGACGAGTGAGTGAGTGAGTGAGGGAGGGAGGAGGCTTTGGACTTGAGGGAGGAGTGAGTGAGTGAGTGAGGGAGGGAGGGAGGAGGCTTTGGACTTGAGGGACGAGTGAGTGAGTGAGTGAGTGAGGGAGGAGGCTTTGGACTTGAGGGACGAGTGAGTGAGTGAGTGAGTGAGTGAGGAGGCTTTGGACTTGAGGGACGAGTGAGTGAGGGAGGGAGGGAGGAGGCTTTGGTATTGAGGGACGAGTGAGTGAGTGAGTGAGTGTGGGAGGAGGCTTTGGACTTGAGGGACGAGTGAGTGAGTGAGTGAGTGAGGAAGGAGGCTTTGGACTTGAGGGACGAGTGAGTGAGGGAGGGAGGGAGGAGGCTTTGGACTTGAGGGACGAGTGAGTGAGGGAGGGAGGGAGGAGGCTTTGAACTTGAGGGACGAGTGAGTGAGTGAGTGAGGGAGGAGGTTTTGGACTTGAGGGACGAGTGAGTGAGTGAGTGAGTGAGTGAGGAAGGAAGCTTTGGACTTGAGGGACGAGTGAGTGAGTGAGTGACGGAGGAGGCTTTGGACTTGAGGGACGAGTGACTGAGTGAGTGAGTGAGGGAGGAGGCTTTGGACTTGAGGGACGAGTGAGTGAGTGAGTGAGGGAGGAGGCTTTGGACTTGAGGGACGAGTGAGTGAGTGAGTGAGTGAGGAGGCTTTGGACTTGAGGGACGAGTGAGTGAGGGAGGGAGGGAGGAGGCTTTGGACTTGAGGGACGAGTGAGTGAGGGAGGAGGCTTTGGACTTGAGGGGCGAGTGAGTGAGTGAGGGAGGGAGGAGGCTTTGGACTTGAGGGACGAGTGAGTGAGTGAGTGAGTGAGGGAGGAGGCTTTGGACTTGAGGGACGAGTGAGTGAGTGAGGAAGGAGGCTTTGGACTTGAGGGACGAGTGAGTGAGTGAGTGAGGGATGAGGCTTTGGACTTGAGGGACGAGTGAGTGAGTGAGTGAGTGAGGAGGCTTTGGACTTGAGGGACGAGTGAATGAGGGAGGGAGGGAGGAGGCTTTGGACTTGAGGGACGAGTGAGTGAGTGAGTGAGTGAGGGAGGAGGCTTTGGACTTGAGGGACGAGTGAGTGAGTGAGTGAGGGAGGAGGCTTTGGACTTGAGGGACGAGTGAGTGAGTGAGTGAGTGAGTGAGTGAGGATGCTTTGGACTTGAGGGACGAGTGAGGGAGGGAGGGAGGGAGGGAGGGAGGAGGCTTTGGACTTGAGGGACGAGTGAGTGAGGGAGTGAGGGAGGGAGGAGACTTTGGACTTGAGGGACGAGTGAGTGAGTGAGTGAGTGAGGGAGGAGGCTTTGGACTTGAGGGACGAGTGAGTGAGTGAGTGAGTGAGTGAGGAGGCTTTGGACTTGAGGGACGAGTGAGTGAGGGAGGGAGGGAGGAGGCTTTGGACTTGAGGGACGAGTGAGTGAGTGAGTGAGGGAGGGAGGAGGCTTTGGACTTGAGGGACGAGTGAGTGAGTGAGTGAGGGAGGGAGGAGGCTTTGGACTTGAGGGACGAGTGAGTGAGTGAGTGAGTGAGGGAGGAGGCTTTGGACTTGAGGGACGAGTGAGTGAGTGAGTGAGTGTGTGAGGAGGCTTTGGACTTGAGGGACGAGTGAGTGAGTGAGTGAGTGAGGGAGGAGGCTTTGGAATTGAGGGACGAGTGAGTGAGGGAGGGAGGGAGGAGGCTTTGGACTTGAGGGACGAGTGAGTGAGGGAGGGAGGGAGGAGGCTTTGAACTTGAGGGACGAGTGAGTGAGTGAGTGAGTGAGGGAGGGAGGAGGCTTTGGACTTGAGGGACGAGTGAGTGAGTGAGTGAGTGAGGAAGGTTTGAACTTGAGGGACGAGTGAGTGAGTGAGTGAGGGAGGAGGCTTTGGACTTGAGGGACGAGTGAGTGAGTGAGTGAGTGAGGGAGGAGGCTTTGGACTTGAGGGACGAGTGAGTGAGTGAGTGAGGGAGGAGGCTTTGGACTTGAGGGACGAGTGAGTGAGTGAGTGAGTGAGGAGGCTTTGGACTTGAGGGACGAGTGAGTGAGGGAGGGAGGGAGGAGGCTTTGGACTTGAGGGACGAGTGAGTGAGTGAGTGAGTGAGGGAGGAGGCTTTGGACTTGAGGGACGAGTGAGTGAGTGAGTGAGTGAGTGAGTGAGTGAGGAAGGAGGCTTTGGACTTGAGGGACGAGTGAGTGAGTGAGTGAGGGAGGAGGCTTTGGACTTGAGGGACGAGTGAGTGAGTGAGTGAGTGAGTGAGTGAGTGAGTGAGGAGGCTTTGGACTTGAGGGACGAGTGAGGGAGGGAGGGAGGGAGGGAGGGAGGAGGCTTTGGACTTGAGGGACGAGTGAGTGAGGGAGTGAGGGAGGGAGGAGACTTTGGACTTGAGGGACGAGTGAGTGAGTGAGTGAGTGAGGGAGGAGGCTTTGGACTTGAGGGACGAGTGAGTGAGTGAGTGAGTGAGGGAGGAGGCTTTGGACTTGAGGGAGGAGTGAGTGAGTGAGTGAGTGAGTGAGGAGGCTTTGGACTTGACGGACGAGTGAGTGAGTGAGTGAGGGAGGAGGCTTTGGACTTGAGGGACGAGTGAGTGAGTGAGTGAGGGAGGGAGGAGGCTTTGGACTTGAGGGACGAGTGAGTGAGTGAGTGAGGGAGGGAGGAGGCTTTGGACTTGAGGGACGAGTGAGTGAGTGAGTGAGTGAGGGAGGAGGCTTTGGACTTGAGGGACGAGTGAGTGAGTGAGTGAGTGTGTGAGGAGGCTTTGGACTTGAGGGACGAGTGAGTGAGTGAGTGAGTGAGGGAGGAGGCTTTGGAATTGAGGGACGAGTGAGTGAGGGAGGGAGGGAGGAGGCTTTGGACTTGAGGGACGAGTGAGTGAGTGAGTGAGGGAGGAGGCTTTGAACTTGAGGGACGAGTGAGTGAGTGAGTGAGGGAGGAGGTTTTGGACTTTAGGGACGAGTGAGTGAGTGAGTGAGTGAGGAAGGTTTGAACTTGAGGGACGAGTGAGTGAGTGAGTGAGGGAGGAGGCTTTGGACTTGAGGGACGAGTGAGTGAGTGAGTGAGGGAGGAGGCTTTGGACTTGAGGGACGAGTGAGTGAGTGAGTGAGTGAGGAGGCTTTGGACTTGAGGGACGAGTGAGTGAGGGAGGGAGGGAGGAGGCTTTGGACTTGAGGGACGAGTGAGTGAGTGAGTGAGTGAGGAGGCTTTGGACTTGAGGGACGAGTGAGTGAGTGAGTGAGTGAGGGAGGAGGCTTTGGACTTGAGGGACGAATGAGTGAGTGAGTGAGTGAGCGAGGAGGCTTTGGACTTGAGGGACGAGTGAGTGAGTGAGTGAGTGAGTGAGTGAGGAGGCTTTGGACTTGAGGGACGAGTGAGTGAGTGAGTGAGTGAGGAGGCTTTGGACTTGAGGGACGAGTGAGTGAGTGAGTGAGTGAGGAGGCTTTGGACTTGAGGGACGAGTGAGTGAGGGAGGGAGGGAGGAGGCTTTGGACTTGAGGGACGAGTGAGTGAGTGAGTGAGGGAGGAGGCTTTGGACTTGAGGGACGAGTGAGTGAGTGAGTGAGGGAGGAGGCTTTGGACTTGAGGGACGATTGAGTGAGTTAGTGAGGGAGGAGGCTTTGGACTTGAGGGAGGAGTGTGTGAGTGAGTGAGTGAGTGAGGGAGGAGGCTTTGGACTTGAGGGACGAGTGAGTGAGTGAGTGAGTGAGGGAGGGAGGGAGGAGGCTTTGGACTTGAGGGACGAGTGAGTGAGTGAGTGAGTGAGGGAGGGAGGGAGGAGGCTTTGGACTTGAGGGACGAGTGAGTGAGTGAGTGAGGGAGGAGTCTTTGGACTTGAGGGACGAGTCAGTGAGTGAGTGAGGGAGGAGGCTTTGGACTTGAGGGACGACTGAGTGAGTGAGTGAGGGAGGGAGGAGGCTTTGGACTTGAGGGACGAGTGAGTGAGTGAGTGAGGGAGGGTGGAGGCTTTGGACTTGAGGGACGAGTGAGTGAGTGAGTGAGGGAGGGAGGAGGCTTTGGACTTGAGGGACGAGTGAGTGAGTGAGTGAGGGAGGGAGGAGGCTTTGGACTTGAGGGACGAGTGAGTGAGTGAGTGAGGGAGGGAGGAGGCTTTGGACTTGAGGGAGGAGTGAGTGAGTGAGTGAGTGAGGGAGGGAGGAGGCTTTGGACTTGAGGGACGAGTGAGTGAGTGAGTGAGTGAGGGAGGAGGCTTTGGACTTGAGGGACGAGTGAGTGAGTGAGTGAGTGAGGAGGCTTTGGACTTGAGGGAGGAGTGAGTGAGGGAGGGAGGGAGGAGGCTTTGGACTTGAGGGACGAGTGAGTGAGTGAGTGAGTGAGGGAGGAGGCTTTGGACTTGAGGGACGAGTGAGTGAGTGAGTGAGTGAGTGAGTGAGTGAGTGAGGAAGGAGGCTTTGGACTTGAGGGACGAGTGAGTGAGTGAGTGTGTGAGGGACGAGGCTTTGGACTTGAGGGACGAGTGAGTGAGTGAGTGAGTGAGTGAGGGAGGAGGCTTTGGACTTGAGGGACGAGTGAGTGAGTGAGTGAGGGAGGGAGGAGGCTTTGGACTTGAGGGACGAGTGAGTGAGTGAGTGAGGGAGGGAGGAGGCTTTGGACTTGAGGGACGAGTGAGTGAGTGAGTGAGTGAGTGAGTGAGTGAGGAGGCTTTGGACTTGAGGGACGAGTGAGTGAGTGAGTGAGTGAGGAGGCTTTGGACTTGAGGGACGAGTGAGTGAGTGAGTGAGGGAGTGAGGAGGCTTTGGACTTGAGGGACGAGTGAGTGAGTGAGTGAGGGAGGAGGCTTTGGACTTGAGGGACGAATGAGTGAGTGAGTGAGTGAGGAAGGAGGCTTTGGACTTGAGGGACGAGTGAGTGAGTGAGTGAGTGAGGGAAGAGGCTTTGGACTTGAGGGACGAGTGAGTGAGTGAGTGAGTGAGGAGGCTTTGGACTTGAGGGACGAGTGAGTGAGTGAGTGAGTGAGGAGGCTTTGGACTTGAGGGACGAGTGAGTGAGGGAGGGAGGGAGGAGGCTTTGGACTTGAGGGACGAGTGAGTGAGTGAGTGAGGGAGGAGGCTTTGGACTTGAGGGACGAGTGAGTGAGTGAGTGAGGGAGGAGGCTTTGGACTTGAGGGACGAGTGAGTGAGTGAGTGAGGGAGGAGGCTTTGGACTTGAGGGACGATTGAGTGAGTTAGTGAGGGAGGAGGCTTTGGACTTGAGGGACGAGTGTGTGAGTGAGTGAGTGAGTGAGTGAGGGAGGAGGCTTTGGACTTGAGGGACGAGTGAGTGAGTGAGTGAGGGAGGAGGCTTTGGACTTGAGGGACGAGTGATTGAGTGAGGGAGGAGGCTTTGGACTTGAGGGACGAGTGAGTGAGTGAGTGAGTGAGGGAGGGAGGAGGCTTTGGACTTGAGGGACGAGTGAGTGAGTGAGTGAGGGAGGAGGCTTTGGACTTGAGGGACGAGTGAGTGAGTGAGTGAGGGAGGAGGCTTTGGACTTGAGGGACGAGTGAGTGAGTGAGTGAGGGAGGGAGGAGGCTTTGGACTTGAGGGACGAGTGAATGAGTGAGTGAGGGAGGGAGGAGGCTTTGGACTTGAGGCACGAGTGAGTGAGTGAGTGAGGGAGGGAGGAGGCTTTGGACTTGAGGGACGAGTGAGTGAGTGAGTGAGTGAGTGAGGGAGGGAGGAGGCTTTGGACTTGAGGGACGAGTGAGTGAGTGAGTGAGTGAGGGAGGAGGCTTTGGACTTGAGGGACGAGTGAGTGAGTGAGTTAATGAGGAGGCTTTGGACTTGAGGGACGAGTGAGTGAGGGAGGGAGGGAGGAGGCTTTGGACTTGAGGGAGGAGTGAGTGAGTGAGTGAGTGAGTGAGGGAGGAGGCTTTGGACTTGAGGGACGAGTGAGTGAGTGAGTGAGTGAGGAGTCTTTGGACTTGAGGGACGAGTGAGTGAGTGAGTGAGTGAGGGAGGAGGCTTTGGAATTGAGGGACGAGTGAGTGAGGGAGGGAGGGAGGAGGCTTTGAACTTGAGGGACGAGTGAGTGAGTGAGTGAGGGAGGAGGTTTTGGACTTGAGGGACGAGTGAGTGAGTGAGTGAGTGAGTGAGGAAGGTTTGAACTTGAGGGACGAGTGAGTGAGTGAGTGAGGGAGGAGGCTTTGGACTTGAGGGACGAGTGAGTGAGTGAGTGAGTGAGGGAGGAGGCTTTGGACTTGAGGGACGAGTGAGTGAGTGAGGGAGGGAGGAGGCTTTGGACTTGAGGGACGAGTGAGTGAGTGAGTGAGTGAGGGAGGAGGCTTTGGACTTGAGGGACGAGTGAGTGAGTGAGTGAGTGAGGAGGCTTTGGACTTGAGGGACGAGTGAGTGAGTGAGTGAGTGAGGAGGCTTTGGACTTGAGGGACGAGTGAGTGAGGGAGGGAGGGAGGAGGCTTTGGACTTGAGGGACGAGTGAGTGAGTGAGTGAGGGAGGAGGCTTTGGACTTGAGGGACGAGTGAGTGAGTGAGTGAGTGAGGGAGGAGGCTTTGGACTTGAGGGACGAGTGAGTGAGTGAGTGAGGGAGGAGGCTTTGGACTTGAGGGACGAGTGAGTGAGTGAGTGAGGGAGGAGGCTTTGGACTTGAGGGACGAGTGAGTGAGTGAGTGAGTGAGTGAGGGAGGAGGCTTTGGACTTGAGGGACGAGTGAGTGAGTGAGTGAGGGAGGAGGCTTTGGACTTGAGGGACGAGTGAGTGAGTGAGTGAGTGAGTGAGGGAGGAGGCTTTGGACTTGAGGGACGAGTGAGTGAGTGAGTGAGTGAGGGAG
The DNA here is from genome assembly GCA_033558105.1 of Coccyzus lansbergi. Lineage (NCBI taxonomy): Eukaryota > Metazoa > Chordata > Aves > Cuculiformes > Coccyzidae > Coccyzus > Coccyzus lansbergi. The sequence goes on from JAUMJK010001174.1 coordinate 68,170, forward strand.
GGATGGAGAAGGCTTTGGACTTGAGGGACGAGTGAGTGAGTGAGTGAGGGAGGAGTCTTTGGACTTGAGGGACGAGTGAGTGAGTGAGTGAGGGAGGAGGCTTTGGACTTGAGGGACGACTGAGTGAGTGAGTGAGGGAGGGAGGAGGCTTTGGACTTGAGGGACGAGTGAGTGAGTGAGTGAGTGAGGGAGGAGGCTTTGGACTTGAGGGACGAGTGAGTGAGTGAGTGAGTGAGGGAGGAGGCTTTGGACTTGAGGGACGAGTGAGTGAGTGAGTGAGGGAGGGAGGAGGCTTTGGACTTGAGGGACGAGTGAGTGAGTGAGTGAGGGAGGGAGGAGGCTTTGGACTTGAGGGAGGAGTGAGTGAGTGAGTGAGTGAGGGAGGGAGGAGGCTTTGGACTTGAGGGACGAGTGAGTGAGTGAGTGAGTGAGGGAGGAGGCTTTGGACTTGAGGGACGAGTGAGTGAGTGAGTGAGTGAGTGAGGAGGCTTTGGACTTGAGGGACGAGTGAGTGAGGGAGGGAGGGAGGAGGCTTTGGAATTGAGGGACGAGTGAGTGAGTGAGTGAGTGTGGGAGGAGGCTTTGGACTTGAGGGACGAGTGAGTGAGTGAGTGAGTGAGGAAGGAGGCTTTGGACTTGAGGGACGAGTGAGTGAGTGAGTGAGTGAGGGACGAGGCTTTGGACTTGAGGGACGAGTGAGTGAGTGAGTGAGTGAGGGAGGGAGGAGGCTTTGGACTTGAGGGACGAGTGAGTGAGTGAGTGAGTGAGGAGGCTTTGGACTTGAGGGACGAGTGAGTGAGTGAGTGAGTGAGGGAGGAGGCTTTGGAATTGAGGGACGAGTGAGTGAGGGAGGGAGGGAGGAGGCTTTGGACTTGAGGGACGAGTGAGTGAGGGAGGGAGGGAGGAGGCTTTGAACTTGAGGGACGAGTGAGTGAGTGAGTGAGGGAGGAGGTTTTGGACTTGAGGGACGAGTGAGTGAGTGAGTGAGGAAGGAGGCTTTGGACTTGAGGGACGAGTGAGTGAGTGAGTGACGGAGGAGGCTTTGGACTTGAGGGACGAGTGACTGAGTGAGTGAGTGAGGGAGGAGGCTTTGGACTTGAGGGACGAGTGAGTGAGTGAGTAAGGGAGGAGGCTTTGGACTTGAGGGACGAGTGAGTGAGTGAGTGAGTGAGGAGGCTTTGGACTTGAGGGACGAGTGAGTGAGGGAGGGAGGGAGGAGGCTTTGGACTTGAGGGACGAGTGAGTGAGGGAGGAGGCTTTGGACTTGAGGGACGAGTGAGTGAGTGAGGGAGGGAGGAGGCTTTGGACTTGAGGGACGAGTGAGTGAGTGAGTGAGGGAGGGAGGAGGCTTTGGACTTGAGGGACGAGTGAGTGAGTGAGGAAGGAGGCTTTGGACTTGAGGGACGAGTGAGTGAGTGAGTGAGGGATGAGGCTTTGGACTTGAGGGACGAGTGAGTGAGTGAGTGAGTGAGGAGGCTTTGGACTTGAGGGACGAGTGAATGAGGGAGGGAGGGAGGAGGCTTTGGACTTGAGGGACGAGTGAGTGAGTGAGTGAGTGAGGGAGGAGGCTTTGGACTTGAGGGACGAGTGAGTGAGTGAGTGAGGGAGGAGGCTTTGGACTTGAGGGACGAGTGAGTGAGTGAGTGAGTGAGTGAGTGAGGATGCTTTGGACTTGAGGGACGAGTGAGGGAGGGAGGGAGGGAGGGAGGGAGGAGGCTTTGGACTTGAGGGACGAGTGAGTGAGGGAGTGAGGGAGGGAGGAGACTTTGGACTTGAGGGACGAGTGAGTGAGTGAGTGAGTGAGGGAGGAGGCTTTGGACTTGAGGGACGAGTGAGTGAGTGAGTGAGTGAGGGAGGAGGCTTTGGACTTGAGGGACGAGTGAGTGAGTGAGTGAGTGAGTGAGGAGGCTTTGGACTTGAGGGACGAGTGAGTGAGGGAGGGAGGAGGCTTTGGACTTGAGGGACGAGTGAGTGAGTGAGTGAGGGAGGGAGGAGGCTTTGGACTTGAGGGACGAGTGAGTGAGTGAGTGAGGGAGGGAGGAGGCTTTGGACTTGAGGGACGAGTGAGTGAGTGAGTGAGTGAGGGAGGAGGCTTTGGACATGAGGGACGAGTGAGTGAGTGAGTGAGTGTGTGAGGAGGCTTTGGACTTGAGGGACGAGTGAGTGAGTGAGTGAGTGAGGGAGGAGGCTTTGGAATTGAGGGACGAGTGAGTGAGGGAGGGAGGGAGGAGGCTTTGGACTTGAGGGACGAGTGAGTGAGGGAGGGAGGGAGGAGGCTTTGAACTTGAGGGACGAGTGAGTGAGTGAGTGAGTGAGGGAGGGAGGAGGCTTTGGACTTGAGGGACGAGTGAGTGAGTGAGTGAGTGAGGAAGGTTTGAACTTGAGGGACGAGTGAGTGAGTGAGTGAGGGAGGAGGCTTTGGACTTGAGGGACGAGTGAGTGAGTGAGTGAGTGAGGGAGGAGGCTTTGGACTTGAGGGACGAGTGAGTGAGTGAGTGAGGGAGGAGGCTTTGGACTTGAGGGACGAGTGAGTGAGTGAGTGAGTGAGGAGGCTTTGGACTTGAGGGACGAGTGAGTGAGGGAGGGAGGGAGGAGGCTTTGGACTTGAGGGACGAGTGAGTGAGTGAGTGAGGGAGGAGGCTTTGGACTTGAGGGACGAGTGAGTGAGTGAGTGAGTGAGGGAGGAGGCTTTGGACTTGAGGGACGAATGAGTGAGTGAGTGAGTGAGGGACGAGGCTTTGGACTTGAGGGACGAGTGAGTGAGTGAGTGAGTGAGTGAGGGAGGAGGCTTTGGACTTGAGGGACGAGTGAGTGAGTGAGTGAGTGAGGAGGCTTTGGACTTGAGGGACGAGTGAGTGACTGAGTGAGTGAGTGAGGAGGCTTTGGACTTGAGGGACGAGTGAGTGAGGGAGGGAGGGAGGAGGCTTTGGACTTGAGGGACGAGTGAGTGAGTGAGTGAGGGAGGAGGCTTTGGACTTGAGGGACGAGTGAGTGAGTGAGTGAGGGAGGAGGCTTTGGACTTGAGGGACGAGTGAGTGAGTGAGTGAGGGAGGAGGCTTTGGACTTGAGGGACGATTGAGTGAGTTAGTGAGGGAGGAGGCTTTGGACTTGAGGGACGAGTGTGTGAGTGAGTGAGTGAGTGAGGGAGGAGGCTTTGGACTTGAGGGACGAGTGAGTGAGTGAGTGAGGGAGGAGTCTTTGGACTTGAGAGACGAGTGAGTGAGTGAGTGAGGGAGGAGGCTTTGGACTTGAGGGACGAGTGAGTGAGTGAGTGAGGGAGGGAGGAGGCTTTGGACTTGAGGGACGAGTGAGTGAGTGAGTGAGGGAGGGAGGAGGCTTTGGACTTGAGGGACGAGTGAGTGAGTGAGTGAGGGAGGGAGGAGGCTTTGGACTTGAGGGACGAGTGAGTGAGTGAGTGAGGGAGGGAGGAGGCTTTGGACTTGAGGGACGAGTGAGTGAGTGAGTGAGTGAGGGAGGGAGGAGGCTTTGGACTTGAGGGAGGAGTGAGTGAGTGAGTGAGTGAGGGAGGGAGGAGGCTTTGGACTTGAGGGACGAGTGAGTGAGTGAGTGAGTGAGGGAGGAGGCTTTGGACTTGAGGGACGAGTGAGTGAGTGAGTGAGTGAGGAGGCTTTGGACTTGAGGGACGAGTGAGTGAGGGAGGGAGGGAGGAGGCTTTGGACTTGAGGGACGAGTGAGTGAGTGAGTGAGTGAGGGAGGAGGCTTTGGACTTGAGGGACGAGTGAGTGAGTGAGTGAGTGAGTGAGTGAGGAAGGAGGCTTTGGACTTGAGGGACGAGTGAGTGAGTGAGTGAGTGAGGGACGAGGCTTTGGACTTGAGGGACGAGTGAGTGAGTGAGTGAGTGAGTGAGGGAGGAGGCTTTGGACTTGAGGGACGAGTGAGTGAGTGAGTGAGTGAGGGAGGAGGCTTTGGACTTGAGGGACGAGTGAGTGAGTGAGTGAGGGAGGGAGGAGGCATTGGACTTGAGGGACGAGTGAGTGAGTGAGTGAGTGAGTGAGTGAGTGAGGAGGCTTTGGACGTGAGGGACGAGTGAGTGAGTGAGTGAGTGAGTGAGGAGGCTTTGGACTTGAGGGACGAGTGAGTGAGTGAGTGAGTGAGTGAGGAGGCTTTGGACTTGAGGGACGAGTGAGTGAGTGAGTGAGGGAGGAGGCTTTGGACTTGAGGGACGAATGAGAGAGTGAGTGAGTGAGGGAGGAGGCTTTGGACTTGAGGGACGAGTGAGTGAGTGAGTGAGTGAGGGAGGAGGCATTGGACTTGAGGGACGAGTGAGTGAGTGAGTGAGTGAGGAGGCTTTGGAGTTGGGGGACGAGTGAGTGAGTGAGTGAGTGAGGAGGCTTTGGACTTGAGGGACGAGTGAGTGAGGGAGGGAGGGAGGAGGCTTTGGACTTGAGGGACGAGTGAGTGAGTGAGTGAGGGAGGAGGCTTTGGACTTGAGGGACGAGTGAGTGAGTGAGTGAGGGAGGAGGCTTTGGACTTGAGGGACGAGTGAGTGAGTGAGTGAGGGAGGAGGCTTTGGACTTGAGGGACGATTGAGTGAGTTAGTGAGGGAGGAGGCTTTGGACTTGAGGGACGAGTGTGTGAGTGAGTGAGTGAGTGAGGGAGGAGGCTTTGGACTTGAGGGACGAGTGAGTGAGTAAGTGAGGGAGGAGGCTTTGGACTTGAGGGACGAGTGAGTGAGTGAGTGAGTGAGGGAGGGAGGAGGCTTTGGACTTGAGGGACGAGTGAGTGAGTGAGTGAGGGAGGAGTCTTTGGACTTGAGGGACGAGTGAGTGAGTGAGTGAGGGAGGAGGCTTTGGACTTGAGGGACGAGTGAGTGAGTGAGTGAGGGAGGGAGGAGGCTTTGGACTTGAGGGACGAGTGAGTGAGTGAGTGAGGGAGGGAGGAGGCTTTGGACTTGAGGGACGAGTGAGTGAGGGAGGGAGGAGGCTTTGGACTTGAGGGACGAGTGAGTGAGTGAGTGAGGGAGGGAGGAGGCTTTTGACTTGAGGGACGAGTGAGTGAGTGAGTGAGTGAGTGAGGAAGGAGGCTTTGGACTTGAGGGACGAGTGAGTGAGTGAGTGAGTGAGGGACGAGGCTTTGGACTTGAGGGACGAGTGAGTGAGTGAGTGAGTGAGGGAGGGAGGAGGCTTTGGACTTGAGGGACGAGTGAGTGAGTGAGTGAGTGAGGAGGCTTTGGACTTGAGGGACGAGTGAGTGAGTGAGTGAGTGAGTGAGGGAGGAGGCTTTGGAATTGAGGGACGAGTGAGTGAGGGAGGGAGGGAGGAGGCTTTGGACTTGAGGGACGAGTGAGTGAGGGAGGGAGGGAGGAGGCTTTGAACTTGAGGGACGAGTGAGTGAGTGAGTGAGGGAGGAGGTATTGGACTTGAGGGACGAGTGAGTGAGTGAGTGAGTGAGGAAGATTGGAACTTGAGGGACGAGTGAGTGAGTGAGTGAGTGAGGGAGGAGGCTTTGGACTTGAGGGACGAGTGAGTGAGTGAGTGAGTGAGGAGGCTTTGGACTTGAGGGACGAGTGAGTGAGGGAGGGAGGGAGGAGGCTTTGGACTTGAGGGACGAGTGAGTGAGTGAGTGAGTGAGGAGGCTTTGGACTTGAGGGACGAGTGAGTGAATGAGTGAGTGAGGAGGCTTTGGACTTGAGGGACGAGTGAGTGAGTGAGTGAGGGAGGAGGCTTTGGACTTGAGGGACGAGTGAGTGAGGGAGGGAGGGAGGAGGCTTTGGACTTGAGGGACGAATGAGTGAGTGAGTGAGTGAGGGAGGAGGCTTTGGACTTGAGGGACGAGTGAGTGAGTGAGTGAGGGAGGAGGCTTTGGACTTGAGGGACGAGTGAGTGAGTGAGTGAGGGAGGAGGCTTTGGACTTGAGGGACGATTGAGTGAGTTAGTGAGGGATGAGGCTTTGGACTTGAGGGACGAGTGTGTGAGTGAGTGAGTGAGTGAGGGAGGAGGCTTTGGACTTGAGGGACGAGTGAGTGAGTGAGTGAGGGAGGAGGCTTTGGACTTGAGGGACGAGTGAGTGAGTGAGTGAGTGAGTGAGGGAGGAGGCTTTGGACTTGAGGGACGAGTGAGTGAGTGAGTGAGTGAGGGAGGGAGGGAGGGAGGAGGCCTTGGACTTGAGGGACGAGTGAGTGAGTGAGTGAGGGAGGAGTCTTTGGACTTGAGGGACGAGTGAGTGAGTGAGTGAGGGAGGAGGCTTTGGACTTGAGGGACGACTGAGTGAGTGAGTGAGGGAGGGAGGAGGCTTTGGACTTGAGGGACGAGTGAGTGAGTGAGTGAGGGAGGGAGGAGGCTTTGGACTTGAGGGACGACTGAGTGAGTGAGTGAGGGAGGGAGGAGGCTTTGGACTTGAGGGACGAGTGAGTGAGTGAGTGAGGGAGGGAGGAAGCTTTGGACTTGAGGGACGAGTGAGTGAGTGAGTGAGGGAGGGAGGAGGCTTTGGACTTGAGGGAGGAGTGAGTGAGTGAGTGAGTGAGGGAGGAGGCTTTGGACTTGAGGGAGGAGTGAGTGAGTGAGTGAGTGAGTGAGGAGGCTTTGGACTTGAGGGACGAGTGAGTGAGGGAGGGAGGGAGGAGGCTTTGGACTTGAGGGACGAGTGAGTGAGTGAGTGAGTGAGGGAGGAGGCTTTGGACTTGAGGGACGAGTGAGTGAGTGAGTGAGTGAGGAAGGAGACTTTGGACTTGAGGGACGACTGAGTGAGTGAGTGAGGGAGGGAGGAGGCTTTGGACTTGAGGGACGAGTGAGTGAGTGAGTGAGGGAGGGAGGAGGCTTTGGACTTGAGGGACGAGTGAGTGAGTGAGTGAGTGAGGGAGGAGGCTTTGGAATTGAGGGACGAGTGAGTGAGGGAGGGAGGGAGGAGGCTTTGGACTTGAGGGACGAGTGAGTGAGGGAGGGAGGGAGGAGGCTTTGAACTTGAGGGATGAGTGAGTGAGTGAGTGAGGGAGGAGGTTTTGGACTTGAGGGACGAGTGAGTGAGTGAGTGAGTGAGGAAGGTTTGAACTTGAGGGACGAGTGAGTGAGTGAGTGAGGGAGGAGGCTTTGGACTTGAGGGACGAGTGAGTGAGTGAGTGAGTGAGGAAGGAGGCTTTGGACTTGAGGGACGAGTGAGTGAGTGAGTGAGTGAAGGAGGAGGCTTTGGACTTGAGGGACGAGTGAGTGAGTGAGTGAGTGAGGAGGCTTTGGACTTGAGGGACGAGTGAGTGAGGGAGGGAGGGAGGAGGCTTTGGACTTGAGGGACGAGTGAGTGAGTGAGTGAGTGTGTGAGTGAGTGAGTGAGGAAGGAGGCTTTGGACTTGAGGGACGAGTGAGTGAGTGAGTGAGGGAGGAGGCTTTGGACTTGAGGGACGAGTGAGTGAGTGAGTGAGGGAGGAGGCTTTGGACTTGAGGGACGAGTGAGTGAGTGAGTGAGTGAGGGAGGAGGCTTTGGACTTGAGGGACGAGTGAGTGAGGGAGGGAGGGAGGGAGGAGGCTTTGGACTTGAGGGACGAGTGAGTGAGTGAGTGAGTGAGTGAGTGAGTGAGTGAGGAGGCTTTGGACTTGAGGGACGAGTGAGTGAGTGAGTGAGTGAGGGAGGAGGCTTTGGACTTGAGGGACGAGTGAGTGAGTGAGTGAGTGAGTGAGTGAGGGAGGAGGCTTTGGACTTGAGGGACGAGTGAGTGAGTGAGTGAGTGAGGGAGGAGGCTTTGGACTTGAGGGACGAGTGAGTGAGTGAGTGAGTGAGGAGGCTTTGGACTTGAGGGACGAGTGAGTGAGTGAGTGAGGGAGGAGGCTTTGGACTTGAGGGACGAGTGAGTGAGTGAGTGAGGGAGGAGGCTTTGGACTTGAGGGACGAGTGAGTGAGTGAGTGAGGGAGGAGGCTTTGGACTTGAGGGACGAGTGAGTGAGTGAGTGAGGGAGGAGGCTTTGGACTTGAGGGACGAGTGAGTGAGGGAGGGAGGGAGGAGGCTTTGGACTTGAGGGACGAGTGAGTGAGTGAGTGAGTGAGGGAGGAGGCTTTGGACTTGAGGGACGAGTGAGTGAGTGAGGGAGGGAGGGAGGAGGCTTTGGACTTGAGGGACGATTGAGTGAGTTAGTGAGGGATGAGGCTTTGGACTTGAGGGACGAGTGTGTGAGTGAGTGAGTGAGTGAGGGAGGAGGCTTTGGACTTGAGGGACGAGTGAGTGAGTGAGTGAGGGAGGAGGCTTTGGACTTGAGGGACGAGTGAGTGAGTGAGTGAGTGAGTGAGTGAGGGAGGAGGCTTTGGACTTGAGGCACGAGTGAGTGAGTGAGTGAGTGAGGGAGGGAGGGAGGGAGGAGGCCTTGGACTTGAGGGACGAGTGAGTGAGTGAGTGAGGGAGGAGTCTTTGGACTTGAGGAACGAGTGAGTGAGTGAGTGAGGGAGGAGGCTTTGGACTTGAGGGAGGACTGAGTGAGTGAGTGAGGGAGGGAGGAGGCTTTGGACTTGAGGGACGAGTGAGTGAGTGAGTGAGGGAGGGAGGAGGCTTTGGACTTGAGGGACGACTGAGTGAGTGAGTGAGGGAGGGAGGAGGCTTTGGACTTGAGGGACGAGTGAGTGAGTGAGTGAGGGAGGGAGGAAGCTTTGGACTTGAGGGACGAGTGAGTGAGTGAGTGAGGGAGGGAGGAGGCTTTGGACTTGAGGGAGGAGTGAGTGAGTGAGTGAGTGAGGGAGGAGGCTTTGGACTTGAGGGACGAGTGAGTGAGTGAGTGAGTGAGTGAGGAGGCTTTGGACTTGAGGGACGAGTGAGTGAGGGAGGGAGGGAGGAGGCTTTGGACTTGAGGGACGAGTGAGTGAGTGAGTGAGTGAGGGAGGAGGCTTTGGACTTGAGGGACGAGTGAGTGAGTGAGTGAGTGAGGAAGGAGGCTTTGGACTTGAGGGACGACTGAGTGAGTGAGTGAGGGAGGGAGGAGGCTTTGGACTTGAGGGACGAGTGAGTGAGTGAGTGAGGGAGGGAGGAGGCTTTGGACTTGAGGGACGAGTGAGTGAGTGAGTGAGTGAGGGAGGAGGCTTTGGAATTGAGGGACGAGTGAGTGAGTGAGTGAGTGAGTGAGGGAGGAGGCTTTGGACTTGAGGGACGAGTGAGTGAGTGAGTGAGTGAGGGAGGAGGCTTTGGACTTGAGGGACGAGTGAGTGAGTGAGTGAGTGAGGAGGCTTTGGACTTGAGGGACGAGTGAGTGAGTGAGTGAGGGAGGAGGCTTTGGACTTGAGGGACGAGTGAGTGAGTGAGTGAGGGAGGAGGCTTTGGACTTGAGGGACGAGTGAGTGAGTGAGTGAGGGAGGAGGCTTTGGACTTGAGGGACGAGTGAGTGAGTGAGTGAGGGAGGAGGCTTTGGACTTGAGGGACGAGTGAGTGAGGGAGGGAGGGAGGAGGCTTTGGACTTGAGGGATGAGTGAGTGAGTGAGTGAGTGAGGGAGGAGGCTTTGGACTTGAGGGACGAGTGAGTGAGGGAGGGAGGGAGGGAGGAGGCTTTGGACTTGAGGGACGAGTGAGTGAGTGAGTGAGTGAGTGAGTGAGTGAGGAGGCTTTGGACTTGAGGGACGAGTGAGTGAGTGAGTGAGTGAGGGAGGAGGCTTTGGACTTGAGGGACGAGTGAGTGAGTGAGTGAGTGAGTGAGGGAGGAGGCTTTGGACTTGAGGGACGAGTGAGTGAGTGAGTGAGTGAGGGAGGAGGCTTTGGACTTGAGGGACGAGTGAGTGATTGAGTGAGGGAGGAGGCTTTGGACTTGAGGGACGAGTGAGTGAGTGAGTGAGTGAGTGAGGGAGGAGGCTTTGGACTTGAGGGACGAGTGAGTGAGTGAGTGAGTGAGGGAGGAGGCTTTGGACTTGAGGGACGAGTGAGTGAGTGAGTGAGGGAGGAGGCTTTGGACTTGAGGGACGAGTGAGTGAGTGAGTGAGGGAGGAGGCTTTGGACTTGAGGGACGAGTGAGTGAGTGAGTGAGGGAGGAGGCTTTGGACTTGAGGGACGAGTGAGTGAGTGAGTGAGGGAGGGAGGAGGCCTTGGACTTGAGGGACGAATGAGTGAGTGAGTGAGGGAGGAGGCTTTGGACTTGAGGGACGAGTGAGTGAGTGAGTGAGTGAGTGAGGGAGGAGGCTTTGGACTTGAGGGACGAGTGAGTGAGTGAGTGATTGAGTGAGGGAGGGAGGAGGCTTTGGACTTGAGGGACGAGTGAGTGAGTGAGTGAGGGAGGAGGCTTTGGACTTGAGGGACGAGTGAGTGAGTGAGTGAGGGAGGAGGCTTTGGACTTGAGGGACGAGTGAGTGAGTGAGTGAGGGAGGAGGCTTTGGACTTGAGGGACGAGTGAGTGAGTGAGTGAGGGAGGGAGGAGGCTTTGGACTTGAGGGACGAGTGAGTGAGTGAGTGAGGGAGGGAGGAGGCTTTGGACTTGAGGGACGAGTGAGTGAGTGAGGGAGGGAGGGAGGAGGCTTTGGACTTGAGGGACGAGTGAGTGAGTGAGTGACGGAGGAGGCTTTGGACTTGAGGGACGAGTGAGTGAGGGAGGGAGGGAGGAGGCTTTGGACTTGAGGGACGAGTGAGTGAGTGAGTGAGTGAGTGAGGAAGGAGGCTTTGGACTTGAGGGACGAGTGAGTGAGTGAGTGAGTGAGTGAGGGAGGAGGCTTTGGACTTGAGGGACGAGTGAGTGAGTGAGTGAGTGAGGAAGGAGGCTTTGGACTTGAGGGACGAGTGAGTGAGTGAGTGAGGGAGGAGGCTTTCGACTTGAGGGACGAGTGAGTGAGTGAGTGAGGGAGGGAGGAGGCTTTGGACTTGAGGGACGAGTGAGTGAGTGAGTGGGTGAGGGAGGAGGCTTTGGACTTGAGGGACGAGTGAGTGAGGGAGGGAGGGAGGAGGCTTTGGACTTGAGGGACGAGTGAGTGAGTGAGTGAGGGAGGAGGCTTTGGACTTGAGGGACGAATGAGTGAGTGAGTGAGTGAGGGAGGAGGCTTTGGACTTGAGGGACGAGTGAGTGAGTGAGTGAGTGAGTGAGGGAGGAGGCTTTGGACTTGAGGGACGAGTGAGTGAGTGAGTGAGTGAGTGAGGGAGGAGGCTTTGGACTTGGGGGACGAGTGAGTGAGGGAGTGAGGGAGGAGGCTTTGGACTTGAGGGACGAGTGAGTGAGTGAGGGAGGGAGGAGGCTTTGGACTTGAGGGACGAGTGAGTGAGTGAGTGAGTGAGGAAGCTTTGGACTTGAGGGACGAGTGAGTGAGTGAGTGAGGGAGGAGGCTTTGGACTTGAGGGAAGAGTGAGTGAGTGAGTGAGTGAGTGAGTGAGTGAGTGAGTGAGGAAGGAGGCTTTGGACTTGAGGGACGAGTGAGTGAGTGAGTGAGGGAGGAGGCTTTGGACTTGAGGGACGAGTGAGTGAGTGAGGGAGGGAGGAGGCTTTGGACTTGAGGGACGAGTGAGTGAGTGAGTGAGTGAGGAAGCTTTGGACTTGAGGGACGAGTGAGTGAGTGAGTGAGGGAGGAGGCTTTGGACTTGAGGGAAGAGTGAGTGAGTGAGTGAGTGAGTGAGTGAGTGAGTGAGGAAGGAGGCTTTGGACTTGAGGGAAGAGTGAGTGAGTGAGTGAGTGAGTGAGTGAGTGAGTGAGTGAGTGAGTGAGGAAGGAGGCTTTGGACTTGAGGGACGAGTGAGTGAGTGAGTGAGGGAGGAGGCTTTGGACTTGAGGGACGAGTGAGTGAGTGAGTGAGTGAGTGAGGAGGCTTTGGACTTGAGGGACGAGTGAGTGAGTGAGTGAGTGAGGAAGGAGGCTTTGGACTTGAGGGACGAGTGAGTGAGAGAGGGAGGAGGCTTTGGACTTGAGGGACGAGTGAGTGAGTGAGTGAGTGAGTGAGGAAGCTTTGGACTTGAGGGACGAGTGAGTGAGTGAGTGAGGGAGGGAGGAGGCTTTGGACTTGAGGGACGAGTGAGTGAGTGACTGAGGGAGGGAGGAGGCTTTGGACTTGAGGGACGAGTGAGTGAGTGAGTGAGTGAGGAGGCTTTGGACTTGAGGGACGAGTGAGGGAGGGAGGGAGGGAGGAGGCTTTGGACTTGAGGGACGAGTGAGTGAGTGAGTTAGGGAGGAGGCTTTGGACTTGAGGGACGAGTGAGTGAGTGAGGAAGGAGGCTTTGGACTTGAGGGACGAGTGAGTGAGTGAGTGAGTGAGTGAGTGAGTGAGTGAGTGAGGGACGAGGCTTTGGACTTGAGGGACGAGTGAGTGAGTGAGTGAGTGAGTGAGGGAGGAGGCTTTGGACTTGAGGGACGAGTGAGTGAGTGAGTGAGTGAGGAGGCTTTGGACTTGAGGGACGAGTGAGTGAGTGAGTGAGTGAGGGAGGAGGCTTTGGACTTGAGGGACGAGTGAGTGAGGGAGTGAGGGAGGGAGGAGGCTTTGGACTTGAGGGACGAGTGAGTGAGTGAGTGAGGGAGGGAGGAGGCTTTGGACTTGAGGGACGAGTGAGTGAGTGAGTGAGGGAGGGAGGAGGCTTTGGACTTGAGGGACGAGTGAGTGAGTGAGTGAGGGAGGAGGCTTTGGACTTGAGGGACGAGTGAGTGAGTGAGTGAGTGAGGAGGCTTTGGACTTGAGGGACGAGTGAGTGAGGGAGGGAGGGAGGAGGCTTTGGACTTGAGGGACGAGTGAGTGAGTGAGTGAGTGAGGAAGGAGGCTTTGGACTTGAGGGACGACTGAGTTAGTGAGTGAGGGAGGGAGGAGGCTTTGGACTTGAGGGACGAGTGAGTGAGTGAGTGAGGGAGGGAGGAGGCTTTGGACTTGAGGGACGAGTGAGTGAGTGAGTGAGTGAGGGAGGAGGCTTTGGACTTGAGGGACGAGTGAGTGAGTGAGGGAGGGAGGAAGGAGGCTTTGGACGTGAGGGACGAGTGAGTGAGTGAGTGAGGGAGGAGGCTCTGGACTTGAGGGACGAGTGAGTGAGTGAGGAAGGAGGCTTTGGACTTGAGGGACGAGTGAGTGAGTGAGGGAGGAGGCTTTGGACTTGAGGGACGAGTGAGTGAGTGAGTGAGTGAGTGAGGAAGCTTTGGACTTGAGGGACGAGTGAGTGAGTGAGTGAGGGAGGGAGGAGGCTTTGGACTTGAGGGACGAGTGAGTGAGTGAGTGAGTGAGGGAGGAGGCTTTGGAATTGAGGGACGAGTGAGTGAGGGAGGGAGGGAGGAGGCTTTGGACTTGAGGGACGAGTGAGTGAGGGAGGGAGGGAGGAGGCTTTGAACTTGAGGGATGAGTGAGTGAGTGAGTGAGGGAGGAGGTTTTGGACTTGAGGGACGAGTGAGTGAGTGAGTGAGGGAGGAGGCTTTGGACTTGAGGGACGAGTGAGTGAGTGAGTGAGTGAGTGAGGGAGGAGGCTTTGGACTTGAGGGACGAGTGAGTGAGTGAGTGAGTGAGGGAGGAGGCTTTGGACTTGAGGGACGAGTGAGTGAGTGAGTGAGTGAGGAGGCTTTGGACTTGAGGGACGAGTGAGTGAGGGAGGGAGGGAGGAGGCTTTGGACTTGAGGGACGAGTGAGTGAGTGAGTGAGTGAGTGAGTGAGTGAGGAAGGAGGCTTTGGACTTGAGGGACGAGTGAGTGAGTGAGTGAGGGAGGAGGCTTTGGACTTGAGGGACGAGTGAGTGAGTGAGTGAGGGAGGAGGCTTTGGACTTGAGGGACGAGTGAGTGAGTGAGTGAGTGAGGGAGGAGGCTTTGGACTTGAGGGACGAGTGAGTGAGGGAGGGAGGGAGGGAGGAGGCTTTGGACTTGAGGGACGAGTGAGTGAGTGAGTGAGTGAGTGAGTGAGGAGGCTTTGGACTTGAGGGACTAGTGAGTGAGTGAGTGAGTGAGGGAGGAGGCTTTGGACTTGAGGGACGAGTGAGTGTGTGAGTGAGTGAGTGAGGGAGGAGGCTTTGGACTTGAGGGACGAGTGAGTGAGTGAGTGAGTGAGGGAGGAGGCTTTGGACTTGAGGGACGAGTGAGTGAGTGAGTGAGTGAGGAGGCTTTGGACCTGAGGGACGAGTGAGTGAGTGAGTGAGTGAGGAGGTTTTGGACTTGAGGGACGAGTGAGTGAGGGAGGGAGGGAGGAGTCTTTGGACTTGAGGGACGAGTGAGTGAATGATGGAGGGAGGAGGCTTTGGACTTGAGGGACGAGTGAGTGATTGAGTGAGGGAGGAGGCTTTGGACTTGAGGGACGAGTGAGTGAGTGAGTGAGGGAGGAGGCTTTGGACTTGAGGGACGAGTGAGTGAGTGAGTGAGGGAGGAGGCTTTGGACTTGAGGGACGAGTGAGTGAGTGAGTGAGGGAGGAGGCTTTGGACTTGAGGGACGAGTGAGTGAGTGAGTGAGGGAGGAGGCTTTGGACTTGAGGGACGAGTGAGTGAGTGAGTGAGTGAGTGAGGAGGCTTTGGACTTGAGGGACGAATGAGTGAGTGAGTGAGGGAGGAGGCTTTGGACTTGAGGGACGAGTGAGTGAGTGAGTGAGTGAGTGAGGGAGGAGGCTTTGGACTTGAGGGACGAGTGAGTGAGTGAGTGATTGAGTGAGGGAGGGAGGAGGCTTTGGACTTGAGGGACGAGTGAGTGAGTGAGTGAGGGAGGAGGCTTTGGACTTGAGGGACGAGTGAGTGAGTGAGTGAGGGAGGAGGCTTTGGACTTGAGGGACGAGTGAGTGAGTGAGTGAGGGAGGAGGCTTTGGACTTGAGGGACGAGTGAGTGAGTGAGTGAGGGAGGGAGGAGGCTTTGGACTTGAGGGACGAGTGAGTGAGTGAGTGAGGGAGGGAGGAGGCTTTGGACTTGAGGGACGAGTGAGTGAGTGAGGGAGGGAGGGAGGAGGCTTTGGACTTGAGGGACGAGTGAGTGAGTGAGTGAGTGAGGAAGTTTTGGACTTGAGGGACGAGTGAATGAGGGAGGGAGGGAGGAGGCTTTGGACTTGAGGGACGAGTGAGTGAGTGAGTGAGTGAGTGAGTGAGGAAGGAGGCTTTGGACTTGAGGGACGAGTGAGTGAGTGAGTGAGTGAGGGAGGAGGCTTTGGACTTGAGGGACGAGTGAGTGAGTGAGTGAGTGAGGAAGGAGGCTTTGGACTTGAGGGACGAGTGAGTGAGTGAGTGAGTGAGGGAGGAGGCTTTCGACTTGAGGGACGAGTGAGTGAGTGAGTGAGGGAGGGAGGAGGCTTTGGACTTGAGGGACGAGTGAGTGAGTGAGTGAGTGAGGGAGGAGGCTTTGGACTTGAGGGACGAGTGAGTGAGTGAGGGAGGGAGGAGGCTTTGGACTTGAGGGACGAGTGAGTGAGTGAGTGAGGGAGGAGGCTTTGGACTTGAGGGACGAATGAGTGAGTGAGTGAGTGAGGGAGGAGGCTTTGGACTTGAGGGACGAGTGAGTGAGTGAGTGAGTGAGTGAGGGAGGAGGCTTTGGACTTGAGGGACGAGTGAGTGAGTGAGTGAGTGAGTGAGTGAGGGAGGAGGCTTTGGACTTGGGGGACGAGTGAGTGAGGGAGTGAGGGAGGAGGCTTTGGACTTGAGGGACGAGTGAGTGAGTGAGTGAGGGAGGAGGCTTTGGACTTGAGGGACGAGTGAGTGAGTGAGTGAGTGAGGAAGCTTTGGACTTGAGGGACGAGTGAGTGAGTGAGTGAGGGAGGAGGCTTTGGACTTGAGGGAAGAGTGAGTGAGTGAGTGAGTGAGTGAGTGAGTGAGTGAGTGAGGAAGGAGGCTTTGGACTTGAGGGACGAGTGAGTGAGTGAGTGAGGGAGGAGGCTTTGGACTTGAGGGACGAGTGAGTGAGTGAGTGAGTGAGTGAGGAGGCTTTGGACTTGAGGGACGAGTGAGTGAGTGAGTGAGTGAGTGAGGAGGCTTTGGACTTGAGGGACGAGTGAGTGAGTGAGGGAGGGAGGAAGGAGGCTTTGGACGTGAGGGACGAGTGAGTGAGTGAGTGAGGGAGGAGGCTCTGGACTTGAGGGACGAGTGAGTGAGTGAGGAAGGAGGCTTTGGACTTGAGGGACGAGTGAGTGAGTGAGGGAGGAGGCTTTGGACTTGAGGGACGAGTGAGTGAGTGAGTGAGTGAGTGAGGAAGCTTTGGACTTGAGGGACGAGTGAGTGAGTGAGTGAAGGAGGGAGGAGGCTTTGGACTTGAGGGACGAGTGAGTGAGTGACTGAGGGAGGGAGGAGGCTTTGGACTTGAGGGACGAGTGAGTGAGTGAGTGAGGGAGGAGGCTTTGGACTTGAGGGACGAGTGAGTGAGTGAGTGAGTGAGGAGGCTTTGGACTTGAGGGACGAGTGAGTGAGGGAGGGAGGGAGGAGGCTTTGGACTTGAGGGACGAGTGAGTGAGTGAGTGAGGGAGGAGGCTTTGGACTTGAGGGACGAGTGAGTGAGTGAGTGAGTGAGGAAGGAGGCTTTGGACTTGAGGGACGAGTGAGTGAGTGAGTGAGTGAGTGAGTGAGTGAGGGACGAGGCTTTGGACTTGAGGGACGAGTGAGTGAGTGAGTGAGTGAGTGAGGGAGGAGGCTTTGGACTTGAGGGACGAGTGAGTGAGTGAGTGAGTGAGGAGGCTTTGGACTTGAGGGACGAGTGAGTGAGTGAGTGAGTGAGGGAGGAGGCTTTGGACTTGAGGGACGAGTGAGTGAGGGAGTGAGGGAGGGAGGAGGCTTTGGACTTGAGGGACGAGTGAGTGAGTGAGTGAGGGAGGGAGGAGGCTTTGGACTTGAGGGACGAGTGAGTGAGTGAGTGAGGGAGGAGGCTTTGGACTTGAGGGACGAGTGAGTGAGTGAGTGAGGGAGGGAGGAGGCTTTGGACTTGAGGGACGAGTGAGTGAGTGAGTGAGTGAGGGAGGGAGGAGGCTTTGGACTTGAGGGACGAGTGAGTGAGTGAGTGAGTGAGGGAGGAGGCTTTGGACTTGAGGGACGAGTGAGTGAGTGAGTGAGTGAGGGAGGAGGCTTTGGACTTGAGGGACGAGTGAGTGAGTGAGTGAGGGAGGGAGGAGGCTTTGGACTTGAGGGGCGAGTGAGTGAGTGAGTGAGGGAGGAGGCTTTGGACTTGAGGGACGAGTGAGTGAGTGAGTGAGTGAGGAGGCTTTGGACTTGAGGGACGAGTGAGTGAGGGAGGGAGGGAGGAGGCTTTGAACTTGAGGGACGACTGAGTGAGTGAGTGAGGGAGGAGGCTTTGGACTTGAGGGACGAGTGAGTGAGTGAGTGAGTGAGGAAGCTTTGAACTTGAGGGACGAGTGAGTGAGTGAGTGAAGGAGGAGGCTTTGGACTTGAGGGACGAGTGAGTGAGTGAGTGAGTGAGGAAGGAGGCTTTGGACTTGAGGGACGAGTGAGTGAGTGAGTGAGGGAGGAGGCTTTGGACTTGAGGGACGAGTGAGTGAGTGAGTGAGGGACGAGGCTTTGGACTTGAGGGACGAGTGAGTGAGGGAGGGAGGGAGGAGGCTTTGGACTTGAGGGACGAGTGAGTGAGTGAGTGAGTGAGTGAGGAAGGAGGCTTTGGACTTGAGAGACGAGTGAGTGAGTGAGTGTGGGAGGAGGCTTTGGACTTGAGGGACGAGTGAGTGAGTGAGTGAGTGAGGAAGGAGGCTTTGGACTTGAGGGACGAGTGAGAGAGTGAGTGAGGGAGGAGGCTTTGGACTTGAGGGACGAGTGAGTGAGTGAGTGAGTGAGGGAGGAGGCTTTGGACTTGAGGGACGAGTGAGTGAGTGAGTGAGGGAGGGAGGAGGCTTTGGACTTGAGGGACGAGTGAGTGAGTGAGTGAGTGAGTGAGTGAGTGAGTGAGGAGGCTTTGGACTTGAGGGACGAGTGAGTGAGTGAGTGAGTGAGGAGGCTTTGGACTTGAGGGACGAGTGAGTGAGTGAGTGAGTGAGGAGGCTTTGGACTTGAGGGACGAGTGAGTGAGTGAGTGAGTGAGGGAGGAGGCTTTGGACTTGAGGGACGAATGAGTGAGTGAGTGAGTGGGGGAGGAGGCTTTGGACTTGAGGGACGAGTGAGTGAGTGAGTGAGTGAGGGAGGAGGCTTTGGACTTGAGGGACGAGTGAGTGAGTGAGTGAGTGAGGAGGCTTTGGACTTGAGGGACGAGTGAGTGAGTGAGTGAGTGAGGAGGCTTTGGACTTGAGGGACGAGTGAGTGAGGGAGGGAGGGAGGAGGCTTTGGACTTGAGGGACGAGTGAGTGAGTGAGTGAGGGAGGAGGCTTTGGACTTGAGGGACGAGTGAGTGAGTGAGTGAGGGAGGAGGCTTTGGACTTGAGGGACGAGTGAGTGAGTGAGTGAGGGAGGAGGCTTTGGACATGAGGGACGATTGAGTGAGTGAGTGAGGGAGGAGTCTTTGGACTTGAGGGACGAGTGTGTGAGTGAGTGAGTGAGTGAGGGAGGAGGCTTTGGACTTGAGGGACGAGTGAGTGAGTGAGTGAGGGAGCAGGCTTTGGACTTGAGGGACGAGTGAGTGAGTGAGTGAGGGAGGAGGCTTTGGACTTGAGGGACGAGTGAGTGAGTGAGTGAGGGAGTAGGCTTTGGACTTGAGGGACGAGTGAGTGAGTGAGTGAGGGAGGAGGCTTTGGACTTGAGGGACGAGTGAGTGAGTGAGTGAGGGAGGAGGCTTTGGACTTGAGGGACGAGTGAGTGAGTGAGTGAGTGAGTGAGGGAGGGAGGAGACTTTGGACTTGAGGGACGAGTGAGTGAGTGAGTGAGGGAGGAGGCTTTGGACTTGAGGGACAAGTGAGTGAGTGAGTGAGTGAGGGAGGAGGCTTTGGACTTGAGGGACGAGTGAGTGAGTGAGTGAGTGAGTGAGTGAGGGAGGGAGGAGGCTTTGGACTTGAGGGACGAGTGAGTGAGTGAGTGAGGGAGGAGGCTTTGGACTTGAGGGACGAGTGAGTGAGTGAGTGAGGGAGGAGGCTTTGGACTTGAGGGACGAGTGAGTGAGTGAGTGAGGGAGGGAGGAGGCTTTGGACTTGTGGGACGAGTGAGTGAGTGAGTGAGGGAGGGAGGAGGCTTTGGACTTGAGGGACGAGTGAGTGAGTGAGTGAGTGAGGAGGCTTTGGACTTGAGGGACGAGTGAGTGAGTGAGTGAGGGAGGAGGCTTTGGACTTGAGGGACGAGTGAGTGAGGGAGTGAGGGAGGGAGGAGGCTTTGGACTTGAGGGACGAGTGAGTGAGTGAGTGAGGGAGGGAGGAGGCTTTGGACTTGAGGGACGAGTGAGTGAGTGAGTGAGGGAGGAGGCTTTGGACTTGAGGGACGAGTGAGTGAGTGAGTGAGGGAGGGAGGAGGCTTTGGACTTGAGGGACGAGTGAGTGAGTGAGTGAGGGAGGGAGGAGGCTTTGGACTTGAGGGACGAGTGAGTGAGTGAGGGAGGGAGGGAGGAGGCTTTGGACTTGAGGGACGAGTGAGTGAGTGAGTGAGGGAGGGAGGAGGCTATGGACTTGAGGGACGAGTGAGTGAGTGAGTGAGGGAGTGAGGAGGCTTTGGACTTGAGGGACGAGTGAGTGAGTGAGTGAGGGAGGAGGCTTTGGACTTGAGGGACGAGTGAGTGAGTGAGTGAGTGAGGAGGCTTTGGACTTGAGGGACGAGTGAGTGAGGGAGGGAGGGAGGAGGCTTTGAACTTGAGGGACGACTGAGTGAGTGAGTGAGGGAGGAGGCTTTGGACTTGAGGGACGAGTGAGTGAGTGAGTGAGTGAGGAAGCTTTGAACTTGAGGGACGAGTGAGTGAGTGAGTGAGGGAGGAGGCTTTGGACTTGAGGGACGAGTGAGTGAGTGAGTGAGTGAGGAAGGAGGCTTTGGACTTGAGGGATGAGTGAGTCAGTGAGTGAGGGAGGAGGCTTTGGACTTGAGGGACGAGTGAGTGAGGGAGGGAGGGAGGAGGCTTTGGACTTGAGGGACGAGTGAGTGAGTGAGTGAGTGAGTGAGGAAGGAGGCTTTGGACTTGAGGGACGAGTTAGTGAGTGAGTGTGGGAGGAGGCTTTGGACTTGAGGGACGAGTGAGTGAGTGAGTGAGTGAGGAAGGAGGCTTTGGACTTGAGGGACGAGTGAGTGAGTGAGTGAGGGAGGAAGCTTTGGACTTGAGGGACGAGTGAGTGAGTGAGTGAGTGAGGGAGGAGGCTTTGGACTTGAGGGACGAGTGAGTGAGTGAGTGAGGGAGGGAGGAGGCTTTGGACTTGAGGGACGAGTGAGTGAGTGAGTGGGTGAGTGAGTGAGGAGGCTTTGGACTTGAGGGACGAGTGAGTGAGTGAGTGAGTGAGGAGGCTTTGGACTTGAGGGACGAGTGAGTGAGTGAGTGAGTGAGTGAGGAGGCTTTGGACTTGAGGGACGAGTGAGTGAGTGAGTGAGTGAGGGAGGAGGCTTTGGACTTGAGGGACGAATGAGTGAGTGAGTGAGTGGGGGAGGAGGCTTTGGACTTGAGGGACGAGTGAGTGAGTGAGTGAGTGAGGGAGGAGGCTTTGGACTTGAGGGACGAGTGAGTGAGTGAGTGAGTGAGGAGGCTTTGGACTTGAGGGACGAGTGAGTGAGTGAGTGAGTGAGGAGGCTTTGGACTTGAGGGACGAGTGAGTGAGGGAGGGAGGGAGGAGGCTTTGGACTTGAGGGACGAGTGAGTGAGTGAGTGAGGGAGGAGGCTTTGGACTTGAGGGACGAGTGAGTGAGTGAGTGAGGAAGGAGGCTTTGGACTTGAGGGACGAGTGAGTGAGTGAGTGAGTGAGTGAGTGAGGAAGGAGGCTTTGGACTTAAGGGACGAGTGAGTGAGTGAGTGAGTGAGTGAGGGAGGAGGCTTTGGACTTGAGGGACGAGTGAGTGAGTGAGTGAGTGAGTGAGGGAGGAGGCTTTGGACTTGAGGGACGAGTGAGTGAGTGAGTTAGGAGGCTTTGGACTTGAGGGACGAGTGAGTGAGGGAGGGAGGGAGGAGGCTTTGGACTTGAGGGACGAGTGAGTGAGTGAGTGAGGGAGGAGGCTTTGGACTTGAGGGACGAGTGAGTGAGTGAGTGAGTGAGGAAGGAGGCTTTGGACTTGAGGGACGAGTGAGTGAGTGAGTGAGTGAGTGAGGGAGGAGGCTTTGGACTTGAGGGACGAGTGAGTGAGTGAGTGAGTGAGTGAGGAAGGAGGCTTTGGACTTAAGGGACGAGTGAGTGAGTGAGTGAGTGAGGGAGGAGGCTTTGGACTTGAGGGACGAGTCAGTGAGTGAGTGAGTGAGGAAGGAGGCTTTGGACTTGAGGGACGAGTGAGTGAGTGAGTGAGTGAGGAGGCTTTGGACTTGAGGGACGAGTGAGTGAGGGAGGGAGGGAGGAGGCTTTGGACTTGAGGGACGAGTGAGTGAGTGAGTGAGGGAGGAGGCTTTGGACTTGAGGGACGAGTGAGTGAGTGAGTGAGTGAGGAAGGAGGCTTTGGACTTGAGGGACGAGTGAGTGAGTGAGTGAGTGAGGGAGGAGGCTTTGGACTTGAAGGACGAGTGAGTGAGTGAGTGAGTGAGGGAGGAGGCTTTGGACTTGAGGGACGAGTGAGTGAGGGAGGTAGGGAGGAGGCTTTGGACTTGAGGGACGAGTGAGTGAGTGAGTGAGGGAGGAGGCTTTGGACTTGAGGGACGAGTGAGTGAGTGAGTGAGTGAGGAAGGAGGCTTTGGACTTGAGGGACGAGTGAGTGAGTGAGGGAGGGAGGGAGGAGGCTTTGGACTTGAGGGACGAGTGAGTGAGTGAGTGAGTGAGGAGGCTTTGGACTTGAGGGACGAGTGAGTGAGGGAGGGAGGGAGGAGGCTTTGGACTTGAGGGATGAGTGAATGAGTGAGTGAGGGAGGAGGCTTTGGACTTGAGGGACGAGTGTGTGAGTGAGTGAGTGAGGAAGGAGGCTTTGGATTTGAGGGACGAGTGAGTGAGTGAGGGAGGGAGGGAGGAGGCTTTGGACTTGAGGGACGAGTGAGTGAGTGAGTGAGTGAGTGAGTGAGTGAGTGAGTGAGGAAGGAGGCTTTGGACTTGAGGGACGAGTGAGTGAGTGAGTGAGTGAGGAAGCTTTGGACTTGAGGGACGAGTCAGTGAGTGAGTGAGGGAGGAGGCTTTGGACTTGAGGGACGAGTGAGTGAGTGAGTGAGTGAGGAAGGAGGCTTTGGACTTGAGGGACGAGTGAGTGAGTGAGTGAGGGAGGAGGCTTTGGACTTGAGGGACGAGTGAGTGAGTGAGTGAGTGAGGAAGGAGGCTTTGGACTTGAGGGACGAGTGAGTGAGTGAGTGAGGGAGGGAGGAGGCTTTGGACTTGAGGGACGAGTGAGTGATTGAGTGAGGGAGGAGGCTTTGGACTTGAGGGACGAGTGAGTGAGTGAGTGAGTGAGGAAGCTTTGGACTTTAGGGACGAGTGAGTGAGTGAGTGAGGGAGGAGGCTTTGGACTTGAGGGACGAGTGAGTGAGTGAGTGAGTGAGGGATGAGGCTTTGGACTTGAGGGACGAGTGAGTGAGTGAGTGAGTGAGGAGGCTTTGGACTTGAGGGACGAGTGAGTGAGGGAGGGAGGGAGGAGGCTTTGGACTTGAGGGACGAGTGAGTGAGTGAGTGAGTGAGGGAGGAGGCTTTGGACTTGAGGGACGAGTGAGTGAGTGAGTGAGTGAGGGAGGAGGCTTTGGACTTGAGGGACGAGTGAGTGAGGGAGGGAGGGAGGAGGCTTTGGACTTGAGGGACGAGTGAGTGAGTGAGTGAGGGAGGAGGCTTTGGACTTGAGGGACGAGTGAGTGAGTGAGTGAGTGAGGAAACTTTGGACTTGAGGGACGAGTGAGTGAGTGAGTGAGTGAGGGAGGAGGCTTTGGACTTGAGGGACGAGTGAGTGAGGGAGTGAGGGAGGAGGCTTTGGACTTGAGGGACGAGTGAGTGAGTGAGTGAGTGAGGAGGCTTTGGACTTGAGGGACGAGTGAGTGAGGGATGGAGGGAGGGAGGGAGGAGGCTTTGGACTTGAGGGACGAGTGAGTGAGTGAGTGAGTGAGGAGGCTTTGGACTTGAGGGACGAGTGAGTGAGTTATGAGGCTTTGGACTTGAGGGACGAGTGAGTGAGTGAGTTAGGAGGCTTGGGACTTGAGGGACGAGTGAGTGAGTGAGTGAGGGAGGAGTCTTTGGACTTGAGGGACGAGTGAGTGAGTGAGTGAGGAAGGAGGCTTTGGACTTGAGGGACGAGTGAGTGAGTGACTGAGGGAGGGAGGAGGCTTTGGACTTGAGGGACGAGTGAGTGAGTGAGGGAGGGAGGGAGGAGGCTTTGGACTTGAGGGACGAGTGAGTGAGTGAGTGAGTGAGTGAGTGAGTGAGGAAGGAGGCTTTGGACTTGAGGGACGAGTGAGTGAGTGAGTGAGTGAGGAAGCTTTGGACTTGAGGGACGAGTCAGTGAGTGAGTGAGGGAGGAGGCTTTGGACTTGAGGGACGAGTGAGTGAGTGAGTGAGTGAGGAAGGAGGCTTTGGACTTGAGGGACGAGTGAGTGAGTGAGTGAGGGAGGAGGCTTTGGACTTGAGGGACGAGTGAGTGAGTGAGTGAGTGAGGAAGGAGGCTTTGGACTTGAGGGACGAGTGAGTGAGTGAGTGAGGGAGGGAGGAGGCTTTGGACTTGAGGGACGAGTGAGTGATTGAGTGAGGGAGGAGGCTTTGGACTTGAGGGACGAGTGAGTGAGTGAGTGAGTGAGGAAGCTTTGGACTTTAGGGACGAGTGAGTGAGTGAGTGAGGGAGGAGGCTTTGGACTTGAGGGACGAGTGAGTGAGTGAGTGAGTGAGGGATGAGGCTTTGGACTTGAGGGACGAGTGAGTGAGTGAGTGAGTGAGGAGGCTTTGGACTTGAGGGACGAGTGAGTGAGGGAGGGAGGGAGGAGGCTTTGGACTTGAGGGACGAGTGAGTGAGTGAGTGAGTGAGGGAGGAGGCTTTGGACTTGAGGGACGAGTGAGTGAGTGAGTGAGTGAGGGAGGAGGCTTTGGACTTGAGGGACGAGTGAGTGAGGGAGGGAGGGAGGAGGCTTTGGACTTGAGGGACGAGTGAGTGAGCGAGTGAGGGAGGAGGCTTTGGACTTGAGGGACGAGTGAGTGAGTGATTGAGTGAGGAAACTTTGGACTTTAGGGACGAGTGAGTGAGTGAGTGAGTGAGGGAGGAGGCTTTGGACTTGAGGGACGAGTGAGTGAGGGAGTGAGGGAGGAGGCTGTGGACTTGAGGGACGAGTGAGTGAGTGAGTGAGTGAGGAGGCTTTGGACTTGAGGGACGAGTGAGTGAGGGATGGAGGGAGGGAGGGAGGAGGCTTTGGACTTGAGGGACGAGTGAGTGAGTGAGTGAGTGAGGAGGCTTTGGACTTGAGGGACGAGTGAGTGAGTTATGAGGCTTTGGACTTGAGGGACGAGTGAGTGAGTTAGGAGGCATTGGACTTGAGGGACGAGTGAGTGAGTGAGTGAGGGAGGAGTCTTTGGACTTGAGGGACGAGTGAGTGAGTGAGTGAGGGAGGAGGCTTTGGACTTGAGGGACGAGTGAGTGAGTGACTGTGGGAGGGAGGAGGCTTTGGACTTGAGGGACGAGTGAGTGAGTGAGTGAGTGAGTGAGGAAGGAGGCTTTGGACTTGAGGGACGAGTGAGTGAGTGAGTGACGGAGGAGGCTTTGGACTTGAGGGACGAGTGACTGAGTGAGTGAGGGAGGGAGGAGGCTTTGGACTTGAGGGACGAGTGAGTGAGTGAGTGAGGGAGGAGGCTTTTGACTTGAGGGACGAGTGAGTGAGTGAGTGAGTGAGGAGGCTTTGGACTTGAGGGACGAGTGAGTGAGGGAGGGAGGGAGGAGGCTTTGGACTTGAGGGACGAATGAGTGAGGGAGGAGGCTTTGGACTTGAGGGACGAGTGAGTGAGTGAGGGAGGGAGGAGGCTTTGGACTTGAGGGACGAGTGAGTGAGTGAGTGAGTGAGTGAGGAAGGAGGCTTTGGACTTGAGGGACGAGTGAGTGAGTGAGTGAGGGAGGAGGCTTTGGACTTGAGGGACGAGTGAGTGAGTGAGTGAGCGAGTGAGTGAGTGAGGAGGCTTTGGACTTGAGGGACGAGTGAGTGAGTGAGTGAGGGAGGAGGCTTTGGACTTGAGGGACGAGTGAGTGAGTGAGTGAGTGAGGAGGCTTTGGACTTGAGGGACGAGTGAGTGAGGGAGGGAGGGAGGGAGGGAGGAGGCTTTGGACTTGAGGGACGAGTGAGTGAGTGAGTGAGTGAGGAGGCTTTGGACTTGAGGGACGAGTGAGTGAGTTATGAGGCTTTGGACTTGAGGGACGAGTGAGTGAGTGAGTTAGGAGGCTTGGGACTTGAGGGACGAGTGAGTGAGGGAGGGAGGGAGGAGGCTTTGGACTTGAGGGACGAGTGAGTGAGTGAGTGAGGGAGGAGGCTTTGGACTTGAGGGACGAGTGAGTGAGTGAGTGAGTGAGGAAGGAGGCTTTGGACTTGAGGGACGAGTGAGTGAGTGAGTAAGTGAGGGAGGAGGCTTTGGACTTGAGGGACGAGTGAGTGAGTGAGTGAGTGAGGGAGGAGTCTTTGGACTTGAGGGACGAGTGAGTGAGTGAGTGAGGGAGGAGGCTTTGGACTTGAGGGACGAGTGAGTGAGTGACTGAGGGAGGGAGGAGGCTTTGGACTTGAGGGACGAGTGAGTGAGTGAGTGAGGGAGGAGGCTTTGGACTTGAGGGACGAGTGAGTGAGTGAGTGAGTGAGTGAGGAAGGAGGCTTTGGACTTGAGGGACGAGTGAGTGAGTGAGTGACGGAGGAGGCTTTGGACTTGAGGGACGAGTGACTGAGTGAGTGAAGGAGGGAGGAGGCTTTGGACTTGAGGGACGAGTGAGTGAGTGAGTGAGGGAGGAGGCTTTTGACTTGAGGGACGAGTGAGTGAGTGAGTGAGTGAGGAGGCTTTGGACTTGAGGGACGAGTGAGTGAGGGAGAGAGGGAGGAGGCTTTGGACTTGAGGGACGAATGAGTGAGGGAGGAGGCTTTGGACTTGAGGGACGAGTGAGTGAGTGAGGGAGGGAGGAGGCTTTGGACTTGAGGGACGAGTGAGTGAGTGAGTGAGTGAGGGAGGAGGCTTTGGACTTGAGGGACGAGTGAGTGAGTGAGTGAGTGAGTGAGGAAGGAGGCTTTGGACTTGAGGGACGAGTGAGTGAGTGAGTGAGGGAGGAGGCTTTGGACTTGAGGGACGAGTGAGTGAGTGAGTGAGTGAGTGAGTGAGTGAGGAGGCTTTGGACTTGAGGGACGAGTGAGTGAGGGAGGGAGGGAGGGAGGGAGGAGGCTTTGGACTTGAGGGACGAGTGAGTGAGGGAGTGAGGGAGGGAGGAGACTTTGGACTTGAGGGACGAGTGAGTGAGTGAGTGAGTGAGGGAGGAGGCTTTGGACTTGAGGGACGAGTGAGTGAGTGAGTGAGTGAGGGAGGAGGCTTTGGACTTGAGGGACGAGTGAGTGAGGGAGGGAGGGAGGAGGCTTTGGACTTGAGGAACGAGTGAGTGAGTGAGTGAGGGAGGAGGCTTTGGACTTGAGGGACGAGTGAGTGAGTGAGTGAGTGAGGAAGGAGGCTTTGGACTTGAGGGACGAGTGAGTGAATGAGTGAGTGAGGGAGGAGGCTTTGGACTTGAGGGACGAGTGAGTGAGTGAGTGAGTGAGTGAGGAAGCTTTGGACTTGAGGGACGAGTGAGTGAGGGAGGGAGGGAGGAGGCTTTGGACTTGAGGGACGAGTGAGTGAGTGAGTGAGTGAGGAGGCTTTGGACTTGAGGGACGAGTGAGTGAGGGAGGGAGGGAGGAGGCTTTGGACTTGAGGGATGAGTGAGTGAGTGAGTGAGGGAGGAGGCTTTGGACTTGAGGGACGAGTGAGTGAGTGAGTGAGTGAGGAAGGAGGCTTTGGACTTGAGGGATGAGTGAGTGAGTGAGTGAGTGAGTGAGGGAGGAGGCTTTGGACTTGAGGGACGAGTGAGTGAGTGAGTGAGTGAGGGAGGAGGCTTTGGACTTGAGGGACGAGTGAGTGAGTGAGTGAGGGAGGAGGCTTTGGACTTGAGGGACGAGTGAGTGAGTGAGTGAGTGTGTGAGGAGGCTTTGGACTTGAGGGACGAGTGAGTGAGTGAGTGAGTGAAGGAGGAGGCTTTGGACTAGAGGGACGAGTGAGTGAGTGAGTGAGTGAGGAAGCTTTGGACTTGAGGGACGAGTGAGTGAGTGAGTGAGTGAGGAAGGAGGCTTTGGACTTGAGGGACGAGTGAGTGAGTGAGTGAGTGAGGGAGGAGGCTTTGGACTTGAGGGACGAGTGAGTGAGTGAGTGAGTGAGGAGGCTTTGGACTTGAGGGACGAGTGAGTGAGGGAGGGAGGGAGGGAGGAGGCTTTGGACTTGAGGGACGAGTGAGTGAGGGAGGGAGGGAGGAGGCTTTGGACTTGAGGGACGAGTGAGTGAGTGAGTGAGGGAGGAGGCTTTGGACTTGAGGGACGACTGAGTGAGTGAGTGAGTGAGGAAGGAGGTTTTGGAATTGAGGGACGAGTGAGTGAGTGAGTGAGGGAGGAGGCTTTGGACTTGAGGGACGAGTGAGTGAGTGAGTGAGTGAGTGAGTGAGTGAGTGAGTGAGTGAGGAAGCTTTGGACTTGAGGGACGAGTGAGTGAGTGAGTGAGGGAGGAGGCTTTGGACTTGAGGGGCGAGTGAGTGAGTGAGTGAGTGAGGAAGGAGGCTTTGGACTTGAGGGACGAGTGAGTGAGTGAGTGAGGGAGGAGGCTTTGGACTTGAGGGACGAGTGAGTGAGTGAGTGAGGGAGGAGGCTTTGGACTTGAGGGACGAGTGAGTGAGTGAGTGAGCGAGTGAGTGAGTGAGGAGGCTTTGGACTTGAGGGACGAGTGAGTGAGTGAGTGAGGGAGGAGGCTTTGGACTTGAGGGACGAGTGAGTGAGTGAGTGAGTGAGGAGGCTTTGGACTTGAGGGACGAGTGAGGGAGGGAGGGAGGGAGGGAGGGAGGAGGCTTTGGACTTGAGGGACGAGTGAGTGAGTGAGTGAGTGAGGAGGCTTTGGACTTGAGGGACGAGTGAGTGAGTTATGAGGCTTTGGACTTGAGGGACGAGTGAGTGAGTGAGTTAGGAGGCTTGGGACTTGAGGGACGAGTGAGTGAGGGAGGGAGGGAGGAGGCTTTGGACTTGAGGGACGAGTGAGTGAGTGAGTGAGGGAGGAGGCTTTGGACTTGAGGGACGAGTGAGTGAGTGAGTGAGTGAGGAAGGAGGCTTTGGACTTGAGGGACGAGTGAGTGAGTGAGTAAGTGAGGGAGGAGGCTTTGGACTTGAGGGACGAGTGAGTGAGTGAGTGAGTGAGGGAGGAGTCTTTGGACTTGAGGGACGAGTGAGTGAGTGAGTGAGGGAGGAGGCTTTGGACTTGAGGGACGAGTGAGTGAGTGACTGAGGGAGGGAGGAGGCTTTGGACTTGAGGGACGAGTGAGTGAGTGAGTGAGGGAGGAGGCTTTGGACTTGAGGGACGAGTGAGTGAGTGAGTGAGTGAGTGAGGAAGGAGGCTTTGGACTTGAGGGACGAGTGAGTGAGTGAGTGAGTGAGGGAGGAGGCTTTGGACTAGAGGGACGAGTGAGTGAGTGAGTGAGTGAGGAAGCTTTGGACTTGAGGGACGAGTGAGTGAGTGAGTGAGTGAGGAAGGAGGCTTTGGACTTGAGGGACGAGTGAGTGAGTGAGTGAGTGAGGGAGGAGGCTTTGGACTTGAGGGACGAGTGAGTGAGTGAGTGAGTGAGGAGGCTTTGGACTTGAGGGACGAGTGAGTGAGGGAGGGAGGGAGGGAGGAGGCTTTGGACTTGAGGGACGAGTGAGTGAGGGAGGGAGGGAGGAGGCTTTGGACTTGAGGGACGAGTGAGTGAGTGAGTGAGGGAGGAGGCTTTGGACTTGAGGGACGACTGAGTGAGTGAGTGAGTGAGGAAGGAGGCTTTGGAATTGAGGGACGAGTGAGTGAGTGAGTGAGGGAGGAGGCTTTGGACTTGAGGGACGAGTGAGTGAGTGAGTGAGTGAGTGAGTGAGTGAGTGAGTGAGTGAGGAAGCTTTGGACTTGAGGGACGAGTGAGTGAGTGAGTGAGGGAGGAGGCTTTGGACTTGAGGGGCGAGTGAGTGAGTGAGTGAGTGAGGAAGGAGGCTTTGGACTTGAGGGACGAGTGAGTGAGTGAGTGAGCGAGTGAGTGAGTGAGGAGGCTTTGGACTTGAGGGACGAGTGAGTGAGTGAGTGAGGGAGGAGGCTTTGGACTTGAGGGACGAGTGAGTGAGTGAGTGAGTGAGGAGGCTTTGGACTTGAGGGACGAGTGAGGGAGGGAGGGAGGGATGGAGGGAGGAGGCTTTGGACTTGAGGGACGAGTGAGTGAGTGAGTGAGTGAGGAGGCTTTGGACTTGAGGGACGAGTGAGTGAGTTATGAGGCTTTGGACTTGAGGGACGAGTGAGTGAGTGAGTTAGGAGGCTTGGGACTTGAGGGACGAGTGAGTGAGGGAGGGAGGGAGGAGGCTTTGGACTTGAGGGACGAGTGAGTGAGTGAGTGAGGGAGGAGGCTTTGGACTTGAGGGACGAGTGAGTGAGTGAGTGAGTGAGGAAGGAGGCTTTGGACTTGAGGGACGAGTGAGTGAGTGAGTAAGTGAGGGAGGAGGCTTTGGACTTGAGGGACGAGTGAGTGAGTGAGTGAGTGAGGGAGGAGTCTTTGGACTTGAGGGACGAGTGAGTGAGTGAGTGAGGGAGGAGGCTTTGGACTTGAGGGACGAGTGAGTGAGTGACTGAGGGAGGGAGGAGGCTTTGGACTTGAGGGACGAGTGAGTGAGTGAGTGAGGGAGGAGGCTTTGGACTTGAGGGACGAGTGAGTGAGTGAGTGAGTGAGTGAGGAAGGAGGCTTTGGACTTGAGGGACGAGTGAGTGAGTGAGTGACGGAGGAGGCTTTGGACTTGAGGGACGAGTGACTGAGTGAGTGAGGGAGGGAGGAGGCTTTGGACTTGAGGGACGAGTGAGTGAGTGAGTGAGGGAGGAGGCTTTTGACTTGAGGGACGAGTGAGTGAGTGAGTGAGTGAGGAGGCTTTGGACTTGAGGGACGAGTGAGTGAGGGAGGGAGGAGGCTTTGGACTTGAGGGACGAATGAGTTAGGGAGGAGGCTTTTGACTTGAGGGACGAGTGAGTGAGTGAGGGAGGGAGGAGGCTTTGGACTTGAGGGACGAGTGAGTGAGGGAGGGAGGGAGGAGGCTTTGGACTTGAGGGACGAGTGAGTGAGTGAGTGAGTGAGTGAGGAAGGAGGCTTTGGACTTGAGGGACGAGTGAGTGAGTGAGTGAGGGAGGAGGCTTTGGACTTGAGGGACGAGTGAGTGAGTGAGTGAGTGAGTGAGTGAGTGAGGAGGCTTTGGACTTGAGGGACGAGTGAGTGAGGGAGGGAGGGAGGGAGGGAGGAGGCTTTGGACTTGAGGGACGAGTGAGTGAGGGAGTGAGGGAGGGAGGAGACTTTGGACTTGAGGGACGAGTGAGTGAGTGAGTGAGTGAGGGAGGAGGCTTTGGACTTGAGGGACGAGTGAGTGAGTGAGTGAGTGAGGGAGGAGGCTTTGGACTTGAGGGACGAGTGAGTGAGTGAGTGAGTGATTGAAGAGGCTTTGGACTTGAGGGACAAGTGAGTGAGTGAGTGAGTGAGTGAGGAGGCTTTGGACTTGAGGGACGAGTGAGTGAGGGAGGGAGGGAGGAGACTTTGGACTTGAGGGACGAGTGAGTGAGTGAGTGAGTGAGGGAGGAGGCTTTGGACTTGAGGGACGAGTGAGTGAGTGAGTGAGTGAGGGAGGAGGCTTTGGACTTGAGGGACGAGTGAGTGAGTGAGTGAGTGATTGAAGAGGCTTTGGACTTGAGGGACAAGTGAGTGAGTGAGTGAGTGAGTGAGGAGGCTTTGGACTTGAGGGACGAGTGAGTGAGGGAGGGAGGGAGGAGGCTTTGGACTTGAGGGACGAGTGAGTGAGTGAGTGAGGGAGGAGGCTTTGGACTTGAGGGACGAGTGAGTGAGTGAGTGAGTGAGTGAGGAAGCTTTGGACTTGAGGGACGAGTGAGGGAGGGAGGGAGGGAGGAGGCTTTGGACTTGAGGGACGAGTGAGTGAGTGAGTGAGTGAGGAGGCTTTGGACTTGAGGGACGAGTGAGTGAGGGAGGGAGGGAGGAGGCTTTGGACTGGAGGGATGAGTGAGTGAGTGAGTGAGGGAGGAGGCTTTACACTTGAGGGACGAGTGAGTGAGTGAGTGAGTGAGGAAGGAGGCTTTGGACTTGAGGGATGAGTGAGTGAGTGAGTGAGTGAGGGAGGAGGCTTTGGACTTGAGGGACGAGTGAGTGAGTGAGTGAGTGAGGGAGGAGGCTTTGGACTTGAGGGACGAGTGAGTGAGTGAGTGAGGGAGGAGGCTTTGGACTTGAGGGACGAGTGAGTGAGTGAGTGAGTGAGTGAGGAAGCTTTGGACTTGAGGGACGAGTGAGTGAGTGAGTGAGGGAGGAGGCTTTGGACTTGAGGGACGAGTGAGTGAGTGAGTGAGTGAGGAAGGAGGCTTTGGACTTGAGGGACGAGTGAGTGAGTGAGTGAGGGAGGAGGCTTTGGACTTGAGGGACGAGTGAGTGAGTGAGTGAGTGAGGAAGGAGGCTTTGGACTTGAGGGACGAGTGAGTGAGTGAGGGAGGGAGGGAGGAGGCTTTGGACTTGAGGGACGAGTGAGTGATTGAGTGAGGGAAGAGGCTTTGGAATTGAGGGACGAGTGAGTGAGTGAGTGAGTGAGGAAGCTTTGGACTTTAGGGACGAGTGAGTGAGTGAGTGAGGGAGGAGGCTTTGGACTTGAGGGACGAGTGAGTGAGTGAGTGAGTGAGGAAGGAGGCTTTGGACTTGAGGGACGAGTGAGTGAGTGAATGAGGGATGAGGCTTTGGACTTGAGGGACGAGTGAGTGAGTGAGTGAGTGAGGAGGCTTTGGACTTGAGGGACGAGTGAGTGAGGGAGGGAGGGAGGAGGCTTTGGACTTGAGGGACGAGTGAGTGAGTGAGTGAGGGAGGAGGCTTTGGACTTGAGGGACGAGTGAGTGAGTGAGTGAGTGTGTGAGGAGGCTTTGGACTTGAGGGACGAGTGAGTGAGTGAGTGAGTGAGGGAGTAGGCTTTGGACTAGAGGGACGAGTGAGTGAGTGAGTGAGTGAGGAAGCTTTGGACTTGAGGGACGAGTGAGTGAGTGAGTGAGTGAGGAAGGAGGCTTTGGACTTGAGGGACGAGTGAGTGAGTGAGTGAGTGAGTGAGGGAGGAGGCTTTGGACTTGAGGGACGAGTGAGTGAGTGAGTGAGTGAGGAGGCTTTGGACTTGAGGGACGAGTGAGTGAGGGAGGGAGGGAGGGAGGAGGCTTTGGACTTGAGGGACGAGTGAGTGAGTGAGTGAGTGAGGGAGGAGGCTTTGGACTTGAGGGACGACTGAGTGAGTGAGTGAGTGAGGAAGGAGGCTTTGGACTTGAGGGACGAGTGAGTGAGTGAGTGAGGGAGGAGGCTTTGGACTTGAGGGACGAGTGAGTGAGTGAGTGAGTGAGTGAGTGAGTGAGTGAGGAAGCTTTGGATTTGAGGGACGAGTGAGTGAGTGAGTGAGGGAGGAGGCTTTGGACTTGAGGGGCGAGTGAGTGAGTGAGTGAGTGAGGAAGGAGGCTTTGGACTTGAGGGACGAGTGAGTGAGTGAGTGAGGGAGGAGGCTTTGGACTTGAGGGACGAGTGAGTGAGTGAGTGAGTGAGGAGGCTTTGGACTTGAGGGACGAGTGAGTGAGGGAGGGAGGGAGGAGGCTTTGGACTTGAGGGACGATTGAGTGAGTGAGTGAGGGAGGAGGCTTTGGACTTGAGGGACGAGTGAGTGAGTGAGTGAGTGAGTGAGGAAGGAGGCTTTGGACTTGAGGGACGAGTGAGTGAGTGAGTGAGGGAGGAGGCTTTGGACTTGAGGGACGAGTGAGTGAGTGAGGGAGGGAGGAGGCTTTGGACTTGAGGGACGAGTGAGTGAGTGAGTGAGTGAGGAGGCTTTGGACTTGAGGGACGAGTGAGTGAGGGAGGGAGGGAGGAGGCTTTGGACTTGAGGGACGAGTGAGTGAGTGAGTGAGGGAGGAGGCTTTGGACTTGAGGGACGAGTGAGTGAGTGAGTGAGTGAGGAAGCTTTGGACTTGAGGGACGAGTGAGTGAGTGAGTGAGTGAGGGAGGAGGCTTTGGACTTGAGGGACGAGTGAGTGAGGGAGTGAGGGAGGAGGCTTTGGACTTGAGGGACGAGTCAGTGAGTGAGTGAGGGAGGAGGCTTTGGACTTGAGGGACGAGTGAGTGAGTGAGTGAGTGAGTGAGGAGGCTTTGGACTTGAGGGACGAGTGAGTGAGGGAGGGAGGGAGGGAGGGAGGAGGCTTTGGACTTGAGGGACGAGTGAGTGAGGGAGTGAGGGAGGGAGGAGACTTTGGACTTGAGGGACGAGTGAGTGAGTGAGTGAGTGAGTGAGGGAGGAGGCTTTGGACTTGAGGGACGAGTGAGTGAGTGAGTGAGGGAGGAGGTTTTGGACTTGAGGGACGAGTGAGTGAGTGAGTGAGGAAGGAGGCTTTGGACTTGAGGGACGAGTGAGTGAGTGAGTGAGGAAGGAGGCTTTGGACTTGAGGGAAGAGTGAGTGAGTGAGTGAGGAAGGAGGCTTTGGACTTGAGGGACGAGTGAGTGAGTTATGAGGCTTTGGACTTGAGGGACGAGTGAGTGAGTGAGTTAGGAGGCTTTGGACTTGAGGGACGAGTGAGTGAGGGAGGGAGGGAGGAGGCTTTGGACTTGAGGGACGAGTGAGTGAGTGAGTGAGGGAGGAGGCTTTGGACTTGAGGGACGAGTGAGTGAGTGAGTGAGTGAGTGAGTGAGGAGGCTTTGGACTTGAGGGACGAGTGAGTGAGTGAGTGAGTGAGGGAGTAGGCTTTGGACTTGAGGGACGAGTGAGTGAGTGAGTGAGTGAGGGAGGAGGCTTTGGACTTGAGGGACGAGTGAGTGAGTGAGTGAGGGAGGAGGCTTTGGACTTGAGGGACGAGTGAGTGAGTGAGTGAGGAAGGAGGCTTTGGACTTGAGGGACGAGTGAGTGAGTTATGAGGCTTTGGACTTGAGGGACGAGTGAGTGAGTGAGTTAGGAGGCTTTGGACTTGAGGGACGAGTGAGTGAGTGAGTGAGGGAGGAGGCTTTGGACTTGAGGGACGAGTGAGTGAGTGAGTGAGGGAGGAGGCTTTGGACTTGAGGGACGAGTGAGTGAGTTATGAGGCTTTGGACTTGAGGGACGAGTGAGTGAGTGAGGGAGGAGGCTTTGGACTTGAGGGACGAGTGAGTGAGTGAGTGAGGGAGGAGGCTTTGGACTTGAGGGACGAGTGAGTGAGTGAGTGAGGGAGGAGGCTTTGGAC
The DNA here is from genome assembly GCA_033558105.1 of Coccyzus lansbergi. Lineage (NCBI taxonomy): Eukaryota > Metazoa > Chordata > Aves > Cuculiformes > Coccyzidae > Coccyzus > Coccyzus lansbergi. The sequence goes on from JAUMJK010001174.1 coordinate 102,430, forward strand.
TTGAGGGACGAGTGAGTGAGTGAGTGAGTGAGTGAGGAAGGAGGCTTTGGACTTGAGGGACGAGTGAGTGAGTGAGTGACGGAGGAGGCTTTGGACTTGAGGGACGAGTGACTGAGTGAGTGAGGGAGGGAGGAGGCTTTGGACTTGAGGGACGAGTGAGTGAGTGAGTGAGGGAGGAGGCTTTGGACTTGAGGGACGAGTGAGTGAGTGAGTGAGTGAGGAGGCTTTGGACTTGAGGGACGAGTGAGTGAGGGAGGGAGGGAGGAGGCTTTGGACTTGAGGGACGAGTGAGTGAGGGAGGAGGCTTTGGACTTGAGGGACGAGTGAGTGAGTGAGTGAGGGAGGGAGGAGGCTTTGGACTTGAGGGACGAGTGAGTGAGTGAGTGAGGGAGGGAGGAGGCTTTGGACTTGAGGGACGAGTGAGTGAGTGAGTGAGTGAGGAAGGAGGCTTTGGACTTGAGGGACGAGTGAGTGAGTGAGTGAGGGATGAGGCTTTGGACTTGAGGGACGAGTGAGTGAGTGAGTGAGTGAGGAGGCTTTGGACTTGAGGGACGAGTGAATGAGGAAGGGAGGGAGGAGGCTTTGGACTTGAGGGACGAGTGAGTGAGTGAGTGAGTGAGGGAGGAGGCTTTGGACTTGAGGGACGAGTGAGTGAGTGAGTGAGTGAGTGAGGAAGGAGGCTTTGGACTTGAGGGACGAGTGAGTGAGTGAGTGAGGGAGGAGGCTTTGGACTTGAGGGACGAGTGAGTGAGTGAGTGAGTGAGTGAGTGAGTGAGTGAGGAGGCTTTGGACTTGAGGGACGAGTGAGGGAGGGAGGGAGGGAGGGAGGGAGGAGGCTTTGGACTTGAGGGACGAGTGAGTGAGGGAGTGAGGGAGGGAGGAGACTTTGGACTTGAGGGACGAGTGAGTGAGTGAGTGAGTGAGGGAGGAGGCTTTGGACTTGAGGGACAAGTGAGTGAGTGAGTGAGTGAGGGAGGAGGCTTTGGACTTGAGGGACGAGTGAGTGAGTGAGTGAGTGAGTGAGGAGGCTTTGGACTTGAGGGACGAGTGAGTGAGTGAGTGAGGGAGGAGGCTTTGGACTTGAGGGACGAGTGAGTGGGTGAGTGAGGGAGGGAGGAGGCTTTGGACTTGAGGGACGAGTGAGTGAGTGAGTGAGGGAGGGAGGAGGCTTTGGACTTGAGGGACGAGTGAGTGAGTGAGTGAGTGAGGGAGGAGGCTTTGGACTTGAGGGACGAGTGAGTGAGTGAGTGAGTGTGTGAGGAGGCTTTGGACTTGAGGGACGAGTGAGTGAGTGAGTGAGTGAGGGAGGAGGCTTTGGAATTGAGGGACGAGTGAGTGAGGGAGGGAGGGAGGAGGCTTTGGACTTGAGGGACGAGTGAGTGAGGGAGGGAGGGAGGAGGCTTTGAACTTGAGGGACGAGTGAGTGAGTGAGTGAGGGAGGAGGTTTTGGACTTGAGGGACGAGTGAGTGAGTGAGTGAGTGAGGAAGGTTTGAACTTGAGGGACGAGTGAGTGAGTGAGTGAGGGAGGAGGCTTTGGACTTGAGGGACGAGTGAGTGAGTGAGTGAGTGAGGGAGGAGGCTTTGGACTTGAGGGACGAGTGAGTGAGTGAGTGAGGGAGGAGGCTTTGGACTTGAGGGACGAGTGAGTGAGTGAGTGAGTGAGGAGGCTTTGGACTTGAGGGACGAGTGAGTGAGGGAGGGAGGGAGGAGGCTTTGGACTTGAGGGACGAGTGAGTGAGTGAGTGAGTGAGGAGGCTTTGGACTTGAGGGACGAGTGAGTGAGTGAGTGAGTGAGGGAGGAGGCTTTGGACTTGAGGGACGAATGAGTGAGTGAGTGAGTGAGTGAAGAGGCTTTGGACTTTAGGGACGAGTGAGTGAGTGAGTGAGTGAGGGAGGAGGCTTTGGACTTGAGGGACGAGTGAGTGAGTGAGTGAGTGAGGAGGCTTTGGACTTGAGGGACGAGTGAGTGAGTGAGTGAGTGAGGAGGCTTTGGACTTGAGGGACGAGTGAGTGAGGGAGGGAGGGAGGAGGCTTTGGACTTGAGGGACGAGTGAGTGAGTGAGTGAGGGAGGAGGCTTTGGACTTGAGGGACGAGTGAGTGAGTGAGTGAGGGAGGAGGCTTTGGACTTGAGGGACGAGTGAGTGAGTGAGTGAGGGAGGAGGCTTTGGACTTGAGGGACGATTGAGTGAGTTAGTGAGGGAGGAGGCTTTGGACTTGAGGGAGGAGTGTGTGAGTGAGTGAGTGAGGGAGGGAGGAGGCTTTGGACTTGAGGGACGAGTGAGTGAGTGAGTGAGGGAGGAGGCTTTGGACTTGAGGGACGAGTGAGTGAGTGAGTGAGTGAGGGAGGGAGGGAGGAGGCTTTGGACTTGAGGGACAAGTGAGTGAGTGAGTGAGGGAGGAGTCTTTGGACTTGAGGGACGAGTGAGTGAGTGAGTGAGGGAGGAGGCTTTGGACTTGAGGGACGAGTGAGTGAGTGAGTGAGGGAGGAGGCTTTGGACTTGAGGGACGAGTGAGTGAGTGAGTGAGGGAGGAGGCTTTGGACTTGAGGGACGAGTGAGTGAGTGAGTGAGTGAGTGAGTGAGGAAGGAGGCTTTGGACTTGAGGGACGAGTGAGTGAGTGAGTGACGGAGGAGGCTTTGGACTTGAGGGACGAGTGACTGAGTGAGTGAGGGAGGGAGGAGGCTTTGGACTTGAGGGACGAGTGAGTGAGTGAGTGAGGGAGGAGGCTTTGGACTTGAGGGACGAGTGAGTGAGTGAGTGAGTGAGGAGGCTTTGGACTTGAGGGACGAGTGAGTGAGGGAGGGAGGGAGGAGGCTTTGGACTTGAGGGACGAGTGAGTGAGGGAGGAGGCTTTGGACTTGAGGGACGAGTGAGTGAGTGAGTGAGGGAGGGAGGAGGCTTTGGACTTGAGGGACGAGTGAGTGAGTGAGTGAGTGAGGGAGGAGGCTTTGGACTTGAGGGACGAGTCAGTGAGTGAGTGAGTGAGGAAGGAGGCTTTGGACTTGAGGGACGAGTGAGTGAGTGAGTGAGGGATGAGGCTTTGGACTTGAGGGACGAGTGAGTGAGTGAGTGAGTGAGGAGGCTTTGGACTTGAGGGACGAGTGAATGAGGGAGGGAGGGAGGAGGCTTTGGACTTGAGGGACGAGTGAGTGAGTGAGTGAGTGAGGGAGGAGGCTTTGGACTTGAGGGACGAGTGAGTGAGTGAGTGAGTGAGTGAGGAAGGAGGCTTTGGACTTGAGGGACGAGTGAGTGAGTGAGTGAGGGAGGAGGCTTTGGACTTGAGGGACGAGTGAGTGAGTGAGTGAGTGAGTGAGTGAGTGAGTGAGTGAGGAGGCTTTGGACTTGAGGGATGAGTGAGGGAGGGAGGGAGGGAGGGAGGGAGGGAGGGAGGGAGGAGGCTTTGGACTTGAGGGACGAGTGAGTGAGGGAGTGAGGGAGGGAGGAGGCTTTGGACTTGAGGGACGAGTGAGTGAGTGAGTGAGTGAGGGAGGAGGCTTTGGACTTGAGGGACAAGTGAGTGAGTGAGTGAGTGAGGGAGGAGGCTTTGGACTTGAGGGACGAGTGAGTGAGTGAGTGAGTGAGTGAGGAGGCTTTGGACTTGAGGGACGAGTGAGTGAGTGAGTGAGGGAGGAGGCTTTGGACTTGAGGGACGAGTGAGTGAGTGAGTGAGGGAGGGAGGAGGCTTTGGACTTGAGGGACGAGTGAGTGAGTGAGTGAGGGAGGGAGGAGGCTTTGGACTTGAGGGACGAGTGAGTGAGTGAGTGAGTGAGGGAGGAGGCTTTGGACTTGAGGGACGAGTGAGTGAGTGAGTGAGTGTGTGAGGAGGCTTTGGACTTGAGGGACGAGTGAGTGAGTGAGTGAGTGAGGGAGGAGGCTTTGGAATTGAGGGACGAGTGAGTGAGGGAGGGAGGGAGGAGGCTTTGGACTTGAGGGACGAGTGAGTGAGGGAGGGAGGGAGGAGGCTTTGAACTTGAGGGACGAGTGAGTGAGTGAGTGAGGGAGGAGGTTTTGGACTTGAGGGACGAGTGAGTGAGTGAGTGAGTGAGGAAGGTTTGAACTTGAGGGACGAGTGAGTGAGTGAGTGAGGGAGGAGGCTTTGGACTTGAGGGACGAGTGAGTGAGTGAGTGAGTGAGGGAGGAGGCTTTGGACTTGAGGGACGAGTGAGTGAGGGAGGGAGGGAGGAGGCTTTGGACTTGAGGGACGAGTGAGTGAGTGAGTGAGTGAGGAGGCTTTGGACTTGAGGGACGAGTGAGTGAGGGAGGGAGGGAGGAGGCTTTGGACTTGAGGGACGAGTGAGTGAGTGAGTGAGTGAGGAGGCTTTGGACTTGAGGGACGAGTGAGTGAGTGAGTGAGTGAGGGAGGAGGCTTTGGACTTGAGGGACGAATGAGTGAGTGAGTGAGTGAGGGAAGAGGCTTTGGACTTGAGGGACGAGTGAGTGAGTGAGTGAGTGAGGGAGGAGGCTTTGGACTTGAGGGACGAGTGAGTGAGTGAGTGAGTGAGGAGGCTTTGGACTTGAGGGACGAGTGAGTGAGTGAGTGAGTGAGGAGGCTTTGGACTTGAGGGACGAGTGAGTGAGGGAGGGAGGGAGGAGGCTTTGGACTTGAGGGACGAGTGAGTGAGTGAGTGAGGGAGGAGGCTTTGGACTTGAGGGACGAGTGAGTGAGTGAGTGAGGGAGGAGGCTTTGGACTTGAGGGACGAGTGAGTGAGTGAGTGAGGGAGGAGGCTTTGGACTTGAGGGACGATTGAGTGAGTTAGTGAGGGAGGAGGCTTTGGACTTGAGGGAGGAGTGTGTGAGTGAGTGAGTGAGGGAGGGAGGAGGCTTTGGACTTGAGGGACGAGTGAGTGAGTGAGTGAGGGAGGAGGCTTTGGACTTGAGGGACGAGTGAGTGAGTGAGTGAGGGAGGGAGGGAGGGAGGAGGCTTTGGACTTGAGGGACAAGTGAGTGAGTGAGTGAGGGAGGAGTCTTTGGACTTGAGGGACGAGTGAGTGAGTGAGTGAGGGAGGAGGCTTTGGACTTGAGGGACGACTGAGTGAGTGAGTGAGGGAGGGAGGAGGCTTTGGACTTGAGGGACGAGTGAGTGAGTGAGTGAGTGAGGGAGGGAGGAGGCTTTGGACTTGAGGGACGAGTGAGTGAGTGAGTGAGGGAGGGAGGAGGCTTTGGACTTGAGGGACGAGTGAGTGAGTGAGTGAGGGAGGGAGGAGGCTTTGGACTTGAGGGACGAGTGAGTGAGTGAGTGAGTGAGGGAGGGAGGAAGCTTTGGACTTGAGGGACGAGTGAGTGAGTGAGTGAGGGAGGAGGCTTTGGACTTGAGGGACGAGTGAGTGAGTGAGTGAGGGAGGAGGCTTTGGACTTGAGGGACGAGTGAGTGAGTGAGTGAGGGAGGAGGCTTTGGACTTGAGGGACGAGTGAGTGAGTGAGTGAGGGAGGAGGCTTTGGACTTGAGGGACGAGTGAGTGAGTGAGTGAGTGAGTGAGTGAGTGAGGAAGGAGGCTTTGGACTTGAGGGACGAGTGAGTGAGTGAGTGACGGAGGAGGCTTTGGACTTGAGGGACGAGTGACTGAGTGAGTGAGGGAGGGAGGAGGCTTTGGACTTGAGGGACGAGTGACTGAGTGAGTGAGGGAGGAGGCTTTGGACTTGAGGGACGAGTGAGTGAGTGAGTGAGTGAGGAGGCTTTGGACTTGAGGGACGAGTGAGTGAGGGAGGGAGGGAGGAGGCTTTGGACTTGAGGGACGAGTGAGTGAGGGAGGAGGCTTTGGACTTGAGGGACGAGTGAGTGAGTGAGTGAGGGAGGGAGGAGGCTTTGGACTTGAGGGACGAGTGAGTGAGTGAGTGAGGGAGGGAGGAGGCTTTGGACTTGAGGGACGAGTGAGTGAGTGAGTGAGTGAGGAAGGAGGCTTTGGACTTGAGGGACGAGTGAGTGAGTGAGTGAGGGATGAGGCTTTGGACTTGAGGGACGAGTGAGTGAGTGAGTGAGTGAGGAGGCTTTGGACTTGAGGGACGAGTGAATGAGGGAGGGAGGGAGGAGGCTTTGGACTTGAGGGACGAGTGAGTGAGTGAGTGAGTGAGGGAGGAGGCTTTGGACTTGAGGGACGAGTGAGTGAGTGAGTGAGGGAGGAGGCTTTGGACTTGAGGGACGAGTGAGTGAGTGAGTGAGTGAGTGAGTGAGGAGGCTTTGGACTTGAGGGACGAGTGAGGGAGGGAGGGAGGGAGGGAGGAGGCTTTGGACTTGAGGGACGAGTGAGTGAGGGAGTGAGGGAGGGAGGAGACTTTGGACTTGAGGGACGAGTGAGTGAGTGAGTGAGTGAGGGAGGAGGCTTTGGACTTGAGGGACGAGTGAGTGAGTGAGTGAGTGAGGGAGGAGGCTTTGGACTTGAGGGAGGAGTGAGTGAGTGAGTGAGTGAGTGAGGAGGCTTTGGACTTGAGGGACGAGTGAGTGAGTGAGTGAGGGAGGAGGCTTTGGACTTGAGGGACGAGTGAGTGAGTGAGTGAGGGAGGGAGGAGGCTTTGGACTTGAGGGACGAGTGAGTGAGTGAGTGAGGGAGGGAGGAGGCTTTGGACTTGAGGGACGAGTGAGTGAGTGAGTGAGTGAGGGAGGAGGCTTTGGACTTGAGGGACGAGTGAGTGAGTGAGTGAGTGTGTGAGGAGGCTTTGGACTTGAGGGACGAGTGAGTGAGTGAGTGAGTGAGGGAGGAGGCTTTGGACTTGAGGGACGAGTGAGTGAGGGAGGGAGGGAGGAGGCTTTGGACTTGAGGGACGAGTGAGTGAGTGAGTGAGGGAGGAGGCTTTGAACTTGAGGGACGAGTGAGTGAGTGAGTGAGGGAGGAGGTTTTGGACTTTAGGGACGAGTGAGTGAGTGAGTGAGTGAGGAAGGTTTGAACTTGAGGGACGAGTGAGTGAGTGAGTGAGGGAGGAGGCTTTGGACTTGAGGGACGAGTGAGTGAGTGAGTGAGTGAGGGAGGAGGCTTTGGACTTGAGGGACGAGTGAGTGAGTGAGTGAGGGAGGAGGCTTTGGACTTGAGGGACGAGTGAGTGAGTGAGTGAGTGAGGAGGCTTTGGACTTGAGGGACGAGTGAGTGAGGGAGGGAGGGAGGAGGCTTTGGACTTGAGGGACGAGTGAGTGAGTGAGTGAGTGAGGAGGCTTTGGACTTGAGGGACGAGTGAGTGAGTGAGTGAGTGAGGGAGGAGGCTTTGGACTTGAGGGACGAATGAGTGAGTGAGTGAGTGAGCGAGGAGGCTTTGGACTTGAGGGACGAGTGAGTGAGTGAGTGAGTGAGTGAGTGAGGAGGCTTTGGACTTGAGGGACGAGTGAGTGAGTGAGTGAGTGAGGAGGCTTTGGACTTGAGGGACGAGTGAGTGAGTGAGTGAGTGAGGAGGCTTTGGACTTGAGGGACGAGTGAGTGAGGGAGGGAGGGAGGAGGCTTTGGACTTGAGGGACGAGTGAGTGAGTGAGTGAGGGAGGAGGCTTTGGACTTGAGGGACGAGTGAGTGAGTGAGTGAGGGAGGAGGCTTTGGACTTGAGGGACGAGTGAGTGAGTGAGTGAGGGAGGAGGCTTTGGACTTGAGGGACGAGTGAGTGAGTGAGTGAGTGAGGGAGGAGGCTTTGGACTTGAGGGACGAATGAGTGAGTGAGTGAGTGAGTGAAGAGGCTTTGGACTTGAGGGACGAGTGAGTGAGTGAGTGAGTGAGGGAGGAGGCTTTGGACTTGAGGGACGAGTGAGTGAGTGAGTGAGTGAGGAGGCTTTGGACTTGAGGGACGAGTGAGTGAGTGAGTGAGTGAGGAGGCTTTGGACTTGAGGGACGAGTGAGTGAGGGAGGGAGGGAGGAGGCTTTGGACTTGAGGGACGAGTGAGTGAGTGAGTGAGGGAGGAGGCTTTGGACTTGAGGGACGAGTGAGTGAGTGAGTGAGGGAGGAGGCTTTGGACTTGAGGGACGAGTGAGTGAGTGAGTGAGGGAGGAGGCTTTGGACTTGAGGGACGATTGAGTGAGTTAGTGAGGGAGGAGGCTTTGGACTTGAGGGAGGAGTGTGTGAGTGAGTGAGTGAGGGAGGGAGGAGGCTTTGGACTTGAGGGACGAGTGAGTGAGTGAGTGAGGGAGGAGGCTTTGGACTTGAGGGACGAGTGAGTGAGTGAGTGAGTGAGGGAGGGAGGGAGGAGGCTTTGGACTTGAGGGACAAGTGAGTGAGTGAGGGAGGGAGGAGTCTTTGGACTTGAGGGACGAGTGAGTGAGTGAGTGAGGGAGGAGGCTTTGGACTTGAGGGACGAGTGAGTGAGTGAGTGAGGGAGGAGGCTTTGGACTTGAGGGACGAGTGAGTGAGTGAGTGAGGGAGGAGGCTTTGGACTTGAGGGACGAGTGAGTGAGTGAGTGAGTGAGTGAGGAAGGAGGCTTTGGACTTGAGGGACGAGTGAGTGAGTGAGTGACGGAGGAGGCTTTGGACTTGAGGGACGAGTGACTGAGTGAGTGAGGGAGGGAGGAGGCTTTGGACTTGAGGGACGAGTGAGTGAGTGAGTGAGGGAGGAGGCTTTGGACTTGAGGGAGGAGTGAGTGAGTGAGTGAGTGAGTGAGGAGGCTTTGGACTTGAGGGACGAGTGAGTGAGGGAGGGAGGGAGGAGGCTTTGGACTTGAGGGACGAGTGAGTGAGGGAGGAGGCTTTGGACTTGAGGGACGAGTGAGTGAGTGAGTGAGGGAGGGAGGAGGCTTTGGACTTGAGGGACGAGTGAGTGAGTGAGTGAGTGAGGGAGGAGGCTTTGGACTTGAGGGACGAGTGAGTGAGTGAGTGAGTGAGGAAGGAGGCTTTGGACTTGAGGGACGAGTGAGTGAGTGAGTGAGGGATGAGGCTTTGGACTTGAGGGACGAGTGAGTGAGTGAGTGAGTGAGGAGGCTTTGGACTTGAGGGACGAGTGAATGAGGGAGGGAGGGAGGAGGCTTTGGACTTGAGGGACGAGTGAGTGAGTGAGTGAGTGAGGGAGGAGGCTTTGGACTTGAGGGACGAGTGAGTGAGTGAGTGAGTGAGTGAGGAAGGAGGCTTTGGACTTGAGGGACGAGTGAGTGAGTGAGTGAGGGAGGAGGCTTTGGACTTGAGGGACGAGTGAGTGAGTGAGTGAGTGAGTGAGTGAGTGAGTGAGGAGGCTTTGGACTTGAGGGATGAGTGAGGGAGGGAGGGAGGGAGGGAGGGAGGGAGGGAGGAGGCTTTGGACTTGAGGGACGAGTGAGTGAGGGAGTGAGGGAGGGAGGAGGCTTTGGACTTGAGGGACGAGTGAGTGAGTGAGTGAGTGAGGGAGGAGGCTTTGGACTTGAGGGACAAGTGAGTGAGTGAGTGAGTGAGGGATGAGGCTTTGGACTTGAGGGACGAGTGAGTGAGTGAGTGAGTGAGTGAGGAGGCTTTGGACTTGAGGGACGAGTGAGTGAGTGAGTGAGGGAGGAGGCTTTGGACTTGAGGGACGAGTGAGTGAGTGAGTGAGGGAGGGAGGAGGCTTTGGACTTGAGGGACGAGTGAGTGAGTGAGTGAGGGAGGGAGGAGGCTTTGGACTTGAGGGACGAGTGAGTGAGTGAGTGAGTGAGGGAGGAGGCTTTGGACTTGAGGGACGAGTGAGTGAGTGAGTGAGTGTGTTAGGAGGCTTTGGACTTGAGGGACGAGTGAGTGAGTGAGTGAGTGAGGGAGGAGGCTTTGGAATTGAGGGACGAGTGAGTGAGGGAGGGAGGGAGGAGGCTTTGGACTTGAGGGACGAGTGAGTGAGGGAGGGAGGGAGGAGGCTTTGAACTTGAGGGACGAGTGAGTGAGTGAGTGAGGGAGGAGGTTTTGGACTTGAGGGACGAGTGAGTGAGTGAGTGAGTGAGGAAGGTTTGAACTTGAGGGACGAGTGAGTGAGTGAGTGAGGGAGGAGGCTTTGGACTTGAGGGACGAGTGAGTGAGTGAGTGAGTGAGGGAGGAGGCTTTGGACTTGAGGGACGAGTGAGTGAGTGAGTGAGGGAGGAGGCTTTGGACTTGAGGGACGAGTGAGTGAGTGAGTGAGTGAGGAGGCTTTGGACTTGAGGGACGAGTGAGTGAGGGAGGGAGGGAGGAGGCTTTGGACTTGAGGGACGAGTGAGTGAGTGAGTGAGTGAGGAGGCTTTGGACTTGAGGGACGAGTGAGTGAGTGAGTGAGTGAGGGAGGAGGCTTTGGACTTGAGGGACGAATGAGTGAGTGAGTGAGTGAGGGAAGAGACTTTGGACTTGAGGGACGAGTGAGTGAGTGAGTGAGTGAGGGAGGAGGCTTTGGACTTGAGGGACGAGTGAGTGAGTGAGTGAGTGAGGAGGCTTTGGACTTGAGGGACGAGTGAGTGAGTGAGTGAGTGAGGAGGCTTTGGACTTGAGGGACGAGTGAGTGAGGGAGGGAGGGAGGAGGCTTTGGACTTGAGGGACGAGTGAGTGAGTGAGTGAGGGAGGAGGCTTTGGACTTGAGGGACGAGTGAGTGAGTGAGTGAGGGAGGAGGCTTTGGACTTGAGGGACGAGTGAGTGAGTGAGTGAGGGAGGAGGCTTTGGACTTGAGGGACGATTGAGTGAGTTAGTGAGGGAGGAGGCTTTGGACTTGAGGGAGGAGTGTGTGAGTGAGTGAGGGAGGGAGGGAGGAGGCTTTGGACTTGAGGGACGAGTGAGTGAGTGAGTGAGGGAGGAGGCTTTGGACTTGAGGGACGAGTGAGTGAGTGAGTGAGTGAGGGAGGGAGGGAGGAGGCTTTGGACTTGAGGGACAAGTGAGTGAGTGAGTGAGGGAGGAGTCTTTGGACTTGAGGGACGAGTGAGTGAGTGAGTGAGGGAGGAGGCTTTGGACTTGAGGGACGACTGAGTGAGTGAGTGAGGGAGGGAGGAGGCTTTGGACTTGAGGGACGAGTGAGTGAGTGAGTGAGTGAGGGAGGGAGGAGGCTTTGGACTTGAGGGACGAGTGAGTGAGTGAGTGAGGGAGGAGGCTTTGGACTTGAGGGACGAGTGAGTGAGTGAGTGAGGGAGGGAGGAGGCTTTGGACTTGAGGGACGAGTGAGTGAGTGAGTGAGTGAGGGAGGGAGGAGGCTTTGGACTTGAGGGACGAGTGAGTGAGTGAGTGAGGGAGGAGGCTTTGGACTTGAGGGACGAGTGAGTGAGTGAGTGAGGGAGGAGGCTTTGGACTTGAGGGACGAGTGAGTGAGTGAGTGAGTGAGTGAGTGAGTGAGGAAGGAGGCTTTGGACTTGAGGGACGAGTGAGTGAGTGAGTGACGGAGGAGGCTTTGGACTTGAGGGACGAGTGACTGAGTGAGTGAGGGAGGGAGGAGGCTTTGGACTTGAGGGACGAGTGACTGAGTGAGTGAGGGAGGAGGCTTTGGACTTGAGGGACGAGTGAGTGAGTGAGTGAGTGAGGAGGCTTTGGACTTGAGGGACGAGTGAGTGAGGGAGGGAGGGAGGAGGCTTTGGACTTGAGGGACGAGTGAGTGAGGGAGGAGGCTTTGGACTTGAGGGACGAGTGAGTGAGTGAGTGAGGGAGGGAGGAGGCTTTGGACTTGAGGGACGAGTGAGTGAGTGAGTGAGGGAGGGAGGAGGCTTTGGACTTGAGGGACGAGTGAGTGAGTGAGTGAGTGAGGAAGGAGCCTTTGGACTTGAGGGACGAGTGAGTGAGTGAGTGAGGGATGAGGCTTTGGACTTGAGGGACGAGTGAGTGAGTGAGTGAGTGAGGAGGCTTTGGACTTGAGGGACGAGTGAATGAGGGAGGGAGGGAGGAGGCTTTGGACTTGAGGGACGAGTGAGTGAGTGAGTGAGTGAGGGAGGAGGCTTTGGACTTGAGGGACGAGTGAGTGAGTGAGTGAGGGAGGAGGCTTTGGACTTGAGGGACGAGTGAGTGAGTGAGTGAGTGAGTGAGTGAGGAGGCTTTGGACTTGAGGGACGAGTGAGGGAGGGAGGGAGGGAGGGAGGGAGGAGGCTTTGGACTTGAGGGACGAGTGAGTGAGGGAGTGAGGGAGGGAGGAGACTTTGGACTTGAGGGACGAGTGAGTGAGTGAGTGAGTGAGGGAGGAGGCTTTGGACTTGAGGGACGAGTGAGTGAGTGAGTGAGTGAGGGAGGAGGCTTTGGACTTGAGGGAGGAGTGAGTGAGTGAGTGAGTGAGTGAGGAGGCTTTGGACTTGAGGGACGAGTGAGTGAGTGAGTGAGGGAGGAGGCTTTGGACTTGAGGGACGAGTGAGTGAGTGAGTGAGGGAGGGAGGAGGCTTTGGACTTGAGGGACGAGTGAGTGAGTGAGTGAGTGAGGGAGGAGGCTTTGGACCTGAGGGACGAATGAGTGAGTGAGTGAGTGAGCGAGGAGGCTTTGGACTTGAGGGACGAGTGAGTGAGTGAGTGAGTGAGTGAGTGAGGAGGCTTTGGACTTGAGGGACGAGTGAGTGAGTGAGTGAGTGAGGAGGCTTTGGACTTGAGGGACGAGTGAGTGAGTGAGTGAGTGAGGAGGCTTTGGACTTGAGGGACGAGTGAGTGAGGGAGGGAGGGAGGAGGCTTTGGACTTGAGGGACGAGTGAGTGAGTGAGTGAGGGAGGAGGCTTTGGACTTGAGGGACGAGTGAGTGAGTGAGTGAGGGAGGAGGCTTTGGACTTGAGGGACGAGTGAGTGAGTGAGTGAGGGAGGAGGCTTTGGACTTGAGGGACGAGTGAGTGAGTGAGTGAGTGAGGGAGGAGGCTTTGGACTTGAGGGACGAATGAGTGAGTGAGTGAGTGAGTGAAGAGGCTTTGGACTTGAGGGACGAGTGAGTGAGTGAGTGAGTGAGGGAGGAGGCTTTGGACTTGAGGGACGAGTGAGTGAGTGAGTGAGTGAGGAGGCTTTGGACTTGAGGGACGAGTGAGTGAGTGAGTGAGTGAGGAGGCTTTGGACTTGAGGGACGAGTGAGTGAGGGAGGGAGGGAGGAGGCTTTGGACTTGAGGGACGAGTGAGTGAGTGAGTGAGGGAGGAGGCTTTGGACTTGAGGGACGAGTGAGTGAGTGAGTGAGGGAGGAGGCTTTGGACTTGAGGGACGAGTGAGTGAGTGAGTGAGGGAGGAGGCTTTGGACTTGAGGGACGATTGAGTGAGTTAGTGAGGGAGGAGGCTTTGGACTTGAGGGAGGAGTGTGTGAGTGAGTGAGTGAGGGAGGGAGGAGGCTTTGGACTTGAGGGACGAGTGAGTGAGTGAGTGAGGGAGGAGGCTTTGGACTTGAGGGACGAGTGAGTGAGTGAGTGAGTGAGGGAGGGAGGGAGGAGGCTTTGGACTTGAGGGACAAGTGAGTGAGTGAGTGAGGGAGGAGTCTTTGGACTTGAGGGACGAGTGAGTGAGTGAGTGAGGGAGGAGGCTTTGGACTTGAGGGACGAGTGAGTGAGTGAGTGAGGGAGGAGGCTTTGGACTTGAGGGACGAGTGAGTGAGTGAGTGAGGGAGGAGGCTTTGGACTTGAGGGACGAGTGAGTGAGTGAGTGAGTGAGTGAGGAAGGAGGCTTTGGACTTGAGGGACGAGTGAGTGAGTGAGTGACGGAGGAGGCTTTGGACTTGAGGGACGAGTGACTGAGTGAGTGAGGGAGGGAGGAGGCTTTGGACTTGAGGGACGAGTGAGTGAGTGAGTGAGGGAGGAGGCTTTGGACTTGAGGGAGGAGTGAGTGAGTGAGTGAGTGAGTGAGGAGGCTTTGGACTTGAGGGACGAGTGAGTGAGGGAGGGAGGGAGGAGGCTTTGGACTTGAGGGACGAGTGAGTGAGGGAGGAGGCTTTGGACTTGAGGGACGAGTGAGTGAGTGAGTGAGGGAGGGAGGAGGCTTTGGACTTGAGGGACGAGTGAGTGAGTGAGTGAGTGAGGGAGGAGGCTTTGGACTTGAGGGACGAGTGAGTGAGTGAGTGAGTGAGGAAGGAGGCTTTGGACTTGAGGGACGAGTGAGTGAGTGAGTGAGGGATGAGGCTTTGGACTTGAGGGACGAGTGAGTGAGTGAGTGAGTGAGGAGGCTTTGGACTTGAGGGACGAGTGAATGAGGGAGGGAGGGAGGAGGCTTTGGACTTGAGGGACGAGTGAGTGAGTGAGTGAGTGAGGGAGGAGGCTTTGGACTTGAGGGACGAGTGAGTGAGTGAGTGAGTGAGTGAGGAAGGAGGCTTTGGACTTGAGGGACGAGTGAGTGAGTGAGTGAGGGAGGAGGCTTTGGACTTGAGGGACGAGTGAGTGAGTGAGTGAGTGAGTGAGTGAGTGAGTGAGGAGGCTTTGGACTTGAGGGATGAGTGAGGGAGGGAGGGAGGGAGGGAGGAGGCTTTGGACTTGAGGGACGAGTGAGTGAGGGAGTGAGGGAGGGAGGAGGCTTTGGACTTGAGGGACGAGTGAGTGAGTGAGTGAGTGAGTGAGGGAGGAGGCTTTGGACTTGAGGGACAAGTGAGTGAGTGAGTGAGTGAGGGAGGAGGCTTTGGACTTGAGGGACGAGTGAGTGAGTGAGTGAGTGAGTGAGGAGGCTTTGGACTTGAGGGACGAGTGAGTGAGTGAGTGAGGGAGGAGGCTTTGGACTTGAGGGACGAGTGAGTGAGTGAGTGAGGGAGGGAGGAGGCTTTGGACTTGAGGGACGAGTGAGTGAGTGAGTGAGGGAGGGAGGAGGCTTTGGACTTGAGGGACGAGTGAGTGAGTGAGTGAGTGAGGGAGGAGGCTTTGGACTTGAGGGACGAGTGAGTGAGTGAGTGAGTGAGTGAGGAGGCTTTGGACTTGAGGGACGAGTGAGTGAGTGAGTGAGGGAGGAGGCTTTGGACTTGAGGGACGAGTGAGTGAGTGAGTGAGGGAGGGAGGAGGCTTTGGACTTGAGGGACGAGTGAGTGAGTGAGTGAGGGAGGGAGGAGGCTTTGGACTTGAGGGACGAGTGAGTGAGTGAGTGAGTGAGGGAGGAGGCTTTGGACTTGAGGGACGAGTGAGTGAGTGAGTGAGTGTGTGAGGAGGCTTTGGACTTGAGGGACGAGTGAGTGAGTGAGTGAGTGAGGGAGGAGGCTTTGGAATTGAGGGACGAGTGAGTGAGGGAGGGAGGGAGGAGGCTTTGGACTTGAGGGACGAGTGAGTGAGGGAGGGAGGGAGGAGGCTTTGAACTTGAGGGACGAGTGAGTGAGTGAGTGAGGGAGGAGGTTTTGGACTTGAGGGACGAGTGAGTGAGTGAGTGAGTGAGGAAGGTTTGAACTTGAGGGACGAGTGAGTGAGTGAGTGAGGGAGGAGGCTTTGGACTTGAGGGACGAGTGAGTGAGTGAGTGAGTGAGGGAGGAGGCTTTGGACTTGAGGGACGAGTGAGTGAGTGAGTGAGGGAGGAGGCTTTGGACTTGAGGGACGAGTGAGTGAGTGAGTGAGTGAGGAGGCTTTGGACTTGAGGGACGAGTGAGTGAGGGAGGGAGGGAGGAGGCTTTGGACTTGAGGGACGAGTGAGTGAGTGAGTGAGTGAGGAGGCTTTGGACTTGAGGGACGAGTGAGTGAGTGAGTGAGTGAGGGAGGAGGCTTTGGACTTGAGGGACGAATGAGTGAGTGAGTGAGTGAGGGAAGAGGCTTTGGACTTGAGGGACGAGTGAGTGAGTGAGTGAGTGAGGGAGGAGGCTTTGGACTTGAGGGACGAGTGAGTGAGTGAGTGAGTGAGGAGGCTTTGGACTTGAGGGACGAGTGAGTGAGTGAGTGAGTGAGGAGGCTTTGGACTTGAGGGACGAGTGAGTGAGGGAGGGAGGGAGGAGGCTTTGGACTTGAGGGACGAGTGAGTGAGTGAGTGAGGGAGGAGGCTTTGGACTTGAGGGACGAGTGAGTGAGTGAGTGAGGGAGGAGGCTTTGGACTTGAGGGACGAGTGAGTGAGTGAGTGAGGGAGGAGGCTTTGGACTTGAGGGACGATTGAGTGAGTTAGTGAGGGAGGAGGCTTTGGACTTGAGGGAGGAGTGTGTGAGTGAGTGAGTGAGGGAGGGAGGAGGCTTTGGACTTGAGGGACGAGTGAGTGAGTGAGTGAGGGAGGAGGCTTTGGACTTGAGGGACGAGTGAGTGAGTGAGTGAGTGAGGGAGGGAGGGAGGAGGCTTTGGACTTGAGGGACAAGTGAGTGAGTGAGTGAGGGAGGAGTCTTTGGACTTGAGGGACGAGTGAGTGAGTGAGTGAGGGAGGAGGCTTTGGACTTGAGGGACGACTGAGTGAGTGAGTGAGGGAGGGAGGAGGCTTTGGACTTGAGGGACGAGTGAGTGAGTGAGTGAGTGAGGGAGGGAGGAGGCTTTGGACTTGAGGGACGAGTGAGTGAGTGAGTGAGGGAGGGAGGAGGCTTTGGACTTGAGGGACGAGTGAGTGAGTGAGTGAGGGAGGGAGGAGGCTTTGGACTTGAGGGACGAGTGAGTGAGTGAGTGAGTGAGGGAGGGAGGAGGCTTTGGACTTGAGGGACGAGTGAGTGAGTGAGTGAGGGAGGAGGCTTTGGACTTGAGGGACGAGTGAGTGAGTGAGTGAGGGAGGAGGCTTTGGACTTGAGGGACGAGTGAGTGAGTGAGTGAGGGAGGAGGCTTTGGACTTGAGGGACGAGTGAGTGAGTGAGTGAGTGAGTGAGTGAGTGAGTGAGGAAGGAGGCTTTGGACTTGAGGGACGAGTGAGTGAGTGAGTGACGGAGGAGGCTTTGGACTTGAGGGACGAGTGACTGAGTGAGTGAGGGAGGGAGGAGGCTTTGGACTTGAGGGACGAGTGACTGAGTGAGTGAGGGAGGAGGCTTTGGACTTGAGGGACGAGTGAGTGAGTGAGTGAGTGAGGAGGCTTTGGACTTGAGGGACGAGTGAGTGAGGGAGGGAGGGAGGAGGCTTTGGACTTGAGGGACGAGTGAGTGAGGGAGGAGGCTTTGGACTTGAGGGACGAGTGAGTGAGTGAGTGAGGGAGGGAGGAGGCTTTGGACTTGAGGGACGAGTGAGTGAGTGAGTGAGGGAGGGAGGAGGCTTTGGACTTGAGGGACGAGTGAGTGAGTGAGTGAGTGAGGAAGGAGGCTTTGGACTTGAGGGACGAGTGAGTGAGTGAGTGAGGGATGAGGCTTTGGACTTGAGGGACGAGTGAGTGAGTGAGTGAGTGAGGAGGCTTTGGACTTGAGGGACGAGTGAATGAGGGAGGGAGGGAGGAGGCTTTGGACTTGAGGGACGAGTGAGTGAGTGAGTGAGTGAGGGAGGAGGCTTTGGACTTGAGGGACGAGTGAGTGAGTGAGTGAGGGAGGAGGCTTTGGACTTGAGGGACGAGTGAGTGAGTGAGTGAGTGAGTGAGTGAGGAGGCTTTGGACTTGAGGGACGAGTGAGGGAGGGAGGGAGGGAGGGAGGGAGGAGGCTTTGGACTTGAGGGACGAGTGAGTGAGGGAGTGAGGGAGGGAGGAGACTTTGGACTTGAGTGACGAGTGAGTGAGTGAGTGAGTGTGGGAGGAGGCTTTGGACTTGAGGGACGAGTGAGTGAGTGAGTGAGTGAGGGAGGAGGCTTTGGACTTGAGGGAGGAGTGAGTGAGTGAGTGAGTGAGTGAGGAGGCTTTGGACTTGAGGGACGAGTGAGTGAGTGAGTGAGGGAGGAGGCTTTGGACTTGAGGGACGAGTGAGTGAGTGAGTGAGGGAGGGAGGAGGCTTTGGACTTGAGGGACGAGTGAGTGAGTGAGTGAGTGAGGGAGGAGGCTTTGGACTTGAGGGACGAGTGAGTGAGTGAGTGAGTGTGTGAGGAGGCTTTGGACTTGAGGGACGAGTGAGTGAGTGAGTGAGTGAGGGAGGAGGCTTTGGACTTGAGGGACGAGTGAGTGAGGGAGGGAGGGAGGAGGCTTTGGACTTGAGGGACGAGTGAGTGAGTGAGTGAGGGAGGAGGCTTTGAACTTGAGGGACGAGTGAGTGAGTGAGTGAGGGAGGAGGTTTTGGACTTTAGGGACGAGTGAGTGAGTGAGTGAGTGAGGAAGGTTTGAACTTGAGGGACGAGTGAGTGAGTGAGTGAGGGAGGAGGCTTTGGACTTGAGGGACGAGTGAGTGAGTGAGTGAGTGAGGGAGGAGGCTTTGGACTTGAGGGACGAGTGAGTGAGTGAGTGAGGGAGGAGGCTTTGGACTTGAGGGACGAGTGAGTGAGTGAGTGAGTGAGGAGGCTTTGGACTTGAGGGACGAGTGAGTGAGGGAGGGAGGGAGGAGGCTTTGGACTTGAGGGACGAGTGAGTGAGTGAGTGAGTGAGGAGGCTTTGGACTTGAGGGACGAGTGAGTGAGTGAGTGAGTGAGGGAGGAGGCTTTGGACTTGAGGGACGAATGAGTGAGTGAGTGAGTGAGCGAGGAGGCTTTGGACTTGAGGGACGAGTGAGTGAGTGAGTGAGTGAGTGAGTGAGGAGGCTTTGGACTTGAGGGACGAGTGAGTGAGTGAGTGAGTGAGGAGGCTTTGGACTTGAGGGACGAGTGAGTGAGTGAGTGAGTGAGGAGGCTTTGGACTTGAGGGACGAGTGAGTGAGGGAGGGAGGGAGGAGGCTTTGGACTTGAGGGACGAGTGAGTGAGTGAGTGAGGGAGGAGGCTTTGGACTTGAGGGACGAGTGAGTGAGTGAGTGAGGGAGGAGGCTTTGGACTTGAGGGACGAGTGAGTGAGTGAGTGAGGGAGGAGGCTTTGGACTTGAGGGACGATTGAGTGAGTTAGTGAGGGAGGAGGCTTTGGACTTGAGGGAGGAGTGTGTGAGTGAGTGAGTGAGTGAGGGAGGAGGCTTTGGACTTGAGGGACGAGTGAGTGAGTGAGTGAGTGAGGGAGGGAGGGAGGAGGCTTTAGACTTGAGGGACGAGTGAGTGAGTGAGTGAGTGAGGGAGGGAGGGAGGAGGCTTTGGACTTGAGGGACGAGTGAGTGAGTGAGTGAGGGAGGAGTCTTTGGACTTGAGGGACGAGTGAGTGAGTGAGTGAGGGAGGAGGCTTTGGACTTGAGGGACGACTGAGTGAGTGAGTGAGGGAGGGAGGAGGCTTTGGACTTGAGGGACGAGTGAGTGAGTGAGTGAGGGAGGGTGGAGGCTTTGGACTTGAGGGACGAGTGAGTGAGTGAGTGAGGGAGGGAGGAGGCTTTGGACTTGAGGGACGAGTGAGTGAGTGAGTGAGGGAGGGAGGAGGCTTTGGACTTGAGGGACGAGTGAGTGAGTGAGTGAGGGAGGGAGGAGGCTTTGGACTTGAGGGAGGAGTGAGTGAGTGAGTGAGTGAGGGAGGGAGGAGGCTTTGGACTTGAGGGACGAGTGAGTGAGTGAGTGAGTGAGGGAGGAGGCTTTGGACTTGAGGGACGAGTGAGTGAGTGAGTGAGTGAGGAGGCTTTGGACTTGAGGGAGGAGTGAGTGAGGGAGGGAGGGAGGAGGCTTTGGACTTGAGGGACGAGTGAGTGAGTGAGTGAGTGAGGGAGGAGGCTTTGGACTTGAGGGACGAGTGAGTGAGTGAGTGAGTGAGTGAGTGAGTGAGTGAGGAAGGAGGCTTTGGACTTGAGGGACGAGTGAGTGAGTGAGTGAGTGAGGGACGAGGCTTTGGACTTGAGGGACGAGTGAGTGAGTGAGTGAGTGAGTGAGGGAGGAGGCTTTGGACTTGAGGGACGAGTGAGTGAGTGAGTGAGTGAGGGAGGAGGCTTTGGACTTGAGGGACGAGTGAGTGAGTGAGTGAGTGAGGGAGGAGGCTTTGGACTTGAGGGACGAGTGAGTGAGTGAGTGAGTGAGTGAGTGAGTGAGGAGGCTTTGGACTTGAGGGACGAGTGAGTGAGTGAGTGAGTGAGGAGGCTTTGGACTTGAGGGACGAGTGAGTGAGTGAGTGAGGGAGTGAGGAGGCTTTGGACTTGAGGGACGAGTGAGTGAGTGAGTGAGGGAGGAGGCTTTGGACTTGAGGGACGAATGAGTGAGTGAGTGAGTGAGGGAGGAGGCTTTGGACTTGAGGGACGAGTGAGTGAGTGAGTGAGTGAGGGAAGAGGCTTTGGACTTGAGGGACGAGTGAGTGAGTGAGTGAGTGAGGAGGCTTTGGACTTGAGGGACGAGTGAGTGAGTGAGTGAGTGAGGAGGCTTTGGACTTGAGGGACGAGTGAGTGAGGGAGGGAGGGAGGAGGCTTTGGACTTGAGGGACGAGTGAGTGAGTGAGTGAGGGAGGAGGCTTTGGACTTGAGGGACGAGTGAGTGAGTGAGTGAGGGAGGAGGCTTTGGACTTGAGGGACGAGTGAGTGAGTGAGTGAGGGAGGAGGCTTTGGACTTGAGGGACGAGTGAGTGAGTGAGTGAGTGAGGAGGCTTTGGACTTGAGGGACGAGTGAGTGAGTGAGTGAGTGAGGAGGCTTTGGACTTGAGGGACGAGTGAGTGAGGGAGGGAGGGAGGAGGCTTTGGACTTGAGGGACGAGTGAGTGAGTGAGTGAGGGAGGAGGCTTTGGACTTGAGGGACGAGTGAGTGAGTGAGTGAGGGAGGAGGCTTTGGACTTGAGGGACGAGTGAGTGAGTGAGTGAGGGAGGAGGCTTTGGACTTGAGGGACGATTGAGTGAGTTAGTGAGGGAGGAGGCTTTGGACTTGAGGGAGGAGTGTGTGAGTGAGTGAGTGAGGGAGGGAGGAGGCTTTGGACTTGAGGGACGAGTGAGTGAGTGAGTGAGGGAGGAGGCTTTGGACTTGAGGGACGAGTGAGTGAGTGAGTGAGTGAGGGAGGGAGGGAGGAGGCTTTGGACTTGAGGGACAAGTGAGTGAGTGAGTGAGGGAGGAGTCTTTGGACTTGAGGGACGAGTGAGTGAGTGAGTGAGGGAGGAGGCTTTGGACTTGAGGGACGACTGAGTGAGTGAGTGAGGGAGGGAGGAGGCTTTGGACTTGAGGGACGAGTGAGTGAGTGAGTGAGTGAGGGAGGGAGGAGGCTTTGGACTTGAGGGACGAGTGAGTGAGTGAGTGAGGGAGGGAGGAGGCTTTGGACTTGAGGGACGAGTGAGTGAGTGAGTGAGGGAGGGAGGAGGCTTTGGACTTGAGGGACGAGTGAGTGAGTGAGTGAGTGAGGGAGGGAGGAGGCTTTGGACTTGAGGGACGAGTGAGTGAGTGAGTGAGGGAGGAGGCTTTGGACTTGAGGGACGAGTGAGTGAGTGAGTGAGGGAGGAGGCTTTGGACTTGAGGGACGAGTGAGTGAGTGAGTGAGGGAGGAGGCTTTGGACTTGAGGGACGAGTGAGTGAGTGAGTGAGTGAGTGAGTGAGTGAGGAAGGAGGCTTTGGACTTGAGGGACGAGTGAGTGAGTGAGTGACGGAGGAGGCTTTGGACTTGAGGGACGAGTGACTGAGTGAGTGAGGGAGGGAGGAGGCTTTGGACTTGAGGGACGAGTGACTGAGTGAGTGAGGGAGGAGGCTTTGGACTTGAGGGACGAGTGAGTGAGTGAGTGAGTGAGGAGGCTTTGGACTTGAGGGACGAGTGAGTGAGGGAGGGAGGGAGGAGGCTTTGGACTTGAGGGACGAGTGAGTGAGGGAGGAGGCTTTGGACTTGAGGGACGAGTGAGTGAGTGAGTGAGGGAGGGAGGAGGCTTTGGACTTGAGGGACGAGTGAGTGAGTGAGTGAGGGAGGGAGGAGGCTTTGGACTTGAGGGACGAGTGAGTGAGTGAGTGAGTGAGGAAGGAGGCTTTGGACTTGAGGGACGAGTGAGTGAGTGAGTGAGGGATGAGGCTTTGGACTTGAGGGACGAGTGAGTGAGTGAGTGAGTGAGGAGGCTTTGGACTTGAGGGACGAGTGAATGAGGGAGGGAGGGAGGAGGCTTTGGACTTGAGGGACGAGTGAGTGAGTGAGTGAGTGAGGGAGGAGGCTTTGGACTTGAGGGACGAGTGAGTGAGTGAGTGAGGGAGGAGGCTTTGGACTTGAGGGACGAGTGAGTGAGTGAGTGAGTGAGTGAGTGAGGAGGCTTTGGACTTGAGGGACGAGTGAGGGAGGGAGGGAGGGAGGGAGGGAGGAGGCTTTGGACTTGAGGGACGAGTGAGTGAGGGAGTGAGGGAGGGAGGAGACTTTGGACTTGAGGGACGAGTGAGTGAGTGAGTGAGTGAGGGAGGAGGCTTTGGACTTGAGGGACGAGTGAGTGAGTGAGTGAGTGAGGGAGGAGGCTTTGGACTTGAGGGAGGAGTGAGTGAGTGAGTGAGTGAGTGAGGAGGCTTTGGACTTGAGGGACGAGTGAGTGAGTGAGTGAGGGAGGAGGCTTTGGACTTGAGGGACGAGTGAGTGAGTGAGTGAGGGAGGGAGGAGGCTTTGGACTTGAGGGACGAGTGAGTGAGTGAGTGAGGGAGGGAGGAGGCTTTGGACTTGAGGGACGAGTGAGTGAGTGAGTGAGTGAGGGAGGAGGCTTTGGACTTGAGGGACGAGTGAGTGAGTGAGTGAGTGTGTGAGGAGGCTTTGGACTTGAGGGACGAGTGAGTGAGTGAGTGAGTGAGGGAGGAGGCTTTGGACTTGAGGGACGAGTGAGTGAGGGAGGGAGGGAGGAGGCTTTGGACTTGAGGGACGAGTGAGTGAGTGAGTGAGGGAGGAGGCTTTGAACTTGAGGGACGAGTGAGTGAGTGAGTGAGGGAGGAGGTTTTGGACTTTAGGGACGAGTGAGTGAGTGAGTGAGTGAGGAAGGTTTGAACTTGAGGGACGAGTGAGTGAGTGAGTGAGGGAGGAGGCTTTGGACTTGAGGGACGAGTGAGTGAGTGAGTGAGTGAGGGAGGAGGCTTTGGACTTGAGGGACGAGTGAGTGAGTGAGTGAGGGAGGAGGCTTTGGACTTGAGGGACGAGTGAGTGAGTGAGTGAGTGAGGAGGCTTTGGACTTGAGGGACGAGTGAGTGAGGGAGGGAGGGAGGAGGCTTTGGACTTGAGGGACGAGTGAGTGAGTGAGTGAGTGAGGAGGCTTTGGACTTGAGGGACGAGTGAGTGAGTGAGTGAGTGAGGGAGGAGGCTTTGGACTTGAGGGACGAATGAGTGAGTGAGTGAGTGAGCGAGGAGGCTTTGGACTTGAGGGACGAGTGAGTGAGTGAGTGAGTGAGTGAGTGAGGAGGCTTTGGACTTGAGGGACGAGTGAGTGAGTGAGTGAGTGAGGAGGCTTTGGACTTGAGGGACGAGTGAGTGAGTGAGTGAGTGAGGAGGCTTTGGACTTGAGGGACGAGTGAGTGAGGGAGGGAGGGAGGAGGCTTTGGACTTGAGGGACGAGTGAGTGAGTGAGTGAGGGAGGAGGCTTTGGACTTGAGGGACGAGTGAGTGAGTGAGTGAGGGAGGAGGCTTTGGACTTGAGGGACGAGTGAGTGAGTGAGTGAGGGAGGAGGCTTTGGACTTGAGGGACGATTGAGTGAGTTAGTGAGGGAGGAGGCTTTGGACTTGAGGGAGGAGTGTGTGAGTGAGTGAGTGAGTGAGGGAGGAGGCTTTGGACTTGAGGGACGAGTGAGTGAGTGAGTGAGTGAGGGAGGGAGGGAGGAGGCTTTAGACTTGAGGGACGAGTGAGTGAGTGAGTGAGTGAGGGAGGGAGGGAGGAGGCTTTGGACTTGAGGGACGAGTGAGTGAGTGAGTGAGGGAGGAGTCTTTGGACTTGAGGGACGAGTGAGTGAGTGAGTGAGGGAGGAGGCTTTGGACTTGAGGGACGACTGAGTGAGTGAGTGAGGGAGGGAGGAGGCTTTGGACTTGAGGGACGAGTGAGTGAGTGAGTGAGGGAGGGTGGAGGCTTTGGACTTGAGGGACGAGTGAGTGAGTGAGTGAGGGAGGGAGGAGGCTTTGGACTTGAGGGACGAGTGAGTGAGTGAGTGAGGGAGGGAGGAGGCTTTGGACTTGAGGGACGAGTGAGTGAGTGAGTGAGGGAGGGAGGAGGCTTTGGACTTGAGGGAGGAGTGAGTGAGTGAGTGAGTGAGGGAGGGAGGAGGCTTTGGACTTGAGGGACGAGTGAGTGAGTGAGTGAGTGAGGGAGGAGGCTTTGGACTTGAGGGACGAGTGAGTGAGTGAGTGAGTGAGGAGGCTTTGGACTTGAGGGAGGAGTGAGTGAGGGAGGGAGGGAGGAGGCTTTGGACTTGAGGGACGAGTGAGTGAGTGAGTGAGTGAGGGAGGAGGCTTTGGACTTGAGGGACGAGTGAGTGAGTGAGTGAGTGAGTGAGTGAGTGAGTGAGGAAGGAGGCTTTGGACTTGAGGGACGAGTGAGTGAGTGAGTGAGTGAG
Source organism: Coccyzus lansbergi (assembly GCA_033558105.1). Classification (NCBI taxonomy): domain Eukaryota; kingdom Metazoa; phylum Chordata; class Aves; order Cuculiformes; family Coccyzidae; genus Coccyzus; species Coccyzus lansbergi. The sequence continues at coordinate 126,502 of JAUMJK010001174.1, forward strand.
GGACGAGGCTTTGGACTTGAGGGACGAGTGAGTGAGTGAGTGAGTGAGTGAGGGAGGAGGCTTTGGACTTGAGGGACGAGTGAGTGAGTGAGTGAGTGAGGGAGGAGGCTTTGGACTTGAGGGACGAGTGAGTGAGTGAGTGAGTGAGGGAGGAGGCTTTGGACTTGAGGGACGAGTGAGTGAGTGAGTGAGTGAGTGAGTGAGTGAGGAGGCTTTGGACTTGAGGGACGAGTGAGTGAGTGAGTGAGTGAGGAGGCTTTGGACTTGAGGGACGAGTGAGTGAGTGAGTGAGGGAGTGAGGAGGCTTTGGACTTGAGGGACGAGTGAGTGAGTGAGTGAGTGAGGGAAGAGGCTTTGGACTTGAGGGACGAGTGAGTGAGTGAGTGAGTGAGGGAGGAGGCTTTGGACTTGAGGGACGAGTGAGTGAGTGAGTGAGTGAGTGAGTGAGTGAGGAGGCTTTGGACTTGAGGGACGAGTGAGTGAGTGAGTGAGGGAGGAGGCTTTGGACTTGAGGGACGAATGAGTGAGTGAGTGAGTGAGGGAGGAGGCTTTGGACTTGAGGGACGAGTGAGTGAGTGAGTGAGTGAGGGAAGAGGCTTTGGACTTGAGGGACGAGTGAGTGAGTGAGTGAGTGAGGAGGCTTTGGACTTGAGGGACGAGTGAGTGAGTGAGTGAGTGAGGAGGCTTTGGACTTGAGGGACGAGTGAGTGAGGGAGGGAGGGAGGAGGCTTTGGACTTGAGGGACGAGTGAGTGAGTGAGTGAGGGAGGAGGCTTTGGACTTGAGGGACGAGTGAGTGAGTGAGTGAGGGAGGAGGCTTTGGACTTGAGGGACGAGTGAGTGAGTGAGTGAGGGAGGAGGCTTTGGACTTGAGGGACGATTGAGTGAGTTAGTGAGGGAGGAGGCTTTGGACTTGAGGGACGAGTGTGTGAGTGAGTGAGTGAGTGAGTGAGGGAGGAGGGTTTGGACTTGAGGGACGAGTGAGTGAGTGAGTGAGGGAGGAGGCTTTGGACTTGAGGGACGAGTGATTGAGTGAGGGAGGAGGCTTTGGACTTGAGGGACGAGTGAGTGAGTGAGTGAGTGAGGGAGGGAGGAGGCTTTGGACTTGAGGGACGAGTGAGTGAGTGAGTGAGGGAGGAGTCTTTGGACTTGAGGGACGAGTGAGTGAGTGAGTGAGGGAGGAGGCTTTGGACTTGAGGGACGAGTGAGTGAGTGAGTGAGGGAGGGAGGAGGCTTTGGACTTGAGGGACGAGTGAATGAGTGAGTGAGGGAGGGAGGAGGCTTTGGACTTGAGGCACGAGTGAGTGAGTGAGTGAGGGAGGGAGGAGGCTTTGGACTTGAGGGACGAGTGAGTGAGTGAGTGAGTGAGTGAGGGAGGGAGGAGGCTTTGGACTTGAGGGACGAGTGAGTGAGTGAGTGAGTGAGGGAGGAGGCTTTGGACTTGAGGGACGAGTGAGTGAGTGAGTGAATGAGGAGGCTTTGGACTTGAGGGACGAGTGAGTGAGGGAGGGAGGGAGGAGGCTTTGGACTTGAGGGAGGAGTGAGTGAGTGAGTGAGTGAGTGAGGGAGGAGGCTTTGGACTTGAGGGACGAGTGAGTGAGTGAGTGAGTGAGTGAGGAAGGAGGCTTTGGACTTGAGGGACGAGTGAGTGAGTGAGTGAGTGAGGGACGAGGCTTTGGACTTGAGGGACGAGTGAGTGAGTGAGTGAGGGAGGAGGCTTTGGACTTGAGGGACGAGTGAGTGAGTGAGTGAGTGAGGAGTCTTTGGACTTGAGGGAAGAGTGAGTGAGTGAGTGAGTGAGGGAGGAGGCTTTGGAATTGAGGGACGAGTGAGTGAGGGAGGGAGGGAGGAGGCTTTGGACTTGAGGGACGAGTGAGTGAGGGAGGGAGGGAGGAGGCTTTGAACTTGAGGGACGAGTGAGTGAGTGAGTGAGGGAGGAGGTTTTGGACTTGAGGGACGAGTGAGTGAGTGAGTGAGTGAGGAAGGTTTGAACTTGAGGGACGAGTGAGTGAGTGAGTGAGGGAGGAGGCTTTGGACTTGAGGGACGAGTGAGTGAGTGAGTGAGTGAGGGAGGAGGCTTTGGACTTGAGGGACGAGTGAGTGAGTGAGGGAGGGAGGAGGCTTTGGACTTGAGGGACGAGTGAGTGAGTGAGTGAGTGAGTGAGGGAGGAGGCTTTGGACTTGAGGGACGAGTGAGTGAGTGAGTGAGGGAGGAGGCTTTGGACTTGAGGGACGAGTGAGTGAGTGAGTGAGTGAGTGAGGGAGGAGGCTTTGGACTTGAGGGACGAGTGAGTGAGTGACTGAGTGAGGGAGGGAGGGAGGAGGCTTTGGACTTGAGGGACGAGTGAGTGAGTGAGTGAGGGAGGAGTCTTTGGACTTGAGGGACGAGTGAGTGAGTGAGTGAGGGAGGAGGCTTTGGACTTGAGGGACGACTGAGTGAGTGAGTGAGGGAGGGAGGAGGCTTTGGACTTGAGGGACGAGTGAGTGAGTGAGTGAGTGAGGGAGGAGGCTTTGGACTTGAGGGACGACTGAGTGAGTGAGTGAGGGAGGGAGGAGGCTTTGGACTTGAGGGACGAGTGAGTGAGTGAGTGAGGGAGGGAGGAGGCTTTGGACTTGAGGGACGAGTGAGTGAGTGAGTGAGGGAGGGAGGAGGCTTTGGACTTGAGGGAGGAGTGAGTGAGTGAGTGAGTGAGGGAGGGAGGAGGCTTTGGACTTGAGGGACGAGTGAGTGAGTGAGTGAGTGAGGGAGGAGGCTTTGGACTTGAGGGACGAGTGAGTGAGTGAGTGAGTGAGTGAGGAGGCTTTGGACTTGAGGGACGAGTGAGTGAGGGAGGGAGGGAGGAGGCTTTGGAATTGAGGGACGAGTGAGTGAGTGAGTGAGTGTGGGAGGAGGCTTTGGACTTGAGGGACGAGTGAGTGAGTGAGTGAGTGAGGAAGGAGGCTTTGGACTTGAGGGACGAGTGAGTGAGGGAGGGAGGGAGGAGGCTTTGGACTTGAGGGACGAGTGAGTGAGGGAGGGAGGGAGGAGGCTTTGAACTTGAGGGACGAGTGAGTGAGTGAGTGAGGGAGGAGGTTTTGGACTTGAGGGACGAGTGAGTGAGTGAGTGAGTGAGTGAGGAAGGAAGCTTTGGACTTGAGGGACGAGTGAGTGAGTGAGTGACGGAGGAGGCTTTGGACTTGAGGGACGAGTGACTGAGTGAGTGAGTGAGGGAGGAGGCTTTGGACTTGAGGGACGAGTGAGTGAGTGAGTGAGGGAGGAGGCTTTGGACTTGAGGGACGAGTGAGTGAGTGAGTGAGTGAGGAGGCTTTGGACTTGAGGGACGAGTGAGTGAGGGAGGGAGGGAGGAGGCTTTGGACTTGAGGGACGAGTGAGTGAGGGAGGAGGCTTTGGACTTGAGGGGCGAGTGAGTGAGTGAGGGAGGGAGGAGGCTTTGGACTTGAGGGACGAGTGAGTGAGTGAGTGAGTGAGGGAGGAGGCTTTGGACTTGAGGGACGAGTGAGTGAGTGAGGAAGGAGGCTTTGGACTTGAGGGACGAGTGAGTGAGTGAGTGAGGGATGAGGCTTTGGACTTGAGGGACGAGTGAGTGAGTGAGTGAGTGAGGAGGCTTTGGACTTGAGGGACGAGTGAATGAGGGAGGGAGGGAGGAGGCTTTGGACTTGAGGGACGAGTGAGTGAGTGAGTGAGTGAGGGAGGAGGCTTTGGACTTGAGGGACGAGTGAGTGAGTGAGTGAGGGAGGAGGCTTTGGACTTGAGGGACGAGTGAGTGAGTGAGTGAGTGAGTGAGTGAGTGAGGATGCTTTGGACTTGAGGGACGAGTGAGGGAGGGAGGGAGGGAGGGAGGGAGGAGGCTTTGGACTTGAGGGACGAGTGAGTGAGGGAGTGAGGGAGGGAGGAGACTTTGGACTTGAGGGACGAGTGAGTGAGTGAGTGAGTGAGTGAGGGAGGAGGCTTTGGACTTGAGGGACGAGTGAGTGAGTGAGTGAGTGAGTGAGGAGGCTTTGGACTTGAGGGACGAGTGAGTGAGGGAGGGAGGGAGGAGGCTTTGGACTTGAGGGACGAGTGAGTGAGTGAGTGAGGGAGGGAGGAGGCTTTGGACTTGAGGGACGAGTGAGTGAGTGAGTGAGGGAGGGAGGAGGCTTTGGACTTGAGGGACGAGTGAGTGAGTGAGTGAGTGAGGGAGGAGGCTTTGGACTTGAGGGACGAGTGAGTGAGTGAGTGAGTGTGTGAGGAGGCTTTGGACTTGAGGGACGAGTGAGTGAGTGAGTGAGTGAGGGAGGAGGCTTTGGAATTGAGGGACGAGTGAGTGAGGGAGGGAGGGAGGAGGCTTTGGACTTGAGGGACGAGTGAGTGAGGGAGGGAGGGAGGAGGCTTTGAACTTGAGGGACGAGTGAGTGAGTGAGTGAGTGAGGGAGGGAGGAGGCTTTGGACTTGAGGGACGAGTGAGTGAGTGAGTGAGTGAGGAAGGTTTGAACTTGAGGGACGAGTGAGTGAGTGAGTGAGGGAGGAGGCTTTGGACTTGAGGGACGAGTGAGTGAGTGAGTGAGTGAGGGAGGAGGCTTTGGACTTGAGGGACGAGTGAGTGAGTGAGTGAGGGAGGAGGCTTTGGACTTGAGGGACGAGTGAGTGAGTGAGTGAGTGAGGAGGCTTTGGACTTGAGGGACGAGTGAGTGAGGGAGGGAGGGAGGAGGCTTTGGACTTGAGGGACGAGTGAGTGAGTGAGTGAGTGAGGGAGGAGGCTTTGGACTTGAGGGACGAGTGAGTGAGTGAGTGAGTGAGTGAGTGAGTGAGGAAGGAGGCTTTGGACTTGAGGGACGAGTGAGTGAGTGAGTGAGGGAGGAGGCTTTGGACTTGAGGGACGAGTGAGTGAGTGAGTGAGTGAGTGAGTGAGTGAGTGAGGAGGCTTTGGACTTGAGGGACGAGTGAGGGAGGGAGGGAGGGAGGGAGGGAGGAGGCTTTGGACTTGAGGGACGAGTGAGTGAGGGAGTGAGGGAGGGAGGAGACTTTGGACTTGAGGGACGAGTGAGTGAGTGAGTGAGTGAGGGAGGAGGCTTTGGACTTGAGGGACGAGTGAGTGAGTGAGTGAGTGAGGGAGGAGGCTTTGGACTTGAGGGAGGAGTGAGTGAGTGAGTGAGTGAGTGAGGAGGCTTTGGACTTGACGGACGAGTGAGTGAGTGAGTGAGGGAGGAGGCTTTGGACTTGAGGGACGAGTGAGTGAGTGAGTGAGGGAGGGAGGAGGCTTTGGACTTGAGGGACGAGTGAGTGAGTGAGTGAGGGAGGGAGGAGGCTTTGGACTTGAGGGACGAGTGAGTGAGTGAGTGAGTGAGGGAGGAGGCTTTGGACTTGAGGGACGAGTGAGTGAGTGAGTGAGTGTGTGAGGAGGCTTTGGACTTGAGGGACGAGTGAGTGAGTGAGTGAGTGAGGGAGGAGGCTTTGGAATTGAGGGACGAGTGAGTGAGGGAGGGAGGGAGGAGGCTTTGGACTTGAGGGACGAGTGAGTGAGTGAGTGAGGGAGGAGGCTTTGAACTTGAGGGACGAGTGAGTGAGTGAGTGAGGGAGGAGGTTTTGGACTTTAGGGACGAGTGAGTGAGTGAGTGAGTGAGGAAGGTTTGAACTTGAGGGACGAGTGAGTGAGTGAGTGAGGGAGGAGGCTTTGGACTTGAGGGACGAGTGAGTGAGTGAGTGAGTGAGGGAGGAGGCTTTGGACTTGAGGGACGAGTGAGTGAGTGAGTGAGGGAGGAGGCTTTGGACTTGAGGGACGAGTGAGTGAGTGAGTGAGTGAGGAGGCTTTGGACTTGAGGGACGAGTGAGTGAGGGAGGGAGGGAGGAGGCTTTGGACTTGAGGGACGAGTGAGTGAGTGAGTGAGTGAGGAGGCTTTGGACTTGAGGGACGAGTGAGTGAGTGAGTGAGTGAGGGAGGAGGCTTTGGACTTGAGGGACGAATGAGTGAGTGAGTGAGTGAGCGAGGAGGCTTTGGACTTGAGGGACGAGTGAGTGAGTGAGTGAGTGAGTGAGTGAGGAGGCTTTGGACTTGAGGGACGAGTGAGTGAGTGAGTGAGTGAGTGAGGAGGCTTTGGACTTGAGGGACGAGTGAGTGAGTGAGTGAGTGAGGAGGCTTTGGACTTGAGGGACGAGTGAGTGAGGGAGGGAGGGAGGAGGCTTTGGACTTGAGGGACGAGTGAGTGAGTGAGTGAGGGAGGAGGCTTTGGACTTGAGGGACGAGTGAGTGAGTGAGTGAGGGAGGAGGCTTTGGACTTGAGGGACGATTGAGTGAGTTAGTGAGGGAGGAGGCTTTGGACTTGAGGGAGGAGTGTGTGAGTGAGTGAGTGAGTGAGGGAGGAGGCTTTGGACTTGAGGGACGAGTGAGTGAGTGAGTGAGTGAGGGAGGGAGGGAGGAGGCTTTGGACTTGAGGGACGAGTGAGTGAGTGAGTGAGTGAGGGAGGGAGGGAGGAGGCTTTGGACTTGAGGGACGAGTGAGTGAGTGAGTGAGTGAGGAGTCTTTGGACTTGAGGGACGAGTGAGTGAGTGAGTGAGGGAGGAGGCTTTGGACTTGAGGGACGACTGAGTGAGTGAGTGAGGGAGGGAGGAGGCTTTGGACTTGAGGGACGAGTGAGTGAGTGAGTGAGGGAGGGTGGAGGCTTTGGACTTGAGGGACGAGTGAGTGAGTGAGTGAGGGAGGGAGGAGGCTTTGGACTTGAGGGACGAGTGAGTGAGTGAGTGAGGGAGGGAGGAGGCTTTGGACTTGAGGGACGAGTGAGTGAGTGAGTGAGGGAGGGAGGAGGCTTTGGACTTGAGGGAGGAGTGAGTGAGTGAGTGAGTGAGGGAGGGAGGAGGCTTTGGACTTGAGGGACGAGTGAGTGAGTGAGTGAGTGAGGGAGGAGGCTTTGGACTTGAGGGACGAGTGAGTGAGTGAGTGAGTGAGGAGGCTTTGGACTTGAGGGAGGAGTGAGTGAGGGAGGGAGGGAGGAGGCTTTGGACTTGAGGGACGAGTGAGTGAGTGAGTGAGTGAGGGAGGAGGCTTTGGACTTGAGGGACGAGTGAGTGAGTGAGTGAGTGAGTGAGTGAGTGAGTGAGTGAGTGAGGAAGGAGGCTTTGGACTTGAGGGACGAGTGAGTGAGTGAGTGTGTGAGGGACGAGGCTTTGTACTTGAGGGACGAGTGAGTGAGTGAGTGAGTGAGTGAGGGAGGAGGCTTTGGACTTGAGGGACGAGTGAGTGAGTGAGTGAGTGAGGGAGGAGGCTTTGGACTTGAGGGACGAGTGAGTGAGTGAGTGAGGGAGGGAGGAGGCTTTGGACTTGAGGGACGAGTGAGTGAGTGAGTGAGTGAGTGAGTGAGTGAGGAGGCTTTGGACTTGAGGGACGAGTGAGTGAGTGAGTGAGTGAGGAGGCTTTGGACTTGAGGGACGAGTGAGTGAGTGAGTGAGGGAGTGAGGAGGCTTTGGACTTGAGGGACGAGTGAGTGAGTGAGTGAGGGAGGAGGCTTTGGACTTGAGGGACGAATGAGTGAGTGAGTGAGTGAGGAAGGAGGCTTTGGACTTGAGGGACGAGTGAGTGAGTGAGTGAGTGAGGGAAGAGGCTTTGGACTTGAGGGACGAGTGAGTGAGTGAGTGAGTGAGGAGGCTTTGGACTTGAGGGACGAGTGAGTGAGTGAGTGAGTGAGGAGGCTTTGGACTTGAGGGACGAGTGAGTGAGGGAGGGAGGGAGGAGGCTTTGGACTTGAGGGACGAGTGAGTGAGTGAGTGAGGGAGGAGGCTTTGGACTTGAGGGACGAGTGAGTGAGTGAGTGAGGGAGGAGGCTTTGGACTTGAGGGACGAGTGAGTGAGTGAGTGAGGGAGGAGGCTTTGGACTTGAGGGACGATTGAGTGAGTTAGTGAGGGAGGAGGCTTTGGACTTGAGGGACGAGTGTGTGAGTGAGTGAGTGAGTGAGTGAGGGAGGAGGCTTTGGACTTGAGGGACGAGTGAGTGAGTGAGTGAGGGAGGAGGCTTTGGACTTGAGGGACGAGTGATTGAGTGAGGGAGGAGGCTTTGGACTTGAGGGACGAGTGAGTGAGTGAGTGAGTGAGGGAGGGAGGAGGCTTTGGACTTGAGGGACGAGTGAGTGAGTGAGTGAGGGAGGAGGCTTTGGACTTGAGGGACGAGTGAGTGAGTGAGTGAGGGAGGAGGCTTTGGACTTGAGGGACGAGTGAGTGAGTGAGGGAGGGAGGGAGGAGGCTTTGGACTTGAGGGACGAGTGAATGAGTGAGTGAGGGAGGGAGGAGGCTTTGGACTTGAGGCACGAGTGAGTGAGTGAGTGAGGGAGGGAGGAGGCTTTGGACTTGAGGGACGAGTGAGTGAGTGAGTGAGTGAGTGAGGGAGGGAGGAGGCTTTGGACTTGAGGGACGAGTGAGTGAGTGAGTGAGTGAGGGAGGAGGCTTTGGACTTGAGGGACGAGTGAGTGAGTGAGTTAATGAGGAGGCTTTGGACTTGAGGGACGAGTGAGTGAGGGAGGGAGGGAGGAGGCTTTGGACTTGAGGGAGGAGTGAGTGAGTGAGTGAGTGAGTGAGGGAGGAGGCTTTGGACTTGAGGGACGAGTGAGTGAGTGAGTGAGGAGTCTTTGGACTTGAGGGACGAGTGAGTGAGTGAGTGAGTGAGGGAGGAGGCTTTGGAATTGAGGGACGAGTGAGTGAGGGAGGGAGGGAGGAGGCTTTGGACTTGAGGGACGAGTGAGTGAGGGAGGGAGGGAGGAGGCTTTGAACTTGAGGGACGAGTGAGTGAGTGAGTGAGGGAGGAGGTTTTGGACTTGAGGGACGAGTGAGTGAGTGAGTGAGTGAGGAAGGTTTGAACTTGAGGGACGAGTGAGTGAGTGAGGGAGGGAGGAGGCTTTGGACTTGAGGGACGAGTGAGTGAGTGAGTGAGTGAGGGAGGAGGCTTTGGACTTGAGGGACGAGTGAGTGAGTGAGGGAGGGAGGAGGCTTTGGACTTGAGGGACGAGTGAGTGAGTGAGTGAGTGAGGGAGGAGGCTTTGGACTTGAGGGACGAGTGAGTGAGTGAGTGAGTGAGGAGGCTTTGGACTTGAGGGACGAGTGAGTGAGTGAGTGAGTGAGGAGGCTTTGGACTTGAGGGACGAGTGAGTGAGGGAGGGAGGGAGGAGGCTTTGGACTTGAGGGACGAGTGAGTGAGTGAGTGAGGGAGGAGGCTTTGGACTTGAGGGACGAGTGAGTGAGTGAGTGAGTGAGGGAGGAGGCTTTGGACTTGAGGGACGAGTGAGTGAGTGAGTGAGGGAGGAGGCTTTGGACTTGAGGGACGAGTGAGTGAGTGAGTGAGGGAGGAGGCTTTGGACTTGAGGGACGAGTGAGTGAGTGAGTGAGTGAGTGAGGGAGGAGGCTTTGGACTTGAGGGACGAGTGAGTGAGTGAGTGAGGGAGGAGGCTTTGGACTTGAGGGACGAGTGAGTGAGTGAGTGAGTGAGTGAGGGAGGAGGCTTTGGACTTGAGGGACGAGTGAGTGAGTGAGTGAGTGAGGGAGGGAGGGAGAAGGCTTTGGACTTGAGGGACGAGTGAGTGAGTGAGTGAGGGAGGAGTCTTTGGACTTGAGGGACGAGTGAGTGAGTGAGTGAGGGAGGAGGCTTTGGACTTGAGGGACGACTGAGTGAGTGAGTGAGGGAGGGAGGAGGCTTTGGACTTGAGGGACGAGTGAGTGAGTGAGTGAGTGAGGGAGGAGGCTTTGGACTTGAGGGACGACTGAGTGAGTGAGTGAGGGAGGGAGGAGGCTTTGGACTTGAGGGACGAGTGAGTGAGTGAGTGAGGGAGGGAGGAGGCTTTGGACTTGAGGGACGAGTGAGTGAGTGAGTGAGGGAGGGAGGAGGCTTTGGACTTGAGGGAGGAGTGAGTGAGTGAGTGAGTGAGGGAGGGAGGAGGCTTTGGACTTGAGGGACGAGTGAGTGAGTGAGTGAGTGAGGGAGGAGGCTTTGGACTTGAGGGACGAGTGAGTGAGTGAGTGAGTGAGTGAGGAGGCTTTGGACTTGAGGGACGAGTGAGTGAGGGAGGGAGGGAGGAGGCTTTGGAATTGAGGGACGAGTGAGTGAGTTAGTGAGTGTGGGAGGAGGCTTTGGACTTGAGGGACGAGTGAGTGAGTGAGTGAGTGAGGAAGGAGGCTTTGGACTTGAGGGACGAGTGAGTGAGTGAGTGAGTGAGGGACGAGGCTTTGGACTTGAGGGACGAGTGAGTGAGTGAGTAAGGGAGGAGGCTTTGGACTTGAGGGACGAGTGACTGAGTGAGTGAGGAGGCTTTGGACTTGAGGGACGAGTGAGTGAGGGAGGGAGGGAGGAGGCTTTGGACTTGAGGGACGAGTGAGTGAGGGAGGAGGCTTTGGACTTGAGGGACGAGTGAGTGAGTGAGGGAGGGAGGAGGCTTTGGACTTGAGGGACGAGTGAGTGAGTGAGTGAGGGAGGGAGGAGGCTTTGGACTTGAGGGACGAGTGAGTGAGTGAGGAAGGAGGCTTTGGACTTGAGGGACGAGTGAGTGAGTGAGTGAGGGATGAGGCTTTGGACTTGAGGGACGAGTGAGTGAGTGAGTGAGTGAGGAGGCTTTGGACTTGAGGGACGAGTGAATGAGGGAGGGAGGGAGGAGGCTTTGGACTTGAGGGACGAGTGAGTGAGTGAGGGAGTTAGGGAGGAGGCTTTGGACTTGAGGGACGAGTGAGTGAGTGAGTGAGGGAGGAGGCTTTGGACTTGAGGGACGAGTGAGTGAGTGAGTGAGTGAGTGAGTGAGGATGCTTTGGACTTGAGGGACGAGTGAGGGAGGGAGGGAGGGAGGGAGGGAGGAGGCTTTGGACTTGAGGGACGAGTGAGTGAGGGAGTGAGGGAGGGAGGAGACTTTGGACTTGAGGGACGAGTGAGTGAGTGAGTGAGTGAGGGAGGAGGCTTTGGACTTGAGGGACGAGTGAGTGAGTGAGTGAGTGAGGGAGGAGGCTTTGGACTTGAGGGACGAGTGAGTGAGTGAGTGAGTGAGTGAGGAGGCTTTGGACTTGAGGGACGAGTGAGTGAGGGAGGGAGGGAGGAGGCTTTGGACTTGAGGGACGAGTGAGTGAGTGAGTGAGGGAGGGAGGAGGCTTTGGACTTGAGGGACGAGTGAGTGAGTGAGTGAGGGAGGGAGGAGGCTTTGGACTTGAGGGACGAGTGAGTGAGTGAGTGAGTGAGGGAGGAGGCTTTGGACATGAGGGACGAGTGAGTGAGTGAGTGAGTGTGTGAGGAGGCTTTGGACTTGAGGGACGAGTGAGTGAGTGAGTGAGTGAGGGAGGAGGCTTTGGAATTGAGGGACGAGTGAGTGAGGGAGGGAGGGAGGAGGCTTTGGACTTGAGGGACGAGTGAGTGAGGGAGGGAGGGAGGAGGCTTTGAACTTGAGGGACGAGTGAGTGAGTGAGTGAGTGAGGGAGGGAGGAGGCTTTGGACTTGAGGGACGAGTGAGTGAGTGAGTGAGTGAGGAAGGTTTGAACTTGAGGGACGAGTGAGTGAGTGAGTGAGGGAGGAGGCTTTGGACTTGAGGGACGAGTGAGTGAGTGAGTGAGTGAGGGAGGAGGCTTTGGACTTGAGGGACGAGTGAGTGAGTGAGTGAGGGAGGAGGCTTTGGACTTGAGGGACGAGTGAGTGAGTGAGTGAGTGAGGAGGCTTTGGACTTGAGGGACGAGTGAGTGAGGGAGGGAGGGAGGAGGCTTTGGACTTGAGGGACGAGTGAGTGAGTGAGTGAGGGAGGAGGCTTTGGACTTGAGGGACGAGTGAGTGAGTGAGTGAGTGAGGGAGGAGGCTTTGGACTTGAGGGACGAATGAGTGAGTGAGTGAGTGAGGGACGAGGCTTTGGACTTGAGGGACGAGTGAGTGAGTGAGTGAGTGAGGGAGGAGGCTTTGGACTTGAGGGACGAGTGAGTGAGTGAGTGAGTGAGGAGGCTTTGGACTTGAGGGACGAGTGAGTGACTGAGTGAGTGAGTGAGGAGGCTTTGGACTTGAGGGACGAGTGAGTGAGGGAGGGAGGGAGGAGGCTTTGGACTTGAGGGACGAGTGAGTGAGTGAGTGAGGGAGGAGGCTTTGGACTTGAGGGACGAGTGAGTGAGTGAGTGAGGGAGGAGGCTTTGGACTTGAGGGACGATTGAGTGAGTTAGTGAGGGAGGAGGCTTTGGACTTGAGGGACGAGTGTGTGAGTGAGTGAGTGAGTGAGGGAGGAGGCTTTGGACTTGAGGGACGAGTGAGTGAGTGAGTGAGGGAGGAGTCTTTGGACTTGAGGGACGAGTGAGTGAGTGAGTGAGGGAGGAGGCTTTGGACTTGAGGGACGAGTGAGTGAGTCAGTGAGGGAGGGAGGAGGCTTTGGACTTGAGGGACGAGTGAGTGAGTGAGTGAGGGAGGGAGGAGGCTTTGGACTTGAGGGACGAGTGAGTGAGTGAGTGAGGGAGGGAGGAGGCTTTGGACTTGAGGGACGAGTGAGTGAGTGAGTGAGGGAGGGAGGAGGCTTTGGACTTGAGGGACGAGTGAGTGAGTGAGTGAGGGAGGGAGGAGGCTTTGGACTTGAGGGAGGAGTGAGTGAGTGAGTGAGTGAGGGAGGGAGGAGGCTTTGGACTTGAGGGACGAGTGAGTGAGTGAGTGAGTGAGGGAGGAGGCTTTGGACTTGAGGGACGAGTGAGTGAGTGAGTGAGTGAGGAGGCTTTGGACTTGAGGGACGAGTGAGTGAGGGAGGGAGGGAGGAGGCTTTGGACTTGAGGGACGAGTGAGTGAGTGAGTGAGTGAGGGAGGAGGCTTTGGACTTGAGGGACGAGTGAGTGAGTGAGTGAGTGAGTGAGTGAGGAAGGAGGCTTTGGACTTGAGGGACGAGTGAGTGAGTGAGTGAGTGAGTGAGGGACGAGGCTTTGGACTTGAGGGACGAGTGAGTGAGTGAGTGAGTGAGTGAGGGAGGAGGCTTTGGACTTGAGGGACGAGTGAGTGAGTGAGTGAGTGAGGGAGGAGGCTTTGGACTTGAGGGACGAGTGAGTGAGTGAGTGAGGGAGGGAGGAGGCATTGGACTTGAGGGACGAGTGAGTGAGTGAGTGAGTGAGTGAGTGAGGAGGCTTTGGACGTGAGGGACGAGTGAGTGAGTGAGTGAGTGAGTGAGGAGGCTTTGGACTTGAGGGACGAGTGAGTGAGTGAGTGAGTGAGTGAGGAGGCTTTGGACTTGAGGGACGAGTGAGTGAGTGAGTGAGGGAGGAGGCTTTGGACTTGAGGGACGAATGAGAGAGTGAGTGAGTGAGGGAGGAGGCTTTGGACTTGAGGGACGAGTGAGTGAGTGAGTGAGTGAGGGAGGAGGCTTTGGACTTGAGGGACGAGTGAGTGAGTGAGTGAGTGAGGAGGCTTTGGACTTGGGGGACGAGTGAGTGAGTGAGTGAGTGAGGAGGCTTTGGACTTGAGGGACGAGTGAGTGAGGGAGGGAGGGAGGAGGCTTTGGACTTGAGGGACGAGTGAGTGAGTGAGTGAGGGAGGAGGCTTTGGACTTGAGGGACGAGTGAGTGAGTGAGTGAGGGAGGAGGCTTTGGACTTGAGGGACGAGTGAGTGAGTGAGTGAGGGAGGAGGCTTTGGACTTGAGGGACGATTGAGTGAGTTAGTGAGGGAGGAGGCTTTGGACTTGAGGGACGAGTGTGTGAGTGAGTGAGTGAGTGAGGGAGGAGGCTTTGGACTTGAGGGACGAGTGAGTGAGTAAGTGAGGGAGGAGGCTTTGGACTTGAGGGACGAGTGAGTGAGTGAGTGAGTGAGTGAGGGAGGAGGCTTTGGACTTGAGGGACGAGTGAGTGAGTGAGTGAGGGAGGAGTCTTTGGACTTGAGGGACGAGTGAGTGAGTGAGTGAGGGAGGAGGCTTTGGACTTGAGGGACGAGTGAGTGAGTGAGTGAGGGAGGGAGGAGGCTTTGGACTTGAGGGACGAGTGAGTGAGTGAGTGAGGGAGGGAGGAGGCTTTGGACTTGAGGGACGAGTGAGTGAGGGAGGGAGGAGGCTTTGGACTTGAGGGACGAGTGAGTGAGTGAGTGAGGGAGGGAGGAGGCTTTGGACTTGAGGGACGAGTGAGTGAGTGAGTGAGGGAGGGAGGAGGCTTTGGACTTGAGGGAGGAGTGAGTGAGTGAGTGAGTGAGTGAGGGAGGGAGGAGGCTTTGGACTTGAGGGACGAGTGAGTGAGTGAGTGAGTGAGGGAGGAGGCTTTGGACTTGAGGGACGAGTGAGTGAGTGAGTGAATGAGGAGGCTTTGGACTTGAGGGACGAGTGAGTGAGTGAGTGAGTGAGGAGGCTTTGGACTTGAGGGACGAGTGAGTGAGTGAGTGAGTGAGTGAGGGAGGAGGCTTTGGAACTGAGGGACGAGTGAGTGAGGGAGGGAGGGAGGAGGCTTTGGACTTGAGGGACGAGTGAGTGAGGGAGGGAGGGAGGAGGCTTTGAACTTGAGGGACGAGTGAGTGAGTGAGTGAGGGAGGAGGTATTGGACTTGAGGGACGAGTGAGTGAGTGAGTGAGTGAGGAAGGTTTGAACTTGAGGGACGAGTGAGTGAGTGAGTGAGGGAGGAGGCTTTGGACTTGAGGGACGAGTGAGTGAGTGAGTGAGTGAGGGAGGAGGCTTTGGACTTGAGGGACGAGTGAGTGAGTGAGTGAGGGAGGAGGCTTTGGACTTGAGGGACGAGTGAGTGAGTGAGTGAGTGAGGAGGCTTTGGACTTGAGGGACGAGTGAGTGAGGGAGGGAGGGAGGAGGCTTTGGACTTGAGGGACGAGTGAGTGAGTGAGTGAGTGAGGAGGCTTTGGACTTGAGGGACGAGTGAGTGAATGAGTGAGTGAGGAGGCTTTGGACTTGAGGGACGAGTGAGTGAGTGAGTGAGTGAGGAGGCTTTGGACTTGAGGGACGAGTGAGTGAGGGAGGGAGGGAGGAGGCTTTGGACTTGAGGGACGAATGAGTGAGTGAGTGAGTGAGGGAGGAGGCTTTGGACTTGAGGGACGAGTGAGTGAGTGAGTGAGGGAGGAGGCTTTGGACTTGAGGGACGAGTGAGTGAGTGAGTGAGGGAGGAGGCTTTGGACTTGAGGGACGATTGAGTGAGTTAGTGAGGGATGAGGCTTTGGACTTGAGGGACGAGTGTGTGAGTGAGTGAGTGAGTGAGGGAGGAGGCTTTGGACTTGAGGGACGAGTGAGTGAGTGAGTGAGGGAGGAGGCTTTGGACTTGAGGGACGAGTGAGTGAGTGAGTGAGTGAGTGAGGGAGGAGGCTTTGGACTTGAGGGACGAGTGAGTGAGTGAGTGAGTGAGGGAGGGAGGGAGGGAGGAGGCCTTGGACTTGAGGGACGAGTGAGTGAGTGAGTGAGGGAGGAGTCTTTGGACTTGAGGGACGAGTGAGTGAGTGAGTGAGGGAGGAGGCTTTGGACTTGAGGGACGACTGAGTGAGTGAGTGAGGGAGGGAGGAGGCTTTGGACTTGAGGGACGAGTGAGTGAGTGAGTGAGGGAGGGAGGAGGCTTTGGACTTGAGGGACGACTGAGTGAGTGAGTGAGGGAGGGAGGAGGCTTTGGACTTGAGGGACGAGTGAGTGAGTGAGTGAGGGAGGGAGGAAGCTTTGGACTTGAGGGACGAGTGAGTGAGTGAGTGAGGGAGGGAGGAGGCTTTGGACTTGAGGGAGGAGTGAGTGAGTGAGTGAGTGAGGGAGGAGGCTTTGGACTTGAGGGACGAGTGAGTGAGTGAGTGAGTGAGTGAGGAGGCTTTGGACTTGAGGGACGAGTGAGTGAGGGAGGGAGGGAGGAGGCTTTGGACTTGAGGGACGAGTGAGTGAGTGAGTGAGTGAGGGAGGAGGCTTTGGACTTGAGGGACGAGTGAGTGAGTGAGTGAGTGAGGAAGGAGACTTTGGACTTGAGGGACGACTGAGTGAGTGAGTGAGGGAGGGAGGAGGCTTTGGACTTGAGGGACGAGTGAGTGAGTGAGTGAGGGAGGGAGGAGGCTTTGGACTTGAGGGACGAGTGAGTGAGTGAGTGAGTGAGGGAGGAGGCTTTGGAATTGAGGGACGAGTGAGTGAGGGAGGGAGGGAGGAGGCTTTGGACTTGAGGGACGAGTGAGTGAGGGAGTGGGTGAGGAGGCTTTGAACTTGAGGGATGAGTGAGTGAGTGAGTGAGGGAGGAGGTTTTGGACTTGAGGGACGAGTGAGTGAGTGAGTGAGTGAGGAAGGTTTGAACTTGAGGGACGAGTGAGTGAGTGAGTGAGGGAGGAGGCTTTGGACTTGAGGGACGAGTGAGTGAGTGAGTGAGTGAGGAAGGAGGCTTTGGACTTGAGGGACGAGTGAGTGAGTGAGTGAGTGAAGGAGGAGGCTTTGGACTTGAGGGACGAGTGAGTGAGTGAGTGAGTGAGGAGGCTTTGGACTTGAGGGACGAGTGAGTGAGGGAGGGAGGGAGGAGGCTTTGGACTTGAGGGACGAGTGAGTGAGTGAGTGAGTGAGTGAGTGAGTGAGTGAGGAAGGAGGCTTTGGACTTGAGGGACGAGTGAGTGAGTGAGTGAGGGAGGAGGCTTTGGACTTGAGGGACGAGTGAGTGAGTGAGTGAGGGAGGAGGCTTTGGACTTGAGGGACGAGTGAGTGAGTGAGTGAGTGAGGGAGGAGGCTTTGGACTTGAGGGACGAGTGAGTGAGGGAGGGAGGGAGGGAGGAGGCTTTGGACTTGAGGGACGAGTGAGTGAGTGAGTGAGTGAGTGAGTGAGTGAGGAGGCTTTGGACTTGAGGGACGAGTGAGTGAGTGAGTGAGTGAGGGAGGAGGCTTTGGACTTGAGGGACGAGTGAGTGAGTGAGTGAGTGAGTGAGTGAGGGAGGAGGCTTTGGACTTGAGGGACGAGTGAGTGAGTGAGTGAGTGAGGGAGGAGGCTTTGGACTTGAGGGACGAGTGAGTGAGTGAGTGAGTGAGGAGGCTTTGGACTTGAGGGACGAGTGAGTGAGTGAGTGAGGGAGGAGGCTTTGGACTTGAGGGACGAGTGAGTGAGTGAGTGAGGGAGGAGGCTTTGGACTTGAGGGACGAGTGAGTGAGTGAGTGAGGGAGGAGGCTTTGGACTTGAGGGACGAGTGAGTGAGTGAGTGAGGGAGGAGGCTTTGGACTTGAGGGACGAGTGAGTGAGGGAGGGAGGGAGGAGGCTTTGGACTTGAGGGACGAGTGAGTGAGTGAGTGAGTGAGGGAGGAGGCTTTGGACTTGAGGGACGAGTGAGTGAGGGAGGGAGGGAGGGAGGAGGCTTTGGACTTGAGGGACGATTGAGTGAGTTAGTGAGGGATGAGGCTTTGGACTTGAGGGACGAGTGTGTGAGTGAGTGAGTGAGTGAGGGAGGAGGCTTTGGACTTGAGGGACGAGTGAGTGAGTGAGTGAGGGAGGAGGCTTTGGACTTGAGGGACGAGTGAGTGAGTGAGTGAGTGAGTGAGGGAGGAGGCTTTGGACTTGAGGCACGAGTGAGTGAGTGAGTGAGTGAGGGAGGGAGGGAGGGAGGAGGCCTTGGACTTGAGGGACGAGTGAGTGAGTGAGTGAGGGAGGAGTCTTTGGACTTGAGGAACGAGTGAGTGAGTGAGTGAGGGAGGAGGCTTTGGACTTGAGGGAGGACTGAGTGAGTGAGTGAGGGAGGGAGGAGGCTTTGGACTTGAGGGACGAGTGAGTGAGTGAGTGAGGGAGGGAGGAGGCTTTGGACTTGAGGGACGACTGAGTGAGTGAGTGAGGGAGGGAGGAGGCTTTGGACTTGAGGGACGAGTGAGTGAGTGAGTGAGGGAGGGAGGAAGCTTTGGACTTGAGGGACGAGTGAGTGAGTGAGTGAGGGAGGGAGGAGGCTTTGGACTTGAGGGAGGAGTGAGTGAGTGAGTGAGTGAGGGAGGAGGCTTTGGACTTGAGGGACGAGTGAGTGAGTGAGTGAGTGAGTGAGGAGGCTTTGGACTTGAGGGACGAGTGAGTGAGGGAGGGAGGGAGGAGGCTTTGGACTTGAGGGACGAGTGAGTGAGTGAGTGAGTGAGGGAGGAGGCTTTGGACTTGAGGGACGAGTGAGTGAGTGAGTGAGTGAGGAAGGAGGCTTTGGACTTGAGGGACGACTGAGTGAGTGAGTGAGGGAGGGAGGAGGCTTTGGACTTGAGGGACGAGTGAGTGAGTGAGTGAGGGAGGGAGGAGGCTTTGGACTTGAGGGACGAGTGAGTGAGTGAGTGAGTGAGGGAGGAGGCTTTGGAATTGAGGGACGAGTGAGTGAGTGAGTGAGTGAGTGAGGGAGGAGGCTTTGGACTTGAGGGACGAGTGAGTGAGTGAGTGAGTGAGGGAGGAGGCTTTGGACTTGAGGGACGAGTGAGTGAGTGAGTGAGTGAGGAGGCTTTGGACTTGAGGGACGAGTGAGTGAGTGAGTGAGGGAGGAGGCTTTGGACTTGAGGGACGAGTGAGTGAGTGAGTGAGGGAGGAGGCTTTGGACTTGAGGGACGAGTGAGTGAGTGAGTGAGGGAGGAGGCTTTGGACTTGAGGGACGAGTGAGTGAGTGAGTGAGGGAGGAGGCTTTGGACTTGAGGGACGAGTGAGTGAGGGAGGGAGGGAGGAGGCTTTGGACTTGAGGGATGAGTGAGTGAGTGAGTGAGTGAGGGAGGAGGCTTTGGACTTGAGGGACGAGTGAGTGAGGGAGGGAGGGAGGGAGGAGGCTTTGGACTTGAGGGACGAGTGAGTGAGTGAGTGAGTGAGTGAGTGAGTGAGTGAGTGAGTGAGTGAGGAGGCTTTGGACTTGAGGGACGAGTGAGTGAGTGAGTGAGTGAGGGAGGAGGCTTTGGACTTGAGGGACGAGTGAGTGAGTGAGTGAGTGAGTGAGGGAGGAGGCTTTGGACTTGAGGGACGAGTGAGTGAGTGAGTGAGTGAGGGAGGAGGCTTTGGACTTGAGGGACGAGTGAGTGATTGAGTGAGGGAGGAGGCTTTGGACTTGAGGGACGAGTGAGTGAGTGAGTGAGTGAGTGAGGGAGGAGGCTTTGGACTTGAGGGACGAGTGAGTGAGTGAGTGAGTGAGGGAGGAGGCTTTGGACTTGAGGGACGAGTGAGTGAGTGAGTGAGGGAGGAGGCTTTGGACTTGAGGGACGAGTGAGTGAGTGAGTGAGGGAGGAGGCTTTGGACTTGAGGGACGAGTGAGTGAGTGAGTGAGGGAGGAGGCTTTGGACTTGAGGGACGAGTGAGTGAGTGAGTGAGGGAGGGAGGAGGCCTTGGACTTGAGGGACGAATGAGTGAGTGAGTGAGGGAGGAGGCTTTGGACTTGAGGGACGAGTGAGTGAGTGAGTGAGTGAGGGAGGAGGCTTTGGACTTGAGGGACGAGTGAGTGAGTGAGTGATTGAGTGAGGGAGGGAGGAGGCTTTGGACTTGAGGGACGAGTGAGTGAGTGAGTGAGGGAGGAGGCTTTGGACTTGAGGGACGAGTGAGTGAGTGAGTGAGGGAGGAGGCTTTGGACTTGAGGGACGAGTGAGTGAGTGAGTGAGGGAGGAGGCTTTGGACTTGAGGGACGAGTGAGTGAGTGAGTGAGGGAGGGAGGAGGCTTTGGACTTGAGGGACGAGTGAGTGAGTGAGTGAGGGAGGGAGGAGGCTTTGGACTTGAGGGACGAGTGAGTGAGTGAGGGAGGGAGGGAGGAGGCTTTGGACTTGAGGGACGAGTGAGTGAGTGAGTGAGTGAGTGAGGAAGGAGGCTTTGGACTTGAGGGACGAGTGAGTGAGTGAGTGAGTGAGTGAGGGAGGAGGCTTTGGACTTGAGGGACGAGTGAGTGAGTGAGTGAGTGAGGAAGGAGGCTTTGGACTTGAGGGACGAGTGAGTGAGTGAGTGAGGGAGGAGGCTTTCGACTTGAGGGACGAGTGAGTGAGTGAGTGAGGGAGGGAGGAGGCTTTGGACTTGAGGGACGAGTGAGTGAGTGAGTGGGTGAGGGAGGAGGCTTTGGACTTGAGGGACGAGTGAGTGAGGGAGGGAGGGAGGAGGCTTTGGACTTGAGGGACGAGTGAGTGAGTGAGTGAGGGAGGAGGCTTTGGACTTGAGGGACGAATGAGTGAGTGAGTGAGTGAGGGAGGAGGCTTTGGACTTGAGGGACGAGTGAGTGAGTGAGTGAGTGAGTGAGGGAGGAGGCTTTGGACTTGAGGGACGAGTGAGTGAGTGAGTGAGTGAGTGAGGGAGGAGGCTTTGGACTTGGGGGACGAGTGAGTGAGGGAGTGAGGGAGGAGGCTTTGGACTTGAGGGACGAGTGAGTGAGTGAGGGAGGGAGGAGGCTTTGGACTTGAGGGACGAGTGAGTGAGTGAGTGAGTGAGGAAGCTTTGGACTTGAGGGACGAGTGAGTGAGTGAGTGAGGGAGGAGGCTTTGGACTTGAGGGAAGAGTGAGTGAGTGAGTGAGTGAGTGAGTGAGTGAGTGAGTGAGTGAGTGAGGAAGGAGGCTTTGGACTTGAGGGACGAGTGAGTGAGTGAGTGAGGGAGGAGGCTTTGGACTTGAGGGACGAGTGAGTGAGTGAGTGAGTGAGTGAGGAGGCTTTGGACTTGAGGGACGAGTGAGTGAGTGAGTGAGTGAGTGAGGAGGCTTTGGACTTGAGGGACGAGTGAGTGAGTGAGGGAGGGAGGAAGGAGGCTTTGGACGTGAGGGACGAGTGAGTGAGTGAGTGAGGGAGGAGGCTCTGGACTTGAGGGACGAGTGAGTGAGTGAGGAAGGAGGCTTTGGACTTGAGGGACGAGTGAGTGA
Organism: Coccyzus lansbergi; assembly: GCA_033558105.1. Lineage (NCBI taxonomy): Eukaryota > Metazoa > Chordata > Aves > Cuculiformes > Coccyzidae > Coccyzus > Coccyzus lansbergi. Next base: position 147,185 of record JAUMJK010001174.1, read on the forward strand.
GAGAGGGAGGAGGCTTTGGACTTGAGGGACGAGTGAGTGAGTGAGTGAGTGAGTGAGGAAGCTTTGGACTTGAGGGACGAGTGAGTGAGTGAGTGAGGGAGGGAGGAGGCTTTGGACTTGAGGGACGAGTGAGTGAGTGACTGAGGGAGGGAGGAGGCTTTGGACTTGAGGGACGAGTGAGTGAGTGAGTGAGTGAGGAGGCTTTGGACTTGAGGGACGAGTGAGGGAGGGAGGGAGGGAGGAGGCTTTGGACTTGAGGGACGAGTGAGTGAGTGAGTTAGGGAGGAGGCTTTGGACTTGAGGGACGAGTGAGTGAGTGAGTGAGTGAGGAAGGAGGCTTTGGACTTGAGGGACGAGTGAGTGAGTGAGTGAGTGAGTGAGTGAGTGAGTGAGGGACGAGGCTTTGGACTTGAGGGACGAGTGAGTGAGTGAGTGAGTGAGTGAGGGAGGAGGCTTTGGACTTGAGGGACGAGTGAGTGAGTGAGTGAGTGAGGAGGCTTTGGACTTGAGGGACGAGTGAGTGAGTGAGTGAGTGAGGGAGGAGGCTTTGGACTTGAGGGACGAGTGAGTGAGGGAGTGAGGGAGGGAGGAGGCTTTGGACTTGAGGGACGAGTGAGTGAGTGAGTGAGGGAGGGAGGAGGCTTTGGACTTGAGGGACGAGTGAGTGAGTGAGTGAGGGAGGAGGCTTTGGACTTGAGGGACGAGTGAGTGAGTGAGTGAGTGAGGGAGGAGGCTTTGGACTTGAGGGACGAGTGAGTGAGTGAGTGAGGGAGGGAGGAGGCTTTGGACTTGAGGGACGAGTGAGTGAGTGAGTGAGTGAGTGAGGGAGGAGGCTTTGGACTTGAGGGACGAGTGAGTGAGTGAGTGAGGGAGGGAGGAGGCTTTGGACTTGAGGGACGAGTGAGTGAGTGAGTGAGGGAGGGAGGAGGCTTTGGACTTGAGGGACGAGTGAGTGAGTGAGTGAGGGAGGAGGCTTTGGACTTGAGGGACGAGTGAGTGAGTGAGTGAGTGAGGAGGCTTTGGACTTGAAGGGTCGAGTGAGTGAGGGAGGGAGGGAGGAGGCTTTGAACTTGAGGGACGACTGAGTGAGTGAGTGAGGGAGGAGGCTTTGGACTTGAGGGACGAGTGAGTGAGTGAGTGAGTGAGGAGGCTTTGGACTTGAGGGACGAGTGAGTGAGGGAGGGAGGGAGGAGGCTTTGGACTTGAGGGACGAGTGAGTGAGTGAGTGAGTGAGGAAGGAGGCTTTGGACTTGAGGGACGACTGAGTGAGTGAGTGAGGGAGGGAGGAGGCTTTGGACTTGAGGGACGAGTGAGTGAGTGAGTGAGGGAGGGAGGAGGCTTTGGACTTGAGGGACGAGTGAGTGAGTGAGTGAGTGAGGGAGGAGGCTTTGGACTTGAGGGACGAGTGAGTGAGTGAGGGAGGGAGGAAGGAGGCTTTGGACGTGAGGGACGAGTGAGTGAGTGAGTGAGGGAGGAGGCTCTGGACTTGAGGGACGAGTGAGTGAGTGAGGAAGGAGGCTTTGGACTTGAGGGACGAGTGAGTGAGTGAGGGAGGAGGCTTTGGACTTGAGGGACGAGTGAGTGAGTGAGTGAGTGAGTGAGGAAGCTTTGGACTTGAGGGACGAGTGAGTGAGTGAGTGAGGGAGGGAGGAGGCTTTGGACTTGAGGGACGAGTGAGTGAGTGAGTGAGTGAGGGAGGAGGCTTTGGAATTGAGGGACGAGTGAGTGAGGGAGGGAGGGAGGAGGCTTTGGACTTGAGGGACGAGTGAGTGAGGGAGGGAGGGAGGAGGCTTTGAACTTGAGGGATGAGTGAGTGAGTGAGTGAGGGAGGAGGTTTTGGACTTGAGGGACGAGTGAGTGAGTGAGTGAGGGAGGAGGCTTTGGACTTGAGGGACGAGTGAGTGAGTGAGTGAGTGAGTGAGTGAGGAAGGAGGCTTTGGACTTGAGGGACGAGTGAGTGAGTGAGTGAGTGAGTGAGGGAGGAGGCTTTGGACTTGAGGGACGAGTGAGTGAGTGAGTGAGTGAGGAGGCTTTGGACTTGAGGGACGAGTGAGTGAGGGAGGGAGGGAGGAGGCTTTGGACTTGAGGGACGAGTGAGTGAGTGAGTGAGTGAGTGAGTGAGTGAGTGAGGAAGGAGGCTTTGGACTTGAGGGACGAGTGAGTGAGTGAGTGAGGGAGGAGGCTTTGGACTTGAGGGACGAGTGAGTGAGTGAGTGAGGGAGGAGGCTTTGGACTTGAGGGACGAGTGAGTGAGTGAGTGAGTGAGGGAGGAGGCTTTGGACTTGAGGGACGAGTGAGTGAGGGAGGGAGGGAGGGAGGAGGCTTTGGACTTGAGGGACGAGTGAGTGAGTGAGTGAGTGAGTGAGTGAGGAGGCTTTGGACTTGAGGGACGAGTGAGTGAGTGAGTGAGTGAGGGAGGAGGCTTTGGACTTGAGGGACGAGTGAGTGAGTGAGTGAGTGAGTGAGGGAGGAGGCTTTGGACTTGAGGGACGAGTGAGTGAGTGAGTGAGTGAGGGAGGAGGCTTTGGACTTGAGGGACGAGTGAGTGAGTGAGTGAGTGAGGAGGCTTTGGACCTGAGGGACGAGTGAGTGAGTGAGTGAGTGAGGAGGTTTTGGACTTGAGGGACGAGTGAGTGAGGGAGGGAGGGAGGAGTCTTTGGACTTGAGGGACGAGTGAGTGAATGATGGAGGGAGGAGGCTTTGGACTTGAGGGACGAGTGAGTGATTGAGTGAGGGAGGAGGCTTTGGACTTGAGGGACGAGTGAGTGAGTGAGTGAGGGAGGGAGGAGGCTTTGGACTTGAGGGACGAGTGAGTGAGTGAGTGAGGGAGGAGGCTTTGGACTTGAGGGACGAGTGAGTGAGTGAGTGAGGGAGGAGGCTTTGGACTTGAGGGACGAGTGAGTGAGTGAGTGAGGGAGGAGGCTTTGGACTTGAGGGACGAGTGAGTGAGTGAGTGAGTGAGTGAGGAGGCTTTGGACTTGAGGGACGAATGAGTGAGTGAGTGAGGGAGGAGGCTTTGGACTTGAGGGACGAGTGAGTGAGTGAGTGAGTGAGGGAGGAGGCTTTGGACTTGAGGGACGAGTGAGTGAGTGAGTGATTGAGTGAGGGAGGGAGGAGGCTTTGGACTTGAGGGACGAGTGAGTGAGTGAGTGAGGGAGGAGGCTTTGGACTTGAGGGACGAGTGAGTGAGTGAGTGAGGGAGGAGGCTTTGGACTTGAGGGACGAGTGAGTGAGTGAGTGAGGGAGGAGGCTTTGGACTTGAGGGACGAGTGAGTGAGTGAGTGAGGGAGGGAGGAGGCTTTGGACTTGAGGGACGAGTGAGTGAGTGAGTGAGGGAGGGGGGAGGCTTTGGACTTGAGGGACGAGTGAGTGAGTGAGGGAGGGAGGGAGGAGGCTTTGGACTTGAGGGACGAGTGAGTGAGTGAGTGAGTGAGGAAGTTTTGGACTTGAGGGACGAGTGAATGAGGGAGGGAGGGAGGAGGCTTTGGACTTGAGGGACGAGTGAGTGAGTGAGTGAGTGAGTGAGTGAGGAAGGAGGCTTTGGACTTGAGGGACGAGTGAGTGAGTGAGTGAGTGAGTGAGGGAGGAGGCTTTGGACTTGAGGGACGAGTGAGTGAGTGAGTGAGTGAGGAAGGAGGCTTTGGACTTGAGGGACGAGTGAGTGAGTGAGTGAGTGAGTGAGGGAGGAGGCTTTCGACTTGAGGGACGAGTGAGTGAGTGAGTGAGGGAGGGAGGAGGCTTTGGACTTGAGGGACGAGTGAGTGAGTGAGTGAGTGAGGGAGGAGGCTTTGGACTTGAGGGACGAGTGAGTGAGTGAGTGAGGGAGGAGGCTTTGGACTTGAGGGAGGAGTGAGTGAGTGAGTGAGGGAGGAGGCTTTGGACTTGAGGGACGAATGAGTGAGTGAGTGAGTGAGGGAGGAGGCTTTGGACTTGAGGGACGAGTGAGTGAGTGAGTGAGTGAGTGAGGGAGGAGGCTTTGGACTTGAGGGACGAGTGAGTGAGTGAGTGAGTGAGTGAGTGAGGGAGGAGGCTTTGGACTTGGGGGACGAGTGAGTGAGGGAGTGAGGGAGGAGGCTTTGGACTTGAGGGACGAGTGAGTGAGTGAGTGAGGGAGGAGGCTTTGGACTTGAGGGACGAGTGAGTGAGTGAGTGAGTGAGGAAGCTTTGGACTTGAGGGACGAGTGAGTGAGTGAGTGAGGGAGGAGGCTTTGGACTTGAGGGAAGAGTGAGTGAGTGAGTGAGTGAGTGAGTGAGTGAGTGAGTGAGTGAGGAAGGAGGCTTTGGACTTGAGGGACGAGTGAGTGAGTGAGTGAGGGAGGAGGCTTTGGACTTGAGGGACGAGTGAGTGAGTGAGTGAGTGAGTGAGGAGGCTTTGGACTTGAGGGACGAGTGAGTGAGTGAGTGAGTGAGTGAGGAGGCTTTGGACTTGAGGGACGAGTGAGTGAGTGAGGGAGGGAGGAAGGAGGCTTTGGACGTGAGGGACGAGTGAGTGAGTGAGTGAGGGAGGAGGCTCTGGACTTGAGGGACGAGTGAGTGAGTGAGGAAGGAGGCTTTGGACTTGAGGGACGAGTGAGTGAGTGAGGTAGGAGGCTTTGGACTTGAGGGACGAGTGAGTGAGTGAGTGAGTGAGTGAGGAAGCTTTGGACTTGAGGGACGAGTGAGTGAGTGAGTGAGGGAGGGAGGAGGCTTTGGACTTGAGGGACGAGTGAGTGAGTGACTGAGGGAGGGAGGAGGCTTTGGACTTGAGGGACGAGTGAGTGAGTGAGTGAGGGAGGAGGCTTTGGACTTGAGGGACGAGTGAGTGAGTGAGTGAGTGAGGAGGCTTTGGACTTGAGGGACGAGTGAGTGAGGGAGGGAGGGAGGAGGCTTTGGACTTGAGGGACGAGTGAGTGAGTGAGTGAGGGAGGAGGCTTTGGACTTGAGGGACGAGTGAGTGAGTGAGTGAGTGAGGAAGGAGGCTTTGGACTTGAGGGACGAGTGAGTGAGTGAGTGAGTGAGTGAGTGAGTGAGTGAGGGACGAGGCTTTGGACTTGAGGGACGAGTGAGTGAGTGAGTGAGTGAGTGAGGGAGGAGGCTTTGGACTTGAGGGACGAGTGAGTGAGTGAGTGAGTGAGGAGGCTTTGGACTTGAGGGACGAGTGAGTGAGTGAGTGAGTGAGGGAGGAGGCTTTGGACTTGAGGGACGAGTGAGTGAGGGAGTGAGGGAGGGAGGAGGCTTTGGACTTGAGGGACGAGTGAGTGAGTGAGTGAGGGAGGGAGGAGGCTTTGGACTTGAGGGACGAGTGAGTGAGTGAGTGAGGGAGGAGGCTTTGGACTTGAGGGACGAGTGAGTGAGTGAGTGAGGGAGGGAGGAGGCTTTGGACTTGAGGGACGAGTGAGTGAGTGAGTGAGGGAGGGAGGAGGCTTTGGACTTGAGGGACGAGTGAGTGAGTGAGAGAGTGAGGGAGGAGGCTTTGGACTTGAGGGACGAGTGAGTGAGTGAGTGAGGGAGGGAGGAGGCTTTGGACTTGAGGGACGAGTGAGTGAGTGAGTGAGGGAGGGAGGAGGCTTTGGACTTGAGGGGCGAGTGGGTGAGTGAGTGAGGGAGGAGGCTTTGGACTTGAGGGACGAGTGAGTGAGTGAGTGAGTGAGGAGGCTTTGGACTTGAGGGACGAGTGAGTGAGGGAGGGAGGGAGGAGGCTTTGAACTTGAGGGACGACTGAGTGAGTGAGTGAGGGAGGAGGCTTTGGACTTGAGGGACGAGTGAGTGAGTGAGTGAGTGAGGAAGCTTTGAACTTGAGGGACGAGTGAGTGAGTGAGTGAGGGAGGAGGCTTTGGACTTGAGGGACGAGTGAGTGAGTGAGTGAGTGAGGAAGGAGGCTTTGGACTTGAGGGACGAGTGAGTGAGTGAGTGAGGGAGGAGGCTTTGGACTTGAGGGACGAGTGAGTGAGTGAGTGAGGGACGAGGCTTTGGACTTGAGGGACGAGTGAGTGAGGGAGGGAGGGAGGAGGCTTTGGACTTGAGGGACGAGTGAGTGAGTGAGTGAGTGAGTGAGGAAGGAGGCTTTGGACTTGAGAGACGAGTGAGTGAGTGAGTGTGGGAGGAGGCTTTGGACTTGAGGGACGAGTGAGTGAGTGAGTGAGTGAGGAAGGAGGCTTTGGACTTGAGGGACGAGTGAGTGAGTGAGTGAGGGAGGAGGCTTTGGACTTGAGGGACGAGTGAGTGAGTGAGTGAGTGAGGGAGGAGGCTTTGGACTTGAGGGACGAGTGAGTGAGTGAGTGAGGGAGGGAGGAGGCTTTGGACTTGAGGGACGAGTGAGTGAGTGAGTGAGTGAGTGAGTGAGTGAGTGAGGAGGCTTTGGACTTGAGGGACGAGTGAGTGAGTGAGTGAGTGAGGAGGCTTTGGACTTGAGGGACGAGTGAGTGAGTGAGTGAGTGAGGAGGCTTTGGACTTGAGGGACGAGTGAGTGAGTGAGTGAGTGAGGGAGGAGGCTTTGGACTTGAGGGACGAATGAGTGAGTGAGTGAGTGGGGGAGGAGGCTTTGGACTTGAGGGACGAGTGAGTGAGTGAGTGAGTGAGGGAGGAGGCTTTGGACTTGAGGGACGAGTGAGTGAGTGAGTGAGTGAGGAGGCTTTGGACTTGAGGGACGAGTGAGTGAGTGAGTGAGTGAGGAGGCTTTGGACTTGAGGGACGAGTGAGTGAGGGAGGGAGGGAGGAGGCTTTGGACTTGAGGGACGAGTGAGTGAGTGAGTGAGGGAGGAGGCTTTGGACTTGAGGGACGAGTGAGTGAGTGAGTGAGGGAGGAGGCTTTGGACTTGAGGGACGAGTGAGTGAGTGAGTGAGGGAGGAGGCTTTGGACATGAGGGACGATTGAGTGAGTGAGTGAGGGAGGAGGCTTTGGACTTGAGGGACGAGTGTGTGAGTGAGTGAGTGAGTGAGGGAGGAGGCTTTGGACTTGAGGGACGAGTGAGTGAGTGAGTGAGGGAGCAGGCTTTGGACTTGAGGGACGAGTGAGTGAGTGAGTGAGGGAGGAGGCTTTGGACTTGAGGGACGAGTGAGTGAGTGAGTGAGGGAGGAGGCTTTGGACTTGAGGGACGAGTGAGTGAGTGAGTGAGGGAGGAGGCTTTGGACTTGAGGGACGAGTGAGTGAGTGAGTGAGGGAGGAGGCTTTGGACTTGAGGGACGAGTGAGTGAGTGAGTGAGTGAGTGAGGGAGGGAGGAGGCCTTGGACTTGAGGGACGAGTGAGTGAGTGAGTGAGGGAGGAGGCTTTGGACTTGAGGGACAAGTGAGTGAGTGAGTGAGTGAGGGAGGAGGCTTTGGACTTGAGTGACGAGTGAGTGAGTGAGTGAGTGAGTGAGGGAGGGAGGAGGCTTTGGACTTGAGGGACGAGTGAGTGAGTGAGTGAGGGAGGAGGCTTTGGACTTGAGGGACGAGTGAGTGAGTGAGTGAGGGAGGAGGCTTTGGACTTGAGGGACGAGTGAGTGAGTGAGTGAGGGAGGGAGGAGGCTTTGGACTTGTGGGACGAGTGAGTGAGTGAGTGAGGGAGGGAGGAGGCTTTGGACTTGAGGGACGAGTGAGTGAGTGAGTGAGTGAGGAGGCTTTGGACTTGAGGGACGAGTGAGTGAGTGAGTGAGGGAGGAGGCTTTGGACTTGAGGGACGAGTGAGTGAGGGAGTGAGGGAGGGAGGAGGCTTTGGACTTGAGGGACGAGTGAGTGAGTGAGTGAGGGTGGGAGGAGGCTTTGGACTTGAGGGACGAGTGAGTGAGTGAGTGAGGGAGGAGGCTTTGGACTTGAGGGACGAGTGAGTGAGTGAGTGAGGGAGGGAGGAGGCTTTGGACTTGAGGGACGAGTGAGTGAGTGAGTGAGGGAGGGAGGAGGCTTTGGACTTGAGGGACGAGTGAGTGAGTGAGGGAGGGAGGGAGGAGGCTTTGGACTTGAGGGACGAGTGAGTGAGTGAGTGAGGGAGGGAGGAGGCTATGGACTTGAGGGACGAGTGAGTGAGTGAGTGAGGGAGTGAGGAGGCTTTGGACTTGAGGGACGAGTGAGTGAGTGAGTGAGGGAGGAGGCTTTGGACTTGAGGGACGAGTGAGTGAGTGAGTGAGTGAGGAGGCTTTGGACTTGAGGGACGAGTGAGTGAGGGAGGGAGGGAGGAGGCTTTGAACTTGAGGGACGACTGAGTGAGTGAGTGAGGGAGGAGGCTTTGGACTTGAGGGACGAGTGAGTGAGTGAGTGAGTGAGGAAGCTTTGAACTTGAGGGACGAGTGAGTGAGTGAGTGAGGGAGGAGGCTTTGGACTTGAGGGACGAGTGAGTGAGTGAGTGAGTGAGGAAGGAGGCTTTGGACTTGAGGGATGAGTGAGTCAGTGAGTGAGGGAGGAGGCTTTGGACTTGAGGGACGAGTGAGTGAGGGAGGGAGGGAGGAGGCTTTGGACTTGAGGGACGAGTGAGTGAGTGAGTGAGTGAGTGAGGAAGGAGGCTTTGGACTTGAGGGACGAGTTAGTGAGTGAGTGTGGGAGGAGGCTTTGGACTTGAGGGACGAGTGAGTGAGTGAGTGAGTGAGGAAGGAGGCTTTGGACTTGAGGGACGAGTGAGTGAGTGAGTGAGGGAGGAAGCTTTGGACTTGAGGGACGAGTGAGTGAGTGAGTGAGTGAGGGAGGAGGCTTTGGACTTGAGGGACGAGTGAGTGAGTGAGTGAGGGAGGGAGGAGGCTTTGGACTTGAGGGACGAGTGAGTGAGTGAGTGGGTGAGTGAGTGAGGAGGCTTTGGACTTGAGGGACGAGTGAGTGAGTGAGTGAGTGAGGAGGCTTTGGACTTGAGGGACGAGTGAGTGAGTGAGTGAGTGAGTGAGGAGGCTTTGGACTTGAGGGACGAGTGAGTGAGTGAGTGAGTGAGGGAGGAGGCTTTGGACTTGAGGGACGAGTGAGTGAGTGAGTGAGTGAGGAGGCTTTGGACTTGAGGGACGAGTGAGTGAGTGAGTGAGTGAGGAGGCTTTGGACTTGAGGGACGAGTGAGTGAGGGAGGGAGGGAGGAGGCTTTGGACTTGAGGGACGAGTGAGTGAGTGAGTGAGGGAGGAGGCTTTGGACTTGAGGGACGAGTGAGTGAGTGAGTGAGGGAGGAGGCTTTGGACTTGAGGGACGAGTGAGTGAGTGAGTGAGGGAGGAGGCTTTGGACTTGAGGGACGAGTGTGTGAGTGAGTGAGTGAGTGAGGGAGGAGGCTTTGGACTTGAGGGACGAGTGAGTGAGTGAGTGAGGGAGGAGGCTTTGGACTTGAGGGACGAGTGAGTGAGTGAGTGAGGGAGGAGGCTTTGGACTTGAGGGACGAGTGAGTGAGTGAGTGAGGGAGGAGGCTTTGGACTTGAGGGACGAGTGAGTGAGTGAGTGAGGGAGGAGGCTTTGGACTTGAGGGACGAGTGAGTGAGTGAGTGAGTGAGTGAGTGAGTGAGGGAGGAGGCTTTGGACTTGAGGGACGAGTGAGTGAGTGAGTGATGGAGGAGGCTTTGGACTTGAGGGACGAGTGAGTGAGTGAGTGAGGGAGGAGGCTTTGGACTTGAGGGACGAGTGAGTGAGTGAGTGAGGGAGGAGGCTTTGGACTTGAGGGACGAGTGAGTGAGTGAGGGAGGGAGGGAGGAGGCTTTGGACTTGAGGGACGAGTGAGTGAGTGAGTGAGGGAGGGAGGAGGCTTTGGACTTGAGGGACGAGTGAGTGAGTGAGTGAGGGAGGGAGGAGGCTTTGGACTTGAGGGAGGAGTGAGTGAGTGAGTGAGTGAGTCGGGGAGGAGGCTTTGGACTTGAGGGACGAGTGAGTGAGTGAGTGAGGGAGGAGGCTTTGGACTTGAGGGACGATTGAGTGAGTGAGTGAGGGAGGAGGCTTTGGACTTGAGGGACGAGTGTGTGAGTGAGTGAGTGAGTGAGGGAGGAGGCTTTGGACTTGAGGGACGAGTGAGTGAGTGAGTGAGTGAGGAGGCTTTGGACTTGAGGGACGAGTGAGTGAGTGAGTGAGGGAGGAGGCTTTGGACTTGAGGGACGAGTGAGTGAGTGAGTGAGGGAGGAGGCTTTGGACTTGAGGGACGAGTGAGTGAGTGAGTGAGTGAGTGAGTGAGGGAGGAGGCTTTGGACTTGAGGGACGAGTGAGTGAGTGAGTGAGGGAGGAGGCTTTGGACTTGAGGGACGAGTGAGTGAGTGAGTGAGTGAGTGAGGGAGGAGGCTTTGGACTTGAGGGACGAGTGAGTGAGTGAGTGAGGGAGGAGGCTTTGGACTTGAGGGACAAGTGAGTGAGTGAGTGAGTGAGGGAGGAGGCTTTGGACTTGAGGGACGAGTGAGTGAGTGAGTGAGTGAGTGAGGGAGGGAGGAGGCTTTGGACTTGAGGGACAAGTGAGTGAGTGAGTGAGGGAGGAGGCTTTGGACTTGAGGGACGAGTGAGTGAGTGAGTGAGGGAGGAGGCTTTGGACTTGAGGGACGAGTGAGTGAGTGAGTGAGGGAGGGAGGAGGCTTTGGACTTGAGGGACGAGTGAGTGAGTGAGTGAGGGAGGGAGGAGGCTTTGGACTTGAGGGACGAGTGAGTGAGTGAGTGAGTGAGGAGGCTTTGGACTTGAGGGACGAGTGAGTGAGTGAGTGAGTGAGGGAGGAGGCTTTGGACTTGAGGGACGAGTGAGTGAGGGAGTGAGGGAGGGAGGAGGCTTTGGACTTGAGGGACGAGTGAGTGAGTGAGTGAGGGAGGGAGGAGGCTTTGGACTTGAGGGACGAGTGAGTGAGTGAGTGAGGGAGGAGGCTTTGGACTTGAGGGACGAGTGAGTGAGTGAGTGAGGGAGGGAGGAGGCTTTGGACTTGAGGGACGAGTGAGTGAGTGAGTGAGGGAGGGAGGAGGCTTTGGACTTGAGGGACGAGTGAGTGAGTGAGGGAGGGAGGGAGGAGGCTTTGGACTTGAGGGACGAGTGAGTGAGTGAGTGAGGGAGGGAGGAGGCTATGGACTTGAGGGACGAGTGAGTGAGTGAGTGAGGGAGTGAGGAGGCTTTGGACTTGAGGGACGAGTGAGTGAGTGAGTGAGGGAGGAGGCTTTGGACTTGAGGGACGAGTGAGTGAGTGAGTGAGTGAGGAGGCTTTGGACTTGAGGGACGAGTGAGTGAGTGAGTGAGGGAGGAGGCTTTGGACTTGAGGGACGAGTGAGTGAGTGAGTGAGGGAGGGAGGAGGCTATGGACTTGAGGGACGAGTGAGTGAGTGAGTGAGGGAGGAGGCTTTGGACTTGAGGGACGAGTGAGTGAGTGAGTGAGTGAGGGAGGAGGCTTTGGACGTGAGGGACGAGTGAGTGAGTGAGTGAGGGAGGGAGGAGGCTTTGGACTTGAGGGACGAGTGAGTGAGTGAGTGGGTGAGTGAGTGAGGAGGCTTTGGACTTGAGGGACGAGTGAGTGAGTGAGTGAGTGAGGAGGCTTTGGACTTGAGGGACGAGTGAGTGAGTGAGTGAGTGAGTGAGGAGGCTTTGGACTTGAGGGACGAGTGAGTGAGTGAGTGAGTGAGGGAGGAGGCTTTGGACTTGAGGGACGAATGAGTGAGTGAGTGAGTGGGGGAGGAGGCTTTGGACTTGAGGGACGAGTGAGTGAGTGAGTGAGTGAGGGAGGAGGCTTTGGACTTGAGGGACGAGTGAGTGAGTGAGTGAGTGAGGAGGCTTTGGACTTGAGGGACGAGTGAGTGAGTGAGTGAGTGAGGAGGCTTTGGACTTGAGGGACGAGTGAGTGAGGGAGGGAGGGAGGAGGCTTTGGACTTGAGGGACGAGTGAGTGAGTGAGTGAGGGAGGAGGCTTTGGACTTGAGGGACGAGTGAGTGAGTGAGTGAGGGAGGAGGCTTTGGACTTGAGGGACGAGTGTGTGAGTGAGTGAGTGAGTGAGGGAGGAGGCTTTGGACTTGAGGGACGAGTGAGTGAGTGAGTGAGGGAGGAGGCTTTGGACTTGAGGGACGAGTGAGTGAGTGAGTGAGGGAGGAGGCTTTGGACTTGAGGGACGAGTGAGTGAGTGAGGGAGGGAGGAGGCTTTGGACTTGAGGGACGAGTGAGTGAGTGAGTGAGGGAGGAGGCTTTGGACTTGAGGGACGAGTGAGTCAGTGAGTGAGTGAGTGAGTGAGTGAGGGAGGAGGCTTTGGACTTGAGGGACGAGTGAGTGAGTGAGTGATGGAGGAGACTTTGGACTTGAGGGACAAGTGAGTGAGTGAGTGAGGGAGGAGGCTTTGGACTTGAGGGACGAGTGAGTGAGTGAGTGAGTGAGTGAGGGAGGGAGGAGGCTTTGGACTTGAGGGACGAGTGAGTGAGTGAGTGAGGGAGGAGGCTTTGGACTTGAGGGACGAGTGAGTGAGTGAGTGAGGGAGGAGGCTTTGGACTTGAGGGACGAGTGAGTGAGTGAGGGAGGGAGGGAGGAGGCTTTGGACTTGAGGGACGAGTGAGTGAGTGAGTGAGGGAGGGAGGAGGCTTTGGACTTGAGGGACGAGTGAGTGAGTGAGTGAGGGAGGGAGGAGGCTTTGGACTTGAGGGAGGAGTGAGTGAGTGAGTGAGTGAGGGAGGGAGGAGGCTTTGGACTTGAGGGACGAGTGAGTGAGTGAGTGAGGGAGGGAGGAGGCTTTGGACTTGAGGGACGAGTGAGTGAGTGAGTGAGGGAGGGAGGAGGCTTTGGACTTGAGGGACGAGTGAGTGAGTGAGGGAGGGAGGGAGGGAGGAGGCTTTGGACTTGAGGGACGAGTGAGTGAGTGAGTGAGGGAGGAGGCTTTGGACTTGAGGGACGAGTGAGTGAGTGAGGGAGGGAGGAGGCTTTGGACTTGAGGGACGAGTGAGTGAGTGAGTGAGTGAGGAGACTTTGGACTTGAGGGACGAGTGAGTGAGTGAGTGAGTGAGTGAGGAAGTTTTGGACTTGAGGGACGAGTGAGTGAGTGAGTGAGGGAGGAGGCTTTGGACTTGAGGGACGAGTGAGTGAGTGAGTGAGTGAGTGAGGAAGGAGGCTTTGGACTTGAGGGACGAGTGAGTGAGTGAGTGAGGGAGGAGGCTTTGGACTTGAGGGACGAGTGAGTGAGTGAGTGAGTGAGGGAGGAGGCTTTGGACTTGAGGGACGAGTGAGTGAGTGAGGGAGGGAGGGAGGAGGCTTTGGACTTGAGGGACGAGTGAGTGAGTGAGTGAGTGAGTGAGTGAGTGAGTGAGGAGGCTTTGGACTTGAGGGACGAGTGAGTGAGTGAGTGAGGGACGAGGCTTTGGACTTGAGGGACGAGTGAGTGAGTGAGGGAGGGAGGGAGGAGGCTTTGGACTTGAGGGACGAGTGAGTGAGTGAGTGAGTGAGGGAGGAGGCTTTGGACTTGAGGGACGAGTGAGTGAGTGAGTGAGTGAGGGAGGAGGCTTTGGACTTGAGGGACGAGTGAGTTTAGTGAGTGAGTGAGTGAGGGAGGAGGCTTTGGACTTGAGGGACGAGTGAGTGAGTGAGTGAGTGAGTGAGGAGGCTTTGGACTTGAGGGACGAGTGAGTGAGGGAGGGAGGGAGGAGGCTTTGGACTTGAGGGACGAGTGAGTGAGTGAGTGAGTGAGGGAGGAGGCTTTGGACTTGAGGGACGAGTGAGTGAGTGAGTGAGTGAGGAAGGAGGCTTTGGACTTGAGGGACGACTGAGTGAGTGAGTGAGGGAGGGAGGAGGCTTTGGACTTGAGGGACGAGTGAGTGAGTGAGTGAGGGAGGGAGGAGGCTTTGGACTTGAGGGACGAGTGAGTGAGTGAGTGAGTGAGGGAGGAGGCTTTGGAATTGAGGGACGAGTGAGTGAGGGAGGGAGGGAGGAGGCTTTGGACTTGAGGGACGAGTGAGTGAGGGAGGGAGGGAGGAGGCTTTGAACTTGAGGGATGAGTGAGTGAGTGAGTGAGGGAGGAGGTTTTGGACTTGAGGGACGAGTGAGTGAGTGAGTGAGTGAGGAAGGTTTGAACTTGAGGGACGAGTGAGTGAGTGAGTGAGGGAGGAGGCTTTGGACTTGAGGGACGAGTGAGTGAGTGAGTGAGTGAGGAAGGAGGCTTTGGACTTGAGGGACGAGTGAGTGAGTTAGTGAGTGAGGGAGGAGGATTTGGACTTGAGGGACGAGTGAGTGAGTGAGTGAGTGAGGAGGCTTTGGACTTGAGGGACGAGTGAGTGAGGGAGGGAGGGAGGAGGCTTTGGACTTGAGGGACGAGTGAGTGAGTGAGTGAGTGAGTGAGTGAGTGAGTGAGGAAGGAGGCTTTGGACTTGAGGGACGAGTGAGTGAGTGAGTGAGGGAGGAGGCTTTGGACTTGAGGGACGAGTGAGTGAGTGAGTGAGGGAGGAGGCTTTGGACTTGAGGGACGAGTGAGTGAGTGAGTGAGTGAGGGAGGAGGCTTTGGACTTGAGGGACGAGTGAGTGAGGGAGGGAGCGAGGGAGGAGGCTTTGGACTTGAGGGACGAGTGAGTGAGTGAGTGAGTGAGTGAGTGAGTGAGTGAGTGAGTGAGTGAGGAGGCTTTGGACTTGAGGGACGAGTGAGTGAGTGAGTGAGTGAGGGAGGAGGCTTTGGACTTGAGGGACGAGTGAGTGAGTGAGTGAGTGAGTGAGGGAGGAGGCTTTGGACTTGAGGGACGAGTGAGTGAGTGAGTGAGTGAGGGAGGAGGCTTTGGACTTGAGGGACGAGTGAGTGAGTGAGTGAGTGAGTGAGGAGGCTTTGGACTTGAGGGACGAGTGAGTGAGGGAGGGAGGGAGGAGGCTTTGGACTTGAGGGACGAGTGAGTGAGTGAGTGAGTGAGGGAGGAGGCTTTGGACTTGAGGGACGAGTGAGTGAGTGAGTGAGTGAGGGAGGAGGCTTTGGACTTGAGGGACGAGTGAGTGAGTGAGTGAGTGAGGGAGGAGGCTTTGGACTTGAGGGACGAGTGAGTGAGGGAGGGAGGGAGGAGGCTTTGGACTTGAGGGACGAGTGAGTGAGTGAGTGAGGGAGGAGGCTTTGGACTTGAGGGACGAGTGAGTGAGTGAGTGAGTGAGTGAGGAAGCTTTGGACTTGAGGGACGAGTGAGTGAGTGAGTGAGTGAGGGAGGAGGCTTTGGACTTGAGGGACGAGTGAGTGAGTGAGTGAGTGAGGAAGCTTTGGACTTGAGGGACGAGTGAGTGAGTGAGTGAGGGAGGGAGGAGGCTTTGGACTTGAGGGACGAGTGAGTGAGTGTGTGAGGGAGGGAGGAGGCTTTGGACTTGAGGGACGAGTGAGTGAGTGAGTGAGTGAGTGAGTGAGGGAGGAGGCTTTGGACTTGAGGGACGAGTGAGTGAGTGAGTGAGGGAGGGAGGAGACTTTGGACTTGAGGGTCGAGTGAGTGAGTGAGGGAGGGAGGAGGCTTTGGACTTGAGGGACGAGTGAGTGAGTGAGTGAGGGAGGGAGGAGGCTTTGGACTTGAGGGACGAGTGAGTGAGTGAGGGAGGGAGGAGGCTTTGGACTTGAGGGACGAGTGAGTGAGTGAGTGAGGGAGGGAGGAGGCTTTGGACTTGAGGGACGAGTGAGTGAGTGAGTGAGGGAGGAGGCTTTGGACTTGAGGGACGAGTGAGTGAGTGAGGGAGGGAGGAGGCTTTGGACTTGAGGGAGGAGTGAGTGAGTGAGTGAGGGAGGAGGCTTTGGACTTGAGGGACGTGTGAGTGAGTGAGTGAGTGAGGAAGCTTTGGACTTGAGGGACGAGTGAGTGAGTGAGTGAGGGAGGGAGGAGGCTTTGGACTTGAGGGACGAGTGAGTGAGTGAGTGAGGGAGGGAGGAGGCTTTGGACTTGAGGGACAAGTGAGTGAGTGAGTGAGGGACGGAGGAGGCTTTGGACTTGAGGGACGAGTGAGTGAGTGAGGGAGGGAGGAGGCTTTGGACTTCAGGGACGAGTGAGTGAGGGAGGGAGGGAGGAGGCTTTGGACTTGAGGGACGAGTGAGTGAGTGAGTGAGGGAGGAGGCTTTGGACTTGAGGGACGAGTGAGTGAGTGAGTGAGTGAGGAAGGAGGCTTTGGACTTGAGGGACGAGTGAGTGAGTGAGTGAGGGAGGGAGGAGGCTTTGGACTTGAGGGACGAGTGAGTGAGTGAGTGAGGGAGGGAGGAGGCTTTGGACTTGAGGGACGAGTGAGTGAGTGAGTGAGTGAGGGAGGAGGCTTTGGACTTGAGGGACGAGTGAGTGAGTGAGTGAGTGAGGGAGGAGGCTTTGGACTTGAGGGACGAGTGAGTGAGGGAGGGAGGGAGGAGGCTTTGGACTTGAGGGACGGGTGAGTGAGTGAGGGAGGGAGGAGGCTTAGGACTTGATGGACGAGTGAGTGAGTGAGTGAGGGAGGAGGCTTTGGACTTGAGGGACGAGTGAGTGAGTGAGTGAGGGAGGAGGCTTTGAACTTGAGGGACGAGTGAGTGAGTGAGTGAGGGAGGGAGGAGGCTTTGGACTTGAGGGACGAGTGAGTGAGTGAGTGAGGGAGGAGGCTTTGGACTTGAGGGACGAGTGAGTGAGTGAGTGAGGGAGGAGGCTTTGGACTTCAGGGACGACTGAGTGAGTGAGGGAGGGAGGGAGGAGGCTTTGGACTTGAGGGACGAGTGAGTGAGTGAGTGAGGGAGGGAGGAGGCTTTGGACTTGAGGGACGAGTGAGTGAGTGAGTGAGGGAGGGAGGAGGCTTTGGACTTGAGGGACGAGTGAGTGACTGAGTGAGGGAGGGAGGAGGCTTTGGACTTGAGGGACGAGTGAGTGAGTGAGGGAGGGAGGAGGCTTTGGACTTGAGGGACGAGTCAGTGAGTGAGTGAGGGAGGGAGGAGGCTTTGGACTTGAGGGACGAGTGAGTGAGTGAGGGAGGGAGGAGGCTTTGGACTTGAGGGACGAGTGAGTGAGTGAGTGAGTGAGGAAGCTTTGGACTTGAGGGACGAGTGAGTGAGTGAGTGAGGGAGGAGGCTTTGGACTTGAGGGACGAGTGAGTGAGTGACTGAGTGAGGAAGGAGGCTTTGGACTTGAGGGACGAGTGAGTGAGTGAGTGAGGGAGGGAGGAGGCTTTGGACTTGAGGGGCGAGTGAGTGAGTGAGTGAGGGAGGAGGCTTTGGACATGAGGGACGAGTGAGTGAGTGAGTGAGGGAGGAGGCTTTGGACTTGAGGGACGAGTGAGTGAGTGAGCGAGTGTGGGAGGAGGCTTTGGAATTGAGGGACGAGTGAGTGAGTGAGTGAGTGAGGAAGGAGTCTTTGGACTTGAGGGACGAGTGAGTGAGTGAGTGAGTGAGGGAGGAGGCTTTGGACTTGAGGGACGAGTGAGTGAGTGAGTGAGTGAGGAAGGAGGCTTTGGACTTGAGGGACGAGTGAGTGAGTGAGTGAGGGAGGAGGCTTTGGACTTGAGGGACGAGTGAGTGAGTGAGTGAGTGAGTGAGTGAGGGAGGAGGCTTTGGACTTGAGGGACGAGTGAGTGAGTGAGTGAGTGAGGGAGGAGGCTTTGGACTTGAGGGACGAGTGAGTGAGTGCGTGAGTGAGGGAGGAGGCTTTGGACTTGAGGGACGAGTGAGTGAGTGATTGAGTGAGGGAGGAGGCTTTGGACTTGAGGGAGGAGTGAGTGAGTGAGTGAGGGAGGAGGCTTTGGACTTGAGGGACGAGTGAGTGAGTGAGTGAGTGAGTGAGGAGGCGTTGGACTTGAGGGACGAGTGAGTGAGTGAGTGAGTGAGGAGGCTTTGGACTTGAGGGACGAGTGAGTGAGTGAGGGAGGGAGGAGGCTTTGGACTTGAGGGACGAGTGAGTGAGTGAGTGAGGGAGGGAGGAGGCTTTGAACTTGAGGGAGGAGTGAGTGAGTGAGTGAGGGAGGGAGGAGGCTCTGGACTTGAGGGACGAGTGAGTGAGTGAGGGAGGGAGGAGGCTTTGGACTTGAGGGACGAGTGAGTGAGTGAGTGAGGGAGGGAGGAGGCTTTGGACTTGAGGGACGAGTGAGTGAGTGAGTGAGGGAGGAGGCTTTGGGCTTGAGGGACGAGTGAGTGAGTGAGGGAGGGAGGAGGCTTTGGACTTGAGGGAGGAGTGAGTGAGTGAGTGAGGGAGGAGGCTTTGGACTTGAGGGACGAGTGAGTGAGTGAGTGAGTGAGGAAGCTTTGGACTTGAGGGACGAGTGAGTGAGTGAGTGAGGGAGGGAGGAGGCTTTGGACTTGAGGGACGAGTGAGTGAGTGAGTGAGGGAGGGAGGAGGCTTTGGACTTGAGGGACAAGTGAGTGAGTGAGTGAGGGACGGAGGAGGCTTTGGACTTGAGGGACGAGTGAGTGAGTGAGGGAGGGAGGAGGCTTTGGACTTCAGGGACGAGTGAGTGAGGGAGGGAGGGAGGAGGCTTTGGACTTGAGGGACGAGTGAGTGAGTGAGTGAGGGAGGAGGCTTTGGACTTGAGGGACGAGTGAGTGAGTGAGTGAGTGAGGAAGGAGGCTTTGGACTTGAGGGACGAGTGAGTGAGTGAGTGAGGGAGGGAGGAGGCTTTGGACTTGAGGGACGAGTGAGTGAGTGAGTGAGGGAGGGAGGAGGCTTTGGACTTGAGGGACGAGTGAGTGAGTGAGTGAGTGAGGGAGGAGGCTTTGGACTTGAGGGACGAGTGAGTGAGTGAGTGAGTGAGGGAGGAGGCTTTGGACTTGAGGGACGAGTGAGTGAGTGAGTGAGTGAGGGAGGAGGCTTTGGACTTGAGGGACGAGTGAGTGAGTGAGTGAGTGAGGAGGCTTTGGACTTGAGGGACGAGTGAGTGAGTGAGTGAGGGAGGAGGCTTTGGACTTGAGGGACGAGTGAGTGAGGGAGGGAGGGAGGAGGCTTTGGACTTGAGGGACGGGTGAGTGAGTGAGGGAGGGAGGAGGCTTAGGACTTGATGGACGAGTGAGTGAGTGAGTGAGGGAGGAGGCTTTGGACTTGAGGGACGAGTGAGTGAGTGAGTGAGGGAGGAGGCTTTGAACTTGAGGGACGAGTGAGTGAGTGAGTGAGGGAGGGAGGAGGCTTTGGACTTGAGGGACGAGTGAGTGAGTGAGTGAGGGAGGAGGCTTTGGACTTGAGGGACGAGTGAGTGAGTGAGTGAGGGAGGAGGCTTTGGACTTCAGGGACGACTGAGTGAGTGAGGGAGGGAGGGAGGAGGCTTTGGACTTGAGGGACGAGTGAGTGAGTGAGTGAGGGAGGGAGGAGGCTTTGGACTTGAGGGACGAGTGAGTGAGTGAGTGAGGGAGGGAGGAGGCTTTGGACTTGAGGGACGAGTGAGTGACTGAGTGAGGGAGGGAGGAGGCTTTGGACTTGAGGGACGAGTGAGTGAGTGAGGGAGGGAGGAGGCTTTGGACTTGAGGGACGAGTCAGTGAGTGAGTGAGGGAGGGAGGAGGCTTTGGACTTGAGGGACGAGTGAGTGAGTGAGGGAGGGAGGAGGCTTTGGACTTGAGGGACGAGTGAGTGAGTGAGTGAGTGAGGAAGCTTTGGACTTGAGGGACGAGTTAGTGAGTGAGTGAGGGAGGAGGCTTTGGACTTGAGGGACGAGTGAGTGAGTGACTGAGTGAGGAAGGAGGCTTTGGACTTGAGGGACGAGTGAGTGAGTGAGTGAGGGAGGGAGGAAGCTTTGGACTTGAGGGGCGAGTGAGTGAGTGAGTGAGGGAGGAGGCTTTGGACTTGAGGGACGAGTGAGTGAGTGAGTGAGGGAGGAGGCTTTGGACTTGAGGGACGAGTGAGTGAGTGAGCGAGTGTGGGAGGAGGCTTTGGACTTGAGGGACGAGTGAGTGAGTGAGTGAGTGAGGAAGGAGTCTTTGGACTTGAGGGACGAGTGAGTGAGTGAGTGAGTGAGGGAGGAGGCTTTGGACTTGAGGGACGAGTGAGTGAGTGAGTGAGTGAGGAAGGAGGCTTTGGACTTGAGGGACGAGTGAGTGAGTGAGTGAGGGAGGAGGCTTTGGACTTGAGGGACGAGTGAGTGAGTGAGTGAGTGAGTGAGTGAGGGAGGAGGCTTTGGACTTGAGGGACGAGTGAGTGAGGGAGGGAGGGAGGGAGGAGGCTTTGGACTTGAGGGACGAGTGAGTGAGTGCTTGAGTGAGGGAGGAGGCTTTGGACTTGAGGGACGAGTGAGTGAGTGATTGAGTGAGGGAGGAGGCTTTGGACTTGAGGGAGGAGTGAGTGAGTGAGTGAGGGAGGAGGCTTTGGACTTGAGGGACGAGTGAGTGAGTGAGTGAGTGAGTGAGGAGGCGTTGGACTTGAGGGACGAGTGAGTGAGTGAGTGAGTGAGGAGGCTTTGGACTTGAGGGACGAGTGAGTGAGTGAGGGAGGGAGGAGGCTTTGGACTTGAGGGACGAGTGAGTGAGTGAGTGAGGGAGGGAGGAGGCTTTGAACTTGAGGGAGGAGTGAGTGAGTGAGTGAGGGAGGGAGGAGGCTCTGGACTTGAGGGACGAGTGAGTGAGTGAGGGAGGGAGGAGGCTTTGGACTTGAGGGACGAGTGAGTGAGTGAGTGAGGGAGGGAGGAGGCTTTGGACTTGAGGGACGAGTGAGTGAGTGAGTGAGGGAGGGAGGAGGCTTTGGACTTGAGGGACGAGTGAGTGAGTGAGTGAGGGAGGGAGGAGGCTTTGGACTTGAGGGACGAGTAAGTGAGTGAGTGAGTGATGGAGGAGGCTTTGGACTTGAGGGACGAGTGAGTGAGTGAGGGAGGGAGGAGGCTTTGGACTTGAGGGACGAGTGAGTGAGTGAGTGAGTGAGGAAGCTTTGGACTTGAGGGACGAGTGAGTGAGTGAGTGAGGGAGGAGGCTTTGGACTTGAGGGACGAGTGAGTGAGTGAGTGAGGGAGGAGGCTTTGTACTTGAGGGGTGAGTGAGTGAGTGAGTGAGGGAGGAGGCTTTGGACTTGAGGGACGAGTGAGTGAGTGAGTGAGGGAGGAGGCTTTGGACTTGAGGGACGAGTGAGTGAGTGAGTGAGTGAGTGAGTGAGGGAGGAGGCTTTGGACTTGAGGGACGAGTGAGTGAGTGAGTGAGTGAGGGAGGAGGCTTTGGACTTGAGGGACGAGTGAGTGAGTGAGTGATTGAGGGAGGAGGCTTTGGACTTGAGGGACGAGTGAGTGAGTGATTGAGTGAGGGAGGAGGCTTTGGACTTGAGGGACGAGTGAGTGAGTGAGTGAGTGAGGGAGGAGGCTTTGGACTTGAGGGACGAGTGAGTGAGTGAGTGAGAGAGTGAGGAGGCGTTGGACTTGAGGGACGAGTGAGTGAGTGAGTGAGTGAGGAGGCTTTGGACTTGAGGGACGAGTGAGTGAGGGAGGGAGGGAGGAGGCTTTGGACTTGAGGGACGAGTGAGTGAGTGAGTGAGTGAGGGAGGAGGCTTTGGACTTGAGGGAGGAGTGAGTGAGTGAGGGAGGGAGGAGGCTTTGGACTTGAGGGACGTGTGAGTGAGTGAGTGAGGGAGGAGGCTTTGGACTTGAGGGACGAGTGAATGAGTGAGGGAGGGAGGAGGCTTTGGACTTGAGGGACGTGTGAGTGAGTGAGTGAGGGAGGAGGCTTTGGACTTGAGGGACGAGTGAGTGAGTGAGTGAGGGAGGAGGCTTTGGACTTGAGGGACGAGTGCGTGAGTGAGTGAGGGAGGAGGCTTTGGACTAGAGGGACGAGTGAGTGAGGGAGGGAGGGAGGAGGCTTTGGACTTTAGGGACGAGTGAGTGAGTGAGTGAGGGAGGAGGCTTTGGACTTGAGGGACGAGTGAGTGAGTGAGTGAGGGAGGAGGCTTTGGACTTGAGGGACGAGTGAGTGAGTGAGTGAGGGAGGAGGCTTTGGACTTGAGGGACGAGTGAGTGAGTGAGTGAGGGAGAAGGCTTTGGACTTGAGGGACGACTGAGTGAGTGAGTGAGGGAGGGAGGAGGCTTTGGACTTGAGGGACGAGTGAGTGAGTGAGTGAGGGAGGGAGGAGGCTTTGGACTTGAGGGACGAGTGAGTGAGTGAGTGAGGGAGGAGGCTTTGGACTTGAGGGACGAGTGAGTGAGTGAGTGAGGGAGGAGGCTTTGGACTTGAGGGACGAGTGAGTGAGTGAGGGAGGGAGGAGGCTTTGGACTTGAGGGACGAGTGAGTGAGTGAGTGAGGGAGGGAGGAGGCTTTGGACTTGAGGGACGAGTGAGTGAGTGAGTGAGGGAGGGAGGAGGCTTTGGACTTGAGGGACGAGTGAGTGTGTGAGTGAGGGAGGGAGGAGGCTTTGGACTTGAGGGAGGAGTGAGTGAGTGAGGGAGGGAGGAGGCTTTGGACTTGAGGGAGGAGTGAGTGAGTGAGGGAGGGAGGAGGCTTTGGACTTGAGGGACGAGTGAGTGAGTGAGTGAGGGAGGGAGGAGGCTTTGGACTTGAGGGACGAGTGAGTGAGTGAGGGAGGGAGGGAGGAGGCTTTGGACTTGAGGGACGAGTGAGTGAGTGAGTGAGGGAGGAGGCTTTGGACTTGAGGGACGAGTGAGTGAGTGAGTGAGTGAGGAAGGAGGCTTTGGACTTGAGGGACGAGTGAGTGAGTGAGTGAGGGAGGAGGCTTTGGACTTGAGGGACGAGTGAGTGAGTGAGTGAGGGAGGAGGCTTTGGACTTGAGGGACGAGTGAGTGAGTGAGCGAGTGAGGGAGGAGGCTTTGGACTTGAGGGACGAGTGAGTGAGTGAGTGAGTGAGGAAGGAGTCTTTGGACTTGAGGGACGAGTGAGTGAGTGAGTGAGTGAGGGAGGAGGCTTTGGACTTGAGGGACGAGTGAGTGAGTGAGTGAGTGAGGAAGGAGGCTTTGGACTTCAGGGACGAGTGAGTGAGTTAGTGAGGGAGGAGGCTTTGGACTTGAGGGACGAGTGAGTGAGTGAGTGAGGGAGGAGGCTTTGGACTTGAGGGACGAGTGAGTGAGGGAGGGAGGGAGGAGGCTTTGGACTTGAGGGACGAGTGAGTGAGTGAGTGAGGGAGGAGGCGTTGGACTTGAGGGACGAGTGAGTGAGTGAGTGAGTGAGTGAGGAGGCGTTGGACTTGAGGGACGAGTGAGTGAGTGAGTGAGTGAGTGAGGAGGCTTTGGACTTGAGGGACGAGTGAGTGAGGGAGGGAGGGAGGAGGCTTTGGACTTGAGGGACGAGTGAGTGAGTGAGTGAGGGAGGAGGCTTTGGACTTGAGGGACGAGTGAGTGAGTGAGTGAGGGAGGGAGGAGGCTTTGGACTTGAGGGACGAGTGAGTGAGTGAGGGAGGGAGGGAGGAGGCTTTGGACTTGAGGGACGAGTGAGTGAGTGAGTGAGGGAGGAGGCTTTGGACTTGAGGGACGAGTGAGTGAGTGAGTGAGTGAGGAAGGAGGCTTTGGACTTGAGGGACGAGTGAGTGAGTGAGTGAGGGAGGAGGCTTTGGACTTGAGGGACGAGTGAGTGAGTGAGTGAGGGAGGAGGCTTTGGACTTGAGGGACGAGTGAGTGAGTGAGCGAGTGAGGGAGGAGGTTTTGGACTTGAGGGACGAGTGAGTGAGTGAGTGAGGGAGGGAGGAGGCTTTGGACTTCAGGGACGAGTGAGTGAGTGAGTGAGGGAGGAGGCTTTGGACTTGAGGGACGAGTGAGTGAGTGAGTGAGGGAGGAGGCTTTGGACTTGAGGGACGAGTGAGTGAGGGAGGGAGGGAGGAGGCTTTGGACTTGAGGGACGAGTGAGTGAGTGAGTGAGTGAGGGAGGAGGCGTTGGACTTGAGGGACGAGTGAGTGAGTGAGTGAGTGAGTGAGGAGGCGTTGGACTTGAGGGACGAGTGAGTGAGTGAGTGAGTGAGTGAGGAGGCTTTGGACTTGAGGGACGAGTGAGTGAGGGAGGGAGGGAGGAGGCTTTGGACTTGAGGGACGAGTGAGTGAGTGAGTGAGTGAGGGAGGAGGCTTTGGACTTGAGGGAGGAGTGAGTGAGTGAGTGAGGGAGGAGGCTTTGGACTTGAGGGACGAGTGAGTGAGTGAGTGAGGGAGGAGGCTTTGGACTTGAGGGACGAGTGAATGAGTGAGTGAGGGAGGAGGCTTTGGACTTGAGGGACGTGTGATTGAGTGAGTGAGGGAGGAGGCTTTGGACTTGAGGGACGAGTGAGTGAGTGAGTGAGGGAGGAGGCTTTGGACTTGAGGGACGAGTGAGTGAGTGAGTGAGGGAGGAGGCTTTGGACTATAGGGACGAGTGAGTCAGGGAGGGAGGGAGGAGGCTTTGGACTTTAGGGACGAGTGAGTGAGTGAGTGAGGGAGGAGGCTTTGGACTTGAGGGAGGAGTGAGTGAGTGAGGGAGGGAGGAGGCTTTGGACTTGAGGGTCGAGTGATTGAGTGAGGGAGGGAGGAGGCTTTGGACTTGAGGGACGAGTGAGTGAGTGAGTGAGGGAGGGAGGAGGCTTTGGACTTGAGGGACGAGTGAGTGAGTGAGGGAGGGAGGGAGGAGGTTTTGGACTTGAGGGACGAGTGAGTGAGTGAGTGAGGGAGGAGGCTTTGGACTTGAGGGACGAGTGAGTGAGTGAGTGAGTGAGGAAGGAGGCTTTGGACTTGAGGGACGAGTGAGTGAGTGAGTGAGGGAGGAGGCTTTGGACTTGAGGGACGAGTGAGTGAGTGAGTGAGGGAGGAGGCTTTGGACTTGAGGGACGAGTGAGTGAGTGAGTGAGTGAGGGAGGAGGCTTTGGACTTGAGGGACGAGTGAGTGAGTGAGTGAGTGAGGAAGGAGTCTTTGGACTTGAGGGACAAGTGAGTGAGTGAGTGAGTGAGGGAGGAGGCTTTGGACTTGAGGGACGAGTGAGTGAGTGAGTGAGTGAGGAAGGAGGCTTTGGACTTGAGGGACGAGTGAGTGAGTGAGTGAGGGAGGAGGCTTTGGACTTGAGGGACGAGTGAGTGAGTGAGTGAGGGAGGAGGCTTTGGACTTGAGGGACGAGTGAGTGAGTGAGTGAGGGAGGAGGCTTTGGACTTGAGGGACGAGTGAGTGAGTGAGTGAGTGAGGGAGGAGGCTTTGGACTTGAGGGAGGAGTGAGTGAGTGAGTGAGTGAGGGAGGAGGCTTTGGACTTGAGGGACGAGTGAGTGAGGGAGGGAGGGAGGAGGCTTTGGACTTGAGGGACGAGTGAGTGAGTGAGTGAGGGAGGAGGCTTTGGACTTGAGGGACGAGTGAGTGAGTGAGTGAGTGAGGAAGCTTTGGACTTGAGGGACGAGTGAGTGAGTGAGTGAGTGAGGGAGGAGGCTTTGGACTTGAGGGACGAGTGAGTGAGTGAGTGAGTGAGGAAGCTTTGGACTTGAGGGACGAGTGAGTGAGTGAGTGAGGGAGGGAGGAGGCTTTGGACTTGAGGGACAAGTGAGTGAGTGTGTGAGGGAGGGAGGAGGCTTTGGACTTGAGGGACGAGTGAGTGAGTGAGTGAGTGAGTGAGGGAGGGAGGAGGCTTTGGACTTGAGGGAGGAGTGAGTGAGTGAGTGAGTGAGGGAGGAGGCTTTGGACTTGAGGGACGAGTGAGTGAGTGAGTGAGGGAGGGAGGAGGCTTTGGACTTGAGGGACGAGTGAGTGAGTGAGTGAGTGAGGGAGGAGGCTTTGGACTTGAGGGACGAGTGAGTGAGTGAGTGAGGGAGGGAGGAGACTTTGGACTTGAGGGTCGAGTGAGTGAGTGAGGGAGGGAGGAGGCTTTGGACTTGAGGGACGAGTGAGTGAGTGAGTGAGGGAGGGAGGAGGCTTTGGACTTGAGGGACGAGTGAGTGAGTGAGTGAGGGAGGGAGGAGGCTTTGGACTTGAGGGACGAGTGAGTGAGTGAGTGAGGGAGGGAGGAGGCTTTGGACTTGAGGGACGAGTGAGTGAGTGAGTGAGGGAGGAGGCTTTGGACTTGAGGGACGAGTGAGTGAGTGAGGGAGGGAGGAGGCTTTGGACTTGAGGGAGGAGTGAGTGAGTGAGTGAGGGAGGAGGCTTTGGACTTGAGGGACGAGTGAGTGAGTGAGTGAGTGAGGAAGCTTTGGACTTGAGGGACGAGTGAGTGAGTGAGTGAGGGAGGGAGGAGGCTTTGGACTTGAGGGACTAGTGAGTGAGTGAGTGAGGGAGGGAGGAGGCTTTGGACTTGAGGGACAAGTGAGTGAGTGAGTGAGGGACGGAGGAGGCTTTGGACTTGAGGGACGAGTGAGTGAGTGAGTGAGGGAGGAGGCTTTGGACTTGAGGGACGAGTGAGTGAGGGAGGGAGGGAGGAGGCTTTGGACTTGAGGGACGAGTGAGTGAGTGAGTGAGGGAGGAGGCTTTGGACTTGAGGGACGAGTGAGTGAGTGAGTGAGTGAGGAAGGAGGCTTTGGACTTGAGGGACGAGTGAGTGAGTGAGTGAGGGAGGGAGGAGGCTTTGGACTTGAGGGACGAGTGAGTGAGTGAGTGAGGGAGGGAGGAGGCTTTGGACTTGAGGGACGAGTGAGTGAGTGAGTGAGTGAGGGAGGAGGCTTTGGACTTGAGGGACGAGTGAGTGAGTGAGTGAGTGAGGGAGGAGGCTTTGGACTTGAGGGACGAGTGAGTGAGTGAGTGAGTGAGGGAGGAGGCTTTGGACTTGAGGGACGAGTGAGTGAGTGAGTGAGTGAGGAGGCTTTGGACTTGAGGGACGAGTGAGTGAGTGAGTGAGGGAGGAGGCTTTGGACTTGAGGGACGAGTGAGTGAGGGAGGGAGGGAGGAGGCTTTGGACTTGAGGGACGGGTGAGTGAGTGAGGGAGGGAGGAGGCTTAGGACTTGATGGACGAGTGAGTGAGTGAGTGAGGGAGGAGGCTTTGGACTTGAGGGACGAGTGAGTGAGTGAGTGAGGGAGGAGGCTTTGAACTTGAGGGACGAGTGAGTGAGTGAGTGAGGGAGGGAGGAGGCTTTGGACTTGAGGGACGAGTGAGTGAGTGAGTGAGGGAGGAGGCTTTGGACTTGAGGGACGAGTGAGTGAGTGAGTGAGGGAGGAGGCTTTGGACTTGAGGGACGACTGAGTGAGTGAGGGAGGGAGGGAGGAGGCTTTGGACTTGAGGGACGAGTGAGTGACTGAGTGAGGGAGGGAGGAGGCTTTGGACTTCAGGGACGAGTGAGTGAGTGAGTGAGGGAGGGAGGAGGCTTTGGACTTGAGGGACGAGTGAGTGAGTGAGGGAGGGAGGAGGCTTTGGACTTGAGGGACGAGTCAGTGAGTGAGTGAGGGAGGGAGGAGGCTTTGGACTTGAGGGACGAGTGAGTGAGTGAGGGAGGGAGGAGGCTTTGGACTTGAGGGACGAGTGAGTGAGTGAGTGAGGGAGGGAGGAAGCTTTGGACTTGAGGGACGAGTGAGTGAGTGAGTGAGGGAGGAGGCTTTGGACTTGAGGGACGAGTGAGTGAGTGACTGAGTGAGGAAGGAGGCTTTGGACTTGAGGGACGAGTGAGTGAGTGAGTGAGGGAGGGAGGAGGCTTTGGACATAAGGGGCGAGTGAGTGAGTGAGTGAGGGAGGAGGCTTTGGACTTGAGGGACGAGTGAGTGAGTGAGTGAGGGAGGAGGCTTTGGACTTGAGGGACGAGTGAGTGAGTGAGCGAGTGTGGGAGGAGGCTTTGGACTTGAGGGACGAGTGAGTGAGTGAGTGAGTGAGGAAGGAGTCTTTGGACTTGAGGGACGAGTGAGTGAGTGAGTGAGTGAGGGAGGAGGCTTTGGACTTGATGGAGGAGTGAGTGAGTGAGTGAGTGAGGAAGGAGGCTTTGGACTTGAGGGACGAGTGAGTGAGTGAGTGAGTGAGGGAGGAGGCTTTGGACTTGAGGGACGAGTGAGTGAGTGAGTGAGTGAGTGAGTGAGTGAGTGAGGGAGGAGGCTTTGGACTTGAGGGACGAGTGAGTGAGTGAGTGAGTGAGGGAGGAGGCTTTGGACTTGAGGGACGAGTGAGTGAGTGAGTGAGTGAGGGAGGAGGCTTTGGACTTGAGGGACGAGTGAGTGAGTGATTGAGTGAGGGAGGAGGCTTTGGACTTGAGGGAGGAGTGAGTGAGTGAGTGAGGGAGGAGGCTTTGGACTTGAGGGACGAGTGAGTGAGTGAGTGAGTGAGTGAGGAGGCGTTGGACTTGAGGGACGAGTGAGTGAGTGAGTGAGTGAGGAGGCTTTGGACTTGAGGGACGAGTGAGTGAGTGAGGGAGGGAGGAGGCTTTGGACTTGAGGGACGAGTGAGTGAGTGAGTGAGGGAGGGAGGAGGCTTTGAACTTGAGGGAGGAGTGAGTGAGTGAGTGAGGGAGGGAGGAGGCTCTGGACTTGAGGGACGAGTGAGTGAGTGAGGGAGGGAGGAGGCTTTGGACTTGAGGGACGAGTGAGTGAGTGAGTGAGGGAGGGAGGAGGCTTTGGACTTGAGGGACGAGTGAGTGAGTGAGTGAGGGAGGGAGGAGGCTTTGGACTTGAGGGACGAGTGAGTGAGTGAGTGAGGGAGGGAGGAGGCTTTGGACTTGAGGGACGAGTGAGTGAGTGAGTGAGGGAGGGAGGAGGCTTTGGACTTGAGGGACGAGTGAGTGAGTGAGGGAGGGAGGAGGCTTTGGACTTGAGGGACGAGTGAGTGAGTGAGTGAGTGAGGAAGCTTTGGACTTGAGGGACGAGTGAGTGAGTGAGTGAGGGAGCAGGCTTTGGACTTGAGGGACGAGTGAGTGAGTGAGTGAGGGAGGAGGCTTTGGACTTGAGGGACGAGTGAGTGAGTGAGTGAGTGAGGAAGCTTTGGACTTGAGGGACGAGTGAGTGAGTGAGTGAGGGAGCAGGCTTTGGACTTGAGGGACGAGTGAGTGAGTGAGTGAGGGAGGAGGCTTTGGACTTGAGGGGTGAGTGAGTGAGTGAGTGAGGGAGGAGGCTTTGGACTTGAGGGACGAGTGAGTGAGTGAGCGAGTGAGGGAGGAGGCTTTGGACTTGAGGGACGAGTGAGTGAGTGAGTGAGTGAGGAAGGAGTCTTTGGACTTGAGGGACGAGTGAGTGAGTGAGTGAGTGAGGGAGGAGGCTTTGGACTTGAGGGACGAGTGAGTGAGTGAGTGAGTGAGTGAGGAAGGAGGCTTTGGACTTGAGGGACGAGTGAGTGAGTGAGTGAGGGAGGAGGCTTTGGACTTGAGGGACGAGTGAGTGAGTGAGTGAGTGAGTGAGTGAGGGAGGAGGCTTTGGACTTGAGGGACGAGTGAGTGAGTGAGTGAGTGAGGGAGGAGGATTTGGACTTGAGGGACGAGTGAGTGAGTGAGTGAGGGAGGGAGGAGGCTTTGGACTTGAGGGACGAGTGAGTGAGTGAGTGAGTGAGTGAGGAGGCGTTGGACTTGAGGGACGAGTGAGTGAGTGAGTGAGTGAGGAGGCTTTGGACTTGAGGGACGAGTGAGTGAGTGAGGGAGGGAGGAGGCTTTGGACTTAAGGGACGAGTGAGTGAGTGAGTGAGTGAGGGAGGAGGCTTTGGACTTGAGGGAGGAGTGAGTGAGTGAGGGAGGGAGGAGGCTTTGGACTTGAGGGACGAGTGAGTGAGTGAGTGAGGGAGGAGGCTTTGGACTTGAGGGACGAGTGAGTGAGTGAGTGAGGGAGGAGGCTTTGGACTTGAGGGACGAGTGAGTGAGTGAGGGAGGGAGGAGGCTTTGGACTTGAGGGACGACTGAGTGAGTGAGTGAGGGAGGGAGGAGGCTTTGGACTTGAGGGACGAGTGAGTGAGTGAGTGAGGGAGGGAGGAGGCTTTGGACTTGAGGGACGAGTGAGTGAGTGAGTGAGGGAGGGAGGAGGCTTTGGACTTGAGGGACGAGTGAGTGTGTGAGTGAGGGAGGGAGGAGGCTTTGGACTTGAGGGAGGAGTGAGTGAGTGAGGGAGGGAGGAGGCTTTGGACTTGAGGGAGGAGTGAGTGAGTGAGGGAGGGAGGAGGCTTTGGACTTGAGGGACGAGTGAGTGAGTGAGTGAGGGAGGGAGGAGGCTTTGGACTTGAGGGACGAGTGAGTGAGTGAGGGAGGGAGGGAGGAGGCTTTGGACTTGAGGGACGAGTGAGTGAGTGAGTGAGGGAGGAGGCTTTGGACTTGAGGGACGAGTGAGTGAGTGAGTGAGTGAGGAAGGAGGCTTTGGACTTGAGGGACGAGTGAGTGAGTGAGTGAGGGAGGAGGCTTTGGACTTGAGGGACGAGTGAGTGAGTGAGTGAGGGAGGAGGCTTTGGTCTTGAGGGACGAGTGAGTGAGTGAGCGAGTGAGGGAGGAGGCTTTGGACTTGAGGGACGAGTGAGTGAGTGAGTGAGTGAGGAAGGAGTCTTTGGACTTGAGGGACGAGTGAGTGAGTGAGTGAGTGAGTGAGGGAGGAGGCTTTGGACTTGAGGGACGAGTGAGTGAGTGAGTGAGTGAGGAAGGAGGCTTTGGACTTCAGGGACGAGTGAGTGAGTGAGTGAGGGAGGAGGCTTTGGACTTGAGGGACGAGTGAGTGAGTGAGTGAGGGAGGAGGCTTTGGACTTGAGGGACGAGTGAGTGAGGGAGGGAGGGAGGAGGCTTTGGACTTGAGGGACGAGTGAGTGAGTGAGTGAGGGAGGGAGGAGGCGTTGGACTTGAGGGACGAGTGAGTGAGTGAGTGAGTGAGTGAGGAGGCGTTGGACTTGAGGGACGAGTGAGTGAGTGAGTGAGTGAGTGAGGAGGCTTTGGACTTGAGGGACGAGTGAGTGAGGGAGGGAGGGAGGAGGCTTTGGACTTGAGGGACGAGTGAGTGAGTGAGTGAGGGAGGAGGCTTTGGACTTGAGGGACGAGTGAATGAGTGAGTGAGGGAGGAGGCTTTGGACTTGAGGGACGTGTGAGTGAGTGAGTGAGGGAGGAGGCTTTGGACTTGAGGGACGAGTGAGTGAGTGAGTGAGGGAGGAGGCTTTGGACTTGAGGGACGAGTGAGTGAGTGAGTGAGGGAGGAGGCTTTGGACTAGAGGGACGAGTGAGTGAGGGAGGGAGGGAGGAGGCTTTGGACTTTAGGGACGAGTGAGTGAGTGAGTGAGGGAGGAGGCTTTGGACTTGAGGGACGAGTGAGTGAGTGAGTGAGGGAGGAGGCTTTGGACTTGAGGGACGAGTGAGTGAGTGAGCGAGTGAGGGAGGAGGCTTTGGACTTGAGGGACGAGTGAGTGAGTGAGTGAGTGAGGAAGGAGTCTTTGGACTTGAGGGACGAGTGAGTGAGTGAGTGAGTGAGGGAGTAGGCTTTGGACTTGAGGGACGAGTGAGTGAGTGAGTGAGTGAGGAAGGAGGCTTTGGACTTCAGGGACGAGTGAGTGAGTGAGTGAGGGAGGAGGCTTTGGACTTGAGGGACGAGTGAGTGAGTGAGTGAGGGAGGAGGCTTTGGACTTGAGGGACGAGTGAGTGAGGGAGGGAGGGAGGAGGCTTTGGACTTGAGGGACGAGTGAGTGAGTGAGTGAGTGAGTGAGTGAGGAGGCTTTGGACTTGAGGGACGAGTGAGTGAGGGAGGGAGGGAGGAGGCTTTTGACTTGAGGGACGAGTGAGTGAGTGAGTGAGTGAGGGAGGAGGCTTTGGACTTGAGGGAGGAGTGAGTGAGTGAGTGAGGGAGGAGGCTTTGGACTTGAGGGACGAGTGAGTGAGTGAGTGAGGGAGGAGGCTTTGGACTTGAGGGACGAGTGAATGAGTGAGTGAGGGAGGAGGCTTTGGACTTGAGGGACGTGTGAGTGAGTGAGTGAGGGAGGAGGCTTTGGACTTGAGGGACGAGTGAGTGAGTGAGTGAGGGAGGAGGCTTTGGACTTGAGGGACGAGTGAGTGAGTGAGTGAGGGAGGAGGCTTTGGACTAGAGGGACGGGTGAGTGAGTGAGGGAGGGAGGAGGCTTAGGACTTGATGGACGAGTGAGTGAGTGAGTGAGGGAGGAGGCTTTGGACTTGAGGGACGAGTGAGTGAGTGAGTGAGGGAGGAGGCTTTGAACTTGAGGGACGAGTGAGTGAGTGAGTGAGGGAGGGAGGAGGCTTTGGACTTGAGGGACGAGTGAGTGAGTGAGTGAGGGAGGAGGCTTTGGACTTGAGGGACGAGTGAGTGAGTGACTGAGGGAGGAGGCTTTGGACTTGAGGGACGACTGAGTGAGTGAGGGAGGGAGGGAGGAGGCTTTGGACTTGAGGGACGAGTGAGTGAGTGAGTGAGGGAGGGAGGAGGCTTTGGACTTGAGGGACGAGTGAGTGACTGAGTGAGGGAGGGAGGAGGCTTTGGCCTTGAGGGACGAGTGAGTGACTGAGTGAGGGAGGGAGGAGGCTTTGGACTTGAGGGACGAGTGAGTGAGTGAGGGAGGGAGGAGGCTTTGGACTTGAGGGACGAGTGAGTGAGTGAGTGAGGGAGGAGGCTTTGGACTTGAGGGACGAGTGAGTGAGTGACTGAGTGAGGAAGGAGGCTTTGGACTTGAGGGACGAGTGAGTGAGTGAGTGAGGGAGGGAGGAGGCTTTGGACTTGAGGGGCGAGTGAGTGAGTGAGTGAGGGAGGAGGCTTTGGACTTGAGGGACGAGTGAGTGAGTGACTGAGTGAGGAAGGAGGCTTTGGACTTGAGGGACGAGTGAGTGAGTGAGTGAGGGAGGGAGGAGGCTTTGGACTTGAGGGGCGAGTGAGTGAGTGAGTGAGGGAGGAGGCTTTGGACTTGAGGGACGAGTGAGTGAGTGAGTGAGGGAGGAGGCTTTGGACTTGAGGGACGAGTGAGTGAGTGAGCGAGTGTGGGAGGAGGCTTTGGACTTGAGGGACGAGTGAGTGAGTGAGTGAGTGAGGAAGGAGTCTTTGGACTTGAGGGACGAGTGAGTGAGTGAGTGAGTGAGGGAGGAGGCTTTGGACTTGAGGGACGAGTGAGTGAGTGAGTGAGTGAGGAAGGAGGCTTTGGACTTGAGGGACGAGTGAGTGAGTGAGTGAGGGAGGAGGCTTTGGACTTGAGGGACGAGTGAGTGAGTGAGTGAGTGAGTGAGTGAGGGAGGAGGCTTTGGACTTGAGGGACGAGTGAGTGAGTGAGTGAGTGAGGGAGGAGGCTTTGGACTTGAGGGACGAGTGAGTGAGTGAGTGAGTGAGGGAGGAGGCTTTGGACTTGAGGGACGAGTGAGTGAGTGATTGAGTGAGGGAGGAGGCTTTGGACTTGAGGGAGGAGTGAGTGAGTGAGTGAGGGAGGAGGCTTTGGACTTGAGGGACGAGTGAGTGAGTGAGGAGGCGTTGGACTTGAGGGACGAGTGAGTGAGTGAGTGAGTGAGGAGGCTTTGGACTTGAGGGACGAGTGAGTGAGTGAGGGAGGGAGGAGGCTTTGGACTTGAGGGACGAGTGAGTGAGTGAGTGAGGGAGGGAGGAGGCTTTGAACTTGAGGGAGGAGTGAGTGAGTGAGTGAGGGAGGGAGGAGGCTCTGGACTTGAGGGACGAGTGAGTGAGTGAGGGAGGGAGGAGGCTTTGGACTTGAGGGACGAGTGAGTGAGTGAGTGAGGGAGGGAGGAGGCTTTGGACTTGAGGGACGAGTGAGTGAGTGAGTGAGGGAGGGAGGAGGCTTTGGACTTGAGGGACGAGTGAGTGAGTGAGTGAGGGAGGGAGGAGGCTTTGGACTTGAGGGACGAGTGAGTGAGTGAGTGAGGGAGGGAGGAGGCTTTGGACTTGAGGGACGAGTGAGTGAGTGAGGGAGGGAGGAGGCTTTGGACTTGAGGGACGAGTGAGTGAGTGAGTGAGTGAGGAAGCTTTGGACTTGAGGGACGAGTGAGTGAGTGAGTGAGGGAGGAGGCTTTGGACTTGAGGGACGAGTGAGTGAGTGAGTGAGGGAGGAGGCTTTGGACTTGAGGGGTGAGTGAGTGAGTGAGTGAGGGAGGAGGCTTTGGACTTGAGGGACGAGTGAGTGAGTGAGTGAGTGAGGGAGGAGGCTTTGGACTTGAGGGACGAGTGAGTGAGTGAGTGAGTGAGTGAGGAAGGAGGCTTTGGACTTGAGGGACGAGTGAGTGAGTGAGTGAGGGAGGAGGCTTTGGACTTGAGGGACGAGTGAGTGAGTGAGTGAGTGAGTGAGTGAGGGAGGAGGCTTTGCACTTGAGGGACGAGTGAGTGAGTGAGTGAGGGAGGGAGCAGGCTTTGGACTTGAGGGACGAGTGAGTGAGGGAGTGATTGAGGGAGGAGGCTTTGGACTTGAGGGACGAGTGAGTGAGTGATTGAGTGAGGAGGCTTTGGACTTGAGGGACGAGTGAGTGAGTGAGTGAGTGAGGAGGCTTTGGACTTGAGGGACGAGTGAGTGAGGGAGTGAGTGAGGGAGGAGGCTTTGGACTTGAGGGACGAGTGAGTGAGTGAGTGAGTGAGTGAGGAGGCGTTGGACTTGAGGGACGAGTGAGTGAGTGAGTGAGTGAGGAGGCTTTGGACTTGAGGGACGAGTGAGTGAGGGAGGGAGGGAGGAGGCTTTGGACTTGAGGGACGAGTGAGTGAGTGAGTGAGTGAGGGAGGAGGCTTTGGACTTGAGGGAGGAGTGAGTGAGTGAGGGAGGGAGGAGGCTTTGGACTTGAGGGACGAGTGAGTGAGTGAGTGAGGGAGGAGGCTTTGGACTTGAGGGACGAGTGAGTGAGTGAGTGACGGAGGAGGCTTTGGACTTGAGGGACGAGTGAGTGAGTGAGTGAGGGAGAAGGCTTTGGACTTGAGGGACGACTGAGTGAGTGAGTGAGGGAGGGAGGAAGCTTTGGACTTGAGGGACGAGTGAGTGAGTGAGTGAGGGAGGGAGGAGGCTTTGGACTTGAGGGACGAGTGAGTGAGTGAGTGAGGGAGGGAGGAGGCTTTGGACTTGAGGGACGAGTGAGTGTGTGAGTGAGGGAGGGAGGAGGCTTTGGACTTGAGGGAGGAGTGAGTGAGTGAGGGAGGGAGAAGGCTTTGGACTTGAGGGAGGAGTGAGTGAGTGAGGGAGGGAGGAGGCTTTGGACTTGAGGGACGAGTGAGTGAGTGAGTGAGGGAGGGAGGAGGCTTTGGACTTGAGGGACGAGTGAGTGAGTGAGGGAGGGAGGGAGGAGGCTTTGGACTTGAGGGACGAGTGAGTGAGTGAGTGAGGGAGCAGGCTTTGGACTTGAGGGACGAGTGAGTGAGTGAGTGAGTGAGGAAGGAGGCTTTGGACTTGAGGGACGAGTGAGTGAGTGAGTGAGGGAGGAGGCTTTGGACTTGAGGGACGAGTGAGTGAGTGAGTGAGGGAGGAAGGAGTCTTTGGACTTGAGGGACGAGTGAGTGAGTGAGTGAGTGAGGGAGGAGGCTTTGGACTTGAGGGACGAGTGAGTGAGTGAGTGAGTGAGTGAGGAAGGAGGCTTTGGACTTCAGGGACGAGTGAGTGAGTGAGTGAGGGAGGAGGCTTTGGACTTGAGGGACGAGTGAGTGAGTGAGTGAGGGAGGAGGCTTTGGACTTGAGGGACGAGTGAGTGAGGGAGGGAGGGAGGAGGCTTTGGACTTGAGGGACGAGTGAGTGAGTGAGTGAGTGAGGGAGGAGGCGTTGGACTTGAGGGACGAGTGAGTGAGTGAGTGAGTGAGTGAGGAGGCGTTGGACTTGAGGGACGAGTGAGTGAGTGAGTGAGTGAGTGAGGAGGCTTTGGACTTGAGGGACGAGTGAGTGAGTGAGTGAGTGAGGAGGCTTTGGACTTGAGGGACGAGTGAGTGAGTGAGTGAGTGAGGGAGGAGGCTTTGGACTTGAGGGAGGAGTGAGTGAGTGAGTGAGGGAGGAGGCTTTGGACTTGAGGGACGAGTGAATGAGTGAGTGAGGGAGGAGGCTTTGGACTTGAGGGACGTGTGAGTGAGTGAGTGAGGGAGGAGGCTTTGGACTTGAGGGACGAGTGAGTGAGTGAGTGAGGGAGGAGGCTTTGGACTTGAGGGACGAGTGAGTGAGTGAGTGAGGGAGGAGGCTTTGGACTAGAGGGACGAGTGAGTGAGGGAGGGAGGGAGGAGGCTTTGGACTTTAGGGACGAGTGAGTGAGTGAGTGAGGGAGGAGGCTTTGGACTTGAGGGACGAGTGAGTGAGTGAGTGAGTGAGGGAGTAGGCTTTGGACTTGAGGGACGAGTGAGTGAGTGAGTGAGTGAGGAAGGAGGCTTTGGACTTCAGGGACGAGTGAGTGAGTGAGTGAGGGAGGAGGCTTTGGACTTGAGGGACGAGTGAGTGAGGGAGGGAGGGAGGAGGCTTTGGACTTGAGGGACGAGTGAGTGAGGGAGGGAGGGAGGAGGCTTTGGACTTGAGGGACGAGTGAGTGAGTGAGTGAGTGAGGGAGGAGGCGTTGGACTTGAGGGACGAGTGAGTGAGTGAGTGAGTGAGTGAGGAGGCGTTGGACTTGAGGGACGAGTGAGTGAGTGAGTGAGTGAGTGAGTGAGGAGGCTTTGGACTTGAGGGACGAGTGAGTGAGTGAGTGAGGGAGGAGGCTTTGGACTTGAGGGAGGAGTGAGTGAGTGAGTGAGGGAGGAGGCTTTGGACTTGAGGGACGAGTGAGTGAGTGAGTGAGGGAGGAGGCTTTGGACTTGAGGGACGAGTGAATGAGTGAGTGAGGGAGGAGGCTTTGGACTTGAGGGACGTGTGAGTGAGTGAGGGAGGGAGGAGGCTTTGGACTTGAGGGACGAGTGAGTGAGTGAGTGAGGGAGGAGGCTTTGGACTTGAGGGACGAGTGAGTGAGTGAGTGAGGGAGGAGGCTTTGGACTAGAGGGACGAGTGAGTGAGGGAGGGAGGGAGGAGGCTTTGGACTTTAGGGACGAGTGAGTGAGTGAGTGAGGGAGGAGGCTTTGGACTTGAGGGACGAGTGAGTGAGTGAGTGAGGGAGGAGGCTTTGGACTTGAGGGAGGAGTGAGTGAGTGAGTGAGGGAGGAGGCTTTGGACTTGAGGGACGAGTGAGTGAGTGAGTGAGGGAGAAGGCTTTGGACTTGAGGGACGACTGAGTGAGTGAGTGAGGGAGGGAGGAGGCTTTGGACTTGAGGGACGAGTGAGTGAGTGAGTGAGGGAGGGAGGAGGCTTTGGACTTGAGGGACGAGTGAGTGAGTGAGTGAGGGAGGGAGGAGGCTTTGGACTTGAGGGACGAGTGAGTGTGTGAGTGAGGGAGGGAGGAGGCTTTGGACTTGAGGGAGGAGTGAGTGAGTGAGGGAGGGAGGAGGCTTTGGACTTGAGGGAGGAGTGAGTGAGTGAGGGAGGGAGGAGGCTTTGGACTTGAGGGACGAGTGAGTGAGTGAGTGAGGGAGGGAGGAGGCTTTGGACTTGAGGGACGAGTGAGTGAGTGAGGGAGGGAGGGAGGAGGCTTTGGACTTGAGGGACGAGTGAGTGAGTGAGTGAGGGAGGAGGCTTTGGACTTGAGGGACGAGTGAGTGAGTGAGTGAGTGAGGAAGGAGGCTTTGGACTTGAGGGACGAGTGAGTGAGTGAGTGAGGGAGGAGGCTTTGGACTTGAGGGACGAGTGAGTGAGTGAGTGAGGGAGGAGGCTTTGGACTTGAGGGACGAGTGAGTGAGTGAGCGAGTGAGGGAGGAGGCTTTGGACTTGAGGGACGAGTGAGTGAGTGAGTGAGTGAGGAGGCTTTGGACTAGAGGGACGAGTGAGTGAGGGAGGGAGGGAGGAGGCTTTGGACTTGAGGGACGAGTGAGTGAGTGAGTGAGTGAGGAAGGAGGCTTTGGACTTGAGGGACGAGTGAGTGAGTGAGTGAGGGAGGAGGCTTTGGACTTGAGGGACGAGTGAGTGAGTGAGTGAGGGAGGAGGCTTTGGACTTGAGGGACGAGTGAGTGAGTGAGTGAGGGAGGAGGCTTTGGACTTGAGGGACGAGTGAGTGAGTGAGTGAGTGAGGGAGGAGGCGTTGGACTTGAGGGACGAGTGAGTGAGTGAGTGAGTGAGGAGGCTTTGGACCTGAGGGACGAGTGAGTGAGGGAGGGAGGGAGGAGGCTTTGGAATTGAGGGACGAGTGAGTGAGTGAGTGAGGGAGGAGGCTTTGGACTTGAGGGAGTAGTGAGTGAGTGAGTGAGGGAGGAGGCTTTGGACTTGAGGGACGAGTGAGTGAGTGAGTGAGGGAGGAGGCTTTGGACTTGAGGGACGAGTGAGTGAGTGAGTGAGGGAGGAGGCTTTGGACTTGAGGGACGAGTGAGTGAGTGAGTGAGGGAGGAGGCTTTGGACTTGAGGGACGAGTGAGTGAGTGAGTGAGGGAGGAGGCTTTGGACTTGAGGGATGAGTGAGTGAGTGAGTGAGGGAGGGAGGAGACTTTGGACTTGAGGGACGAGTGAGTGAGTGAGTGAGGGAGGGAGGAGGCTTTGGACTTGAGGGACGAGTGAGTGAGTGAGTGAGTGAGGGAGGGAGGAGGCTTTGGACTTGAGGGAGGAGTGAGTGAGTGAGGGAGGGAGGAGGCTTTGGACTTGAGGGACGAGTGAGTGAATGAGGGAGGGAGGAGGCTTTGGACTTGAGGGACGAGTGAGTGAGTGTGTGAGTGAGGGAGGAGGCTTTGGACTAGAGGGACGAGTGAGTGAGTGAGTGAGGGAGGGAGGAGGCTTTGGACTTGAGGGACGAGTGAGTGAGTGAGTGAGGGAGGAGGCTTTGGACTTGAGGGACGAGTGAGTGAGTGAGTGAGGGAGGAGGCTTTGGACTTGAGGGACGAGTGAGTGAGTGAGTGAGGGAGGGAGGAGGCTTTGGACTTGAGGGACGAGTGAGTGAGTGAGTGAGTGAGTGAGGGAGGGAGGAGGCTTTGGACTTGAGCGACGAGTGAGTGAGTGAGTGAGGGAGGGAGGAGGCTTTGGACTTGAGGGACGAGTGAGTGAGTGAGTGAGTGAGTGAGGGAGGGAGGAGGCTTTGGACTTGAGCGACGAGTGAGTGAGTGAGTGAGGGAGGGAGGAGGCTTTGGACTTGAGGGACGAGTGAGTGAGTGAGTGAGGGAGGGAGGAGGCTTTGGACTTGAGGGACGAGTGAGTGAGTGAGTGAGGGAGGAGGCTTTGGACTTGAGGGACGAGTGAGTGAGTGAGTGAGGGAGGAGGCTTTGGACTTGAGGGACGAGTGAGTGAGTGAGTGAGGGAGGAGGCTTTGGACTTGAGGGACGAGTGAATGAGTGAGTGAGGGAGGAGGCTTTGGACTTGAGGGACGAGTGAGTGAGTGAGGGAGGGAGGAGGCTTTGGACTTGAGGGACGAGTGAGTGAGTGAGTGAGGGAGGGAGGAGGCTTTGGACTTGAGTGACGAGTGAGTGAGTGAGTGAGGGAGGGAGGAGGCTTTGGACTTGAGGGACGAGTGAGTGAGTGAGTGAGGGAGGGAGGAGGCTTTGGACTTGAGGGACGAGTGAGTGAGTGAGGGAGGGAGGAGGCTTTGGACTTGAGGGACGAGTGAGTGAGTGAGTGAGGGAGGGAGGAGGCTTTGGACTTGAGGGACGAGTGAGTGAGTGAGTGACGGAGGGAGGAGGCTTTGGACTTGAGGGACGAGTGAGTGAGTGAGGGAGGGAGGAGGCTTTGGACTTGAGGGACGAGTGAGTGAGTGAGGGAGGGAGGAGGCTTTGGACTTGAGGGACGAGTGAGTGAGTGAGTGAGGGAGGAGGCTTTGGACTTGAGAGACGAGTGAGTGAGTGAGTGAGTGAGGAAGCTTTGGACTTGAGGGACGAGTGAGTGAGTGAGTGAGGGAGGAGGCTTTGGACTTGAGGGACGAGTGAGTGAGTGACTGAGTGAGGAAGGAGGCTTTGGACTTGAGGGACGAGTGAGTGAGTGAGTGAGGGAGGAGGCTTTGGACTTGAGGGGCGAGTGAGTGAGTGAGTGAGGGAGGAGACTTTGGACTTGAGGGACGAGTGAGTGAGTGAGTGAGGGAGGAGGCTTTGGACTTGAGGGACGAGTGAGTGAGTGAGCGAGTGAGGGAGGAGGCTTTGGACTTGAGGGACGAGTGAGTGAGTGAGTGAGTGAGGAAGGAGTCTTTGGACTTGAGGGACGAGTGAGTGAGTGAGTGAGTGAGTGAGGGAGGAGGCTTTGGACTTGAGGGACGAGTGAGTGAGTGAGTGAGTGAGGAAGGAGGCTTTGGACTCGAGGGACGAGTGAGTGAGTGAGTGAGGGAGGAGGCTTTGGACTTGAGGGACGAGTGAGTGAGTGAGTGAGTGAGTGAGGGAGGAGGCTTTGGACTTGAGGGACGAGTGAGTGAGTGATTGAGGGAGGAGGCTTTGGACTTGAGGGACGAGTGAGTGAGTGAGTGAGGGAGGAGGCTTTGGACTTGAGGGACGAGTGAGTGAGTGATTGAGTGAGGGAGGAGGCTTTGGACTTGAGGGACGAGTGAGTGAGTGAGTGAGGGAGGGAGGAGGCTTTGGACTTGAGGGAGGAGTGAGTGAGTGAGTGAGGGAGGGAGGAGGCTTTGGACTTGAGGGACGAGTGAGTGAGTGAGTGAGGGAGGAGGCTTTGGACTTGAGGGACGAGTCAGTGAGTGAGTGAGGGAGGAGGCTTTGGACTTGAGGGATGAGTGAATGAGTGAATGAGGGAGGAGGCTTTGGACTTGAGGGACATGTGAGTGAGTGAGTGAGGGAGGAGGCTTTGGACTTGAGGGACGAGTGAGTGAGTGAGGGAGGAGGCTTTGGACTAGAGGGACGAGTGAGTGAGGGAGGGAGGGAGGAGGCTTTGGACTTGAGGGACGAGTGAGTGAATGAGTGAGGGAGGAGGCTTTGGACTTGAGGGACGAGTGAGTGAGTGAGTGAGGGAGGAGGCTTTTGACTTGAGGGACGAGTGAGTGAGTGAGTGAGTGAGGAGGCTTTGGACTTGAGGGACGAGTGAGTGAGTGAGTGAGGGAGGGAGGAGACTTTGGACTTGAGGGACGAGTGAGTGAGTGAGTGAGGGAGGGAGGAGGCTTTGGACTTGAGGGACGAGTGAGTGAGTGAGTGAGTGAGGGAGGGAGGAGGCTTTGGACTTTAGGGACGAGTGAGTGAGTGAGTGAGGGAGGGAGGAGGCTTTGGACTTGAGGGACGAGTTAGTGAGTGAGTGAGGGAGGGAGGAGGCTTTGGACTTGAGGGACGAGTTAGTGAGTGAGTGAGTGAGGGAGGGAGGAGTCTTTGGACTTGAGGGACGAGTGAGTGAGTGAGTGAGGGAGGGAGGAGGCTTTGGACTTGAGGGACGAGTGAGTGTGTGAGTGAGGGAGGGAGGAGGCTTTGGACTTGAGGGAGGAGTGAGTGAGTGAGGGAGGGAGGAGGCTTTGGACTTGAGGGAGGAGTGAGTGAGTGAGGGAGGGAGGAGGCTTTGGACTTGAGGGACAAGTGAGTGAGTGAGTGAGGGAGGGAGGAGGCTTTGGACTTGAGGGACGAGTGAGTGAGTGAGGGAGGGAGGGAGGAGGCTTTGGACTTGAGGGACGAGTGAGTGAGTGAGTGAGGGAGGAGGCTTTGGACTTGAGGGACGAGTGAGTGAGTGAGTGAGTGAGGAAGGAGGCTTTGGACTTGAGGGACGAGTGAGTGAGTGAGTGAGGGAGGAGGCTTTGGACTTAAGGGACGAGTGAGTGAGTGAGTGAGGGAGGAGGCTTTGGACTTGAGGGACGAGTGAGTGAGTGAGCGAGTGAGGGAGGAGGCTTTGGACTTGAGGGACGAGTGAGTGAGTGAGTGAGTGAGGAAGGAGTCTTTGGACTTGAGGGACGAGTGAGTGAGTGAGTGAGTGAGGGAGGAGGCTTTGGACTTGAGGGACGAGTGAGTGAGTGAGTGAGTGAGGGAGGAGGCTTTGGACTTGAGGGACGAGTGAGTGAGTGAATGAGGGAGGAGGCTTTGGACTTGAGGGACGAGTGAGTGAGTGAGAGAGGGAGGAGGCTTTGGACTTGAGGGACGAGTGAGTGAGTGAGTGAGGGAGGAGGCTTTGGACTTGAGGGACGAGTGAGTGAGTGAGTGAGTGAGGGAGGAGGCGTTGGACTTGAGGGACGAGTGAGTGAGTGAGTGAGTGAGGAGGCTTTGGACTTGAGGGACGAGTGAGTGAGGGAGGGAGGGAGGAGGCTTTGGAATTGAGGGACGAGTGAGTGAGTGAGTGAGGGAGGAGGCTTTGGACTTGAGGGAGGAGTGAGTGAGTGAGTGAGGGAGGAGGCTTTGGACTTGAGGGACGAGTGAGTGAGTGAGGGAGGGAGGAGGCTTTGGACTTGAGGGACGAGTGAATGAGTGAGTGAGGGAGGAGGCTTTGGACTTGAGGGACGTGTGAGTGAGTGAGTGAGGGAGGAGGCTTTGGACTTGAGGGACGAGTGAGTGAGTGAGTGAGTGAGGAGGCTTTGGACTAGAGGGACGAGTGAGTGAGGGAGGGAGGGAGGAGGCTTTGGACTTGAGGGACGAGTGAGTGAGTGAGTGAGGGAGGAGGCTTTGGACTTGAGGGACGAGTGAGTGAGTGAGTGAGGGAGGAGGCTTTGGACTTGAGGGACGAGTGAGTGAGTGAGTGAGGGAGGAGGCTTTGGACTTGAGGGATGAGTGAGTGAGTGAGTGAGGGAGGGAGGAGACTTTGGACTTGAGGGACGAGTGAGTGAGTGAGTGAGGGAGGGAGGAGGCTTTGGACTTGAGGGACGAGTGAGTGAGTGAGTGAGTGAGGGAGGGAGGAGGCTTTGGACTTGAGGGACGAGTGAGTGAGTGAGTGAGGTAGGGAGGAGGCTTTGGACTTGAGGGACGAGTGAGTGAGTGAGTGAGGGAGGGAGGAGGCTTTGGACTTGAGGGACGAGTGAGTGAGTGAGTGAGGGAGGAGGCTTTGGACTTGAGGGAGGAGTGAGTGAGTGAGTGAGGGAGGAGGCTTTGGACTTGAGGGACGAGTGAGTGAGTGAGTGAGGGAGGAGGCTTTGGACTTGAGGGACGAGTGAATGAGTGAGTGAGGGAGGAGGCTTTGGACTTGAGGGACGAGTGAGTGAGTGAGGGAGGGAGGAGGCTTTGGACTTGAGGGACGAGTGAGTGAGTGAGAGAGGGAGGAGGCTTTGGACTTGAGGGACGAGTGAGTGAGTGAGTGAGGGAGGAGGCTTTGGACTTGAGGGACGAGTGAGTGAGTGAATGAGTGAGGGAGGAGGCGTTGTACTTGAGGGACGAGTGAGTGAGTGAGTGAGTGAGGAGGCTTTGGACTTGAGGGACGAGTGAGTGAGGGAGGGAGGGAGGAGGCTTTGGAATTGAGGGACGAGTGAGTGAGTGAGTGAGGGAGGAGGCTTTGGACTTGAGGGAGGAGTGAGTGAGTGAGTGAGGGAGGAGGCTTTGGACTTGAGGGACGAGTGAGTGAGTGAGTGAGGGAGGAGGCTTTGGACTTGAGGGACGAGTGAATGAGTGAGTGAGGGAGGAGGCTTTGGACTTGAGGGACGTGTGAGTGAGTGAGTGAGGGAGGAGGCTTTGGACTTGAGGGACGAGTGAGTGAGTGAGTGAGTGAAGAGGCTTTGGACTAGAGGGACGAGTGAGTGAGGGAGGGAGGGAGGAGGCTTTGGACTTGAGGGACGAGTGAGTGAGTGAGTGAGGGAGGAGGCTTTGGACTTGAGGGACGAGTGAGTGAGTGAGTGAGGG
This sequence comes from Coccyzus lansbergi, assembly GCA_033558105.1. Classification (NCBI taxonomy): domain Eukaryota; kingdom Metazoa; phylum Chordata; class Aves; order Cuculiformes; family Coccyzidae; genus Coccyzus; species Coccyzus lansbergi. Next base: position 190,354 of record JAUMJK010001174.1, read on the forward strand.
AGGAGGCTTTGGACTTGAGGGAGGAGTGAGTGAGTGAGTGAGGGAGGAGGCTTTGGACTTGAGGGACGAGTGAGTGAGTGAGTGAGGGAGGAGGCTTTGGACTTGAGGGACGAGTGAATGAGTGAGTGAGGGAGGAGGCTTTGGACTTGAGGGACGTGTGAGTGAGTGAGTGAGGGAGGAGGCTTTGGACTTGAGGGACGAGTGAGTGAGTGAGTGAGTGAGGAGGCTTTGGACTAGAGGGACGAGTGAGTGAGGGAGGGAGGGAGGAGGCTTTGGACTTGAGGGACGAGTGAGTGAGTGAGGGAGGGAGGAGGCTTTGGACTTGAGGGAGGAGTGAGTGAGTGAGGGAGGGAGGAGGCTTTGGACTTGAGGGAGGAGTGAGTGAGTGAGGGAGGGAGGAGGCTTTGGACTTGAGGGACAAGTGAGTGAGTGAGTGAGGGAGGGAGGAGGCTTTGGACTTGAGGGACGAGTGAGTGAGTGAGGGAGGGAGGGAGGAGGCTTTGGACTTGAGGGACGAGTGAGTGAGTGAGTGAGGGAGGAGGCTTTGGACTTGAGGGACGAGTGAGTGAGTGAGTGAGTGAGGAAGGAGGCTTTGGACTTGAGGGACGAGTGAGTGAGTGAGTGAGGGAGGAGGCTTTGGACTTAAGGGACGAGTGAGTGAGTGAGTGAGGGAGGAGGCTTTGGACTTGAGGGACGAGTGAGTGAGTGAGCGAGTGAGGGAGGAGGCTTTGGACTTGAGGGACGAGTGAGTGAGTGAGTGAGTGAGGAAGGAGTCTTTGGACTTGAGGGACGAGTGAGTGAGTGAGTGAGTGAGGGAGGAGGCTTTGGACTTGAGGGACGAGTGAGTGAGTGAGTGAGTGAGGGAGGAGGCTTTGGACTTGAGGGACGAGTGAGTGAGTGAATGAGGGAGGAGGCTTTGGACTTGAGGGACGAGTGAGTGAGTGAGAGAGGGAGGAGGCTTTGGACTTGAGGGACGAGTGAGTGAGTGAGTGAGGGAGGAGGCTTTGGACTTGAGGGACGAGTGAGTGAGTGAGTGAGTGAGGGAGGAGGCGTTGGACTTGAGGGACGAGTGAGTGAGTGAGTGAGTGAGGAGGCTTTGGACTTGAGGGACGAGTGAGTGAGGGAGGGAGGGAGGAGGCTTTGGAATTGAGGGACGAGTGAGTGAGTGAGTGAGGGAGGAGGCTTTGGACTTGAGGGAGGAGTGAGTGAGTGAGTGAGGGAGGAGGCTTTGGACTTGAGGGACGAGTGAGTGAGTGAGTGAGGGAGGAGGCTTTGGACTTGAGGGACGAGTGAGTGAGTGAGTGAGGGAGGAGGCTTTGGACTTGAGGGACGTGTGAGTGAGTGAGTGAGGGAGGAGGCTTTGGACTTGAGGGACGAGTGAGTGAGTGAGTGAGTGAGGAGGCTTTGGACTAGAGGGACGAGTGAGTGAGGGAGGGAGGGAGGAGGCTTTGGACTTGAGGGACGAGTGAGTGAGTGAGTGAGGGAGGAGGCTTTGGACTTGAGGGACGAGTGAGTGAGTGAGTGAGGGAGGAGGCTTTGGACTTGAGGGACGAGTGAGTGAGTGAGTGAGGGAGGAGGCTTTGGACTTGAGGGATGAGTGAGTGAGTGAGTGAGGGAGGGAGGAGACTTTGGACTTGAGGGACGAGTGAGTGAGTGAGTGAGGGAGGGAGGAGGCTTTGGACTTGAGGGACGAGTGAGTGAGTGAGTGAGTGAGGGAGGGAGGAGGCTTTGGACTTGAGGGACGAGTGAGTGAGTGAGTGAGTGAGGGAGGGAGGAGGCTTTGGACTTGAGGGACGAGTGAGTGAGTGAGTGAGGTAGGGAGGAGGCTTTGGACTTGAGGGACGAGTGAGTGAGTGAGTGAGGGAGGGAGGAGGCTTTGGACTTGAGGGACGAGTGAGTGAGTGAGTGAGGGAGGAGGCTTTGGACTTGAGGGAGGAGTGAGTGAGTGAGTGAGGGAGGAGGCTTTGGACTTGAGGGACGAGTGAGTGAGTGAGTGAGGGAGGAGGCTTTGGACTTGAGGGACGAGTGAATGAGTGAGTGAGGGAGGAGGCTTTGGACTTGAGGGACGAGTGAGTGAGTGAGGGAGGGAGGAGGCTTTGGACTTGAGGGACGAGTGAGTGAGTGAGAGAGGGAGGAGGCTTTGGACTTGAGGGACGAGTGAGTGAGTGAGTGAGGGAGGAGGCTTTGGACTTGAGGGACGAGTGAGTGAGTGAATGAGTGAGGGAGGAGGCGTTGGACTTGAGGGACGAGTGAGTGAGTGAGTGAGTGAGGAGGCTTTGGACTTGAGGGACGAGTGAGTGAGGGAGGGAGGGAGGAGGCTTTGGAATTGAGGGACGAGTGAGTGAGTGAGTGAGGGAGGAGGCTTTGGACTTGAGGGAGGAGTGAGTGAGTGAGTGAGGGAGGAGGCTTTGGACTTGAGGGACGAGTGAGTGAGTGAGTGAGGGAGGAGGCTTTGGACTTGAGGGACGAGTGAATGAGTGAGTGAGGGAGGAGGCTTTGGACTTGAGGGACGTGTGAGTGAGTGAGTGAGGGAGGAGGCTTTGGACTTGAGGGACGAGTGAGTGAGTGAGTGAGTGAGGAGGCTTTGGACTAGAGGGACGAGTGAGTGAGGGAGGGAGGGAGGAGGCTTTGGACTTGAGGGACGAGTGAGTGAGTGAGTGAGGGAGGAGGCTTTGGACTTGAGGGACGAGTGAGTGAGTGAGTGAGGGAGGAGGCTTTGGACTTGAGGGACGACTGAGTGAGTGAGTGAGGGAGGGAGGAGGCTTTGGACTTGAGGGACGAGTGAGTGAGTGAGTGAGGGAGGGAGGAGGCTTTGGACTTGAGGGACGAGTGAGTGAGTGAGTGAGGGAGGGAGGAGGCTTTGGACTTGAGGGACGAGTGAGTGTGTGAGTGAGGGAGGGAGGAGGCTTTGGACTTGAGGGAGGAGTGAGTGAGTGAGGGAGGGAGGAGGCTTTGGACTTGAGGGAGGAGTGAGTGAGTGAGGGAGGGAGGAGGCTTTGGACTTGAGTGACGAGTGAGTGAGTGAGTGAGGGAGGGAGGAGGCTTTGGACTTGAGGGACGAGTGAGTGAGTGAGGGAGGGAGGGAGGAGGCTTTGGACTTGAGGGACGAGTGAGTGAGTGAGTGAGGGAGGAGGCTTTGGACTTGAGGGACGAGTGAGTGAGTGAGTGAGTGAGGAAGGAGGCTTTGGACTTGAGGGACGAGTGAGTGAGTGAGTGAGGGAGGAGGCTTTGGACTTGAGGGACGAGTGAGTGAGTGAGTGAGGGAGGAGGCTTTGGACTTGAGGGACGAGTGAGTGAGTGAGCGAGTGAGGGAGGAGGCTTTGGACTTGAGGGACGAGTGAGTGAGTGAGTGAGGGAGGAGGCTTTGGACTTGAGGGACGAGTGAGTGAGTGAGCGAGTGAGGGAGGAGGCTTTGGACTTGAGGGACGAGTGAGTGAGTGAGTGAGTGAGGAAGGAGTCTTTGGACTTGAGGGACGAGTGAGTGAGTGAGGGAGGGAGGGAGGAGGCTTTGGAATTGAGGGACGAGTGAGTGAGTGAGTGAGGGAGGAGGCTTTGGACTTGAGGGAGGAGTGAGTGAGTGAGTGAGGGAGGAGGCTTTGGACTTGAGGGACGAGTGAGTGAGTGAGTGAGGGAGGAGGCTTTGGACTTGAGGGACGAGTGAGTGAGTGAGTGAGGGAGGAGGCTTTGGACTTGAGGGACGAGTGAGTGAGTGAGTGAGTGAGGGAGGAGGCTTTGGACTTGAGGGACGAGTGAGTGAGTGAGTGAGGGAGGAGGCTTTGGACTTGAGGGATGAGTGAGTGAGTGAGTGAGGGAGGGAGGAGACTTTGGACTTGAGGGACGAGTGAGTGAGTGAGTGAGGGAGGGAGGAGGCTTTGGACTTGAGGGACGAGTGAGTGAGTGAGTGAGTGAGGGAGGGAGGAGGCTTTGGACTTGAGGGAGGAGTGAGTGAGTGAGTGAGGGAGGGAGGAGGCTTTGGACTTGAGGGACGAGTGAGTGAATGAGGGAGGGAGGAGGCTTTGGACTTGAGGGACGAGTGAGTGAGTGTGTGAGTGAGGGAGGAGGCTTTGGACTAGAGGGACGAGTGAGTGAGTGAGTGAGGGAGGGAGGAGGCTTTGGACTTGAGGGACGAGTGAGTGAGTGAGTGAGGGAGGAGGCTTTGGACTTGAGGGACGAGTGAGTGAGTGAGTGAGGGAGGAGGCTTTGGACTTGAGGGACGAGTGAGTGAGTGAGTGAGGGAGGGAGGAGACTTTGGACTTGAGGTACGAGTGAGTGAGTGAGTGAGGGAGGGAGGAGGCTTTGGACTTGAGGGACGAGTGAGTGAGTGAGTGAGTGAGTGAGGGAGGGAGGAGGCTTTGGACTTGAGCGACGAGTGAGTGAGTGAGTGAGGGAGGGAGGAGGCTTTGGACTTGAGGGACGAGTGAGTGAGTGAGTGAGGGAGGGAGGAGGCTTTGGACTTGAGGGACGAGTGAGTGAGTGAGTGAGGGAGGAGGCTTTGGACTTGAGGGACGAGTGAGTGAGTGAGTGAGGGAGGAGGCTTTGGACTTGAGGGACGAGTGAGTGAGTGAGTGAGGGAGGAGGCTTTGGACTTGAGGGACGAGTGAATGAGTGAGTGAGGGAGGAGGCTTTGGACTTGAGGGACGAGTGAGTGAGTGAGGGAGGGAGGAGGCTTTGGACTTGAGGGACGAGTGAGTGAGTGAGTGAGGGAGGGAGGAGGCTTTGGACTTGAGTGACGAGTGAGTGAGTGAGTGAGGGAGGGAGGAGGCTTTGGACTTGAGGGACGAGTGAGTGAGTGAGTGAGGGAGGGAGGAGGCTTTGGACTTGAGGGACGAGTGAGTGAGTGAGGGAGGGAGGAGGCTTTGGACTTGAGGGACGAGTGAGTGAGTGAGTGAGGGAGGGAGGAGGCTTTGGACTTGAGGGACGAGTGAGTGAGTGAGTGAGGGAGGGAGGAGGCTTTGGACTTGAGGGACGAGTGAGTGAGTGAGGGAGGGAGGAGGCTTTGGACTTGAGGGACGAGTGAGTGAGTGAGGGAGGGAGGAGGCTTTGGACTTGAGGGACGAGTGAGTGAGTGAGTGAGGGAGGAGGCTTTGGACTTGAGAGACGAGTGAGTGAGTGAGTGAGTGAGGAAGCTTTGGACTTGAGGGACGAGTGAGTGAGTGAGTGAGGGAGGAGGCTTTGGACTTGAGGGACGAGTGAGTGAGTGACTGAGTGAGGAAGGAGGCTTTGGACTTGAGGGACGAGTGAGTGAGTGAGTGAGGGAGGAGGCTTTGGACTTGAGGGGCGAGTGAGTGAGTGAGTGAGGGAGGAGACTTTGGACTTGAGGGACGAGTGAGTGAGTGAGTGAGGGAGGAGGCTTTGGACTTGAGGGACGAGTGAGTGAGTGAGCGAGTGAGGGAGGAGGCTTTGGACTTGAGGGACGAGTGAGTGAGTGAGTGAGTGAGGAAGGAGTCTTTGGACTTGAGGGACGAGTGAGTGAGTGAGTGAGTGAGTGAGTGAGGGAGGAGGCTTTGGACTTGAGGGACGAGTGAGTGAGTGAGTGAGTGAGGAAGGAGGCTTTGGACTCGAGGGACGAGTGAGTGAGTGAGTGAGGGAGGAGGCTTTGGACTTGAGGAACGAGTGAGTGAGTGAGTGAGTGAGTGAGGGAGGAGGCTTTGGACTTGAGGGACGAGTGAGTGAGTGATTGAGGGAGGAGGCTTTGGACTTGAGGGACGAGTGAGTGAGTGAGTGAGGGAGGAGGCTTTGGACTTGAGGGACGAGTGAGTGAGTGATTGAGTGAGGGAGGAGGCTTTGGACTTGAGGGACGAGTGAGTGAGTGAGTGAGGGAGGGAGGAGGCTTTGGACTTGAGGGAGGAGTGAGTGAGTGAGTGAGGGAGGGAGGAGGCTTTGGACTTGAGGGACGAGTGAGTGAGTGAGTGAGTGAGGGAGGAGGCTTTGGACTTGAGGGACGAGTGAGTGAGTGAGTGAGTGAGGGAGGAGGCTTTGGACTTGAGGGACGAGTGAGTGAGTGAGTGAGGGAGGAGGCTTTGGACTTGAGGGATGAGTCAGTGAGTGAGTGAGGGAGGAGGCTTTGGACTTGAGGGATGAGTGAATGAGTGAATGAGGGAGGAGGCTTTGGACTTGAGGGACATGTGAGTGAGTGAGTGAGGGAGGAGGCTTTGGACTTGAGGGACGAGTGAGTGAGTGAGTGAGGGAGGAGGCTTTGGACTTGAGGGACGAGTGAGTGAGTGAGGGAGGAGGCTTTGGACTAGAGGGACGAGTGAGTGAGGGAGGGAGGGAGGAGGCTTTGGACTTGAGGGACGAGTGAGTGAATGAGTGAGGGAGGAGGCTTTGGACTTGAGGGACGACTGAGTGAGTGAGTGAGGGAGGAGGCTTTTGACTTGAGGGACGAGTGAGTGAGTGAGTGAGTGAGGAGGCTTTGGACTTGAGGGACGAGTGAGTGAGTGAGTGAGGGAGGGAGGAGACTTTGGACTTGAGGGACGAGTGAGTGAGTGAGTGAGGGAGGGAGGAGGCTTTGGACTTGAGGGACGAGTGAGTGAGTGAGTGAGTGAGGGAGGGAGGAGGCTTTGGACTTGAGGGACGAGTGAGTGAGTGAGTGAGTGAGTGAGTGAGGAAGGAGGCTTTGGACTTGAGGGACGAGTTAGTGAGTGAGTGAGTGAGGGAGGGAGGAGGCTTTGGACTTGAGGGACGAGTGAGTGAGTGAGTGAGGGAGGGAGGAGGCTTTGGACTTGAGGGACGAGTGAGTGTGTGAGTGAGGGAGGGAGGAGGCTTTGGACTTGAGGGAGGAGTGAGTGAGTGAGGGAGGGAGGAGGCTTTGGACTTGAGGGAGGAGTGAGTGAGTGAGGGAGGGAGGAGGCTTTGGACTTGAGGGACGAGTGAGTGAGTGAGTGAGGGAGGGAGGAGGCTTTGGACTTGAGGGACGAGTGAGTGAGTGAGGGAGGGAGGGAGGAGGCTTTGGACTTGAGGGACGAGTGAGTGAGTGAGTGAGGGAGGAGGCTTTGGACTTGAGGGACGAGTGAGTGAGTGAGTGAGTGAGGAAGGAGGCTTTGGACTTGAGGGACGAGTGAGTGAGTGAGTGAGGGAGGAGGCTTTGGACTTGAGGGACGAGTGAGTGAGTGAGTGAGGGAGGAGGCTTTGGACTTGAGGGACGAGTGAGTGAGTGAGTGAGGGAGGGAGGAGGCTTTGGACTTGAGGGACGAGTGAGTGAGTGAGTGAGTGAGGAAGGAGTCTTTGGACTTGAGGGACGAGTGAGTGAGTGAGTGAGTGAGGGAGGAGGCTTTGGACTTGAGGGACGAGTGAGTGAGTGAGTGAGTGAGGAAGGAGGCTTTGGACTTGAGGGACGAGTGAGTGAGTGAATGAGGGAGGAGGCTTTGGACTTGAGGGACGAGTGAGTGAGTGAGAGAGGGAGGAGGCTTTGGACTTGAGGGACGAGTGAGTGAGTGAGTGAGGGAGGAGGCTTTGGACTTGAGGGACGAGTGAGTGAGTGAGTGAGTGAGGGAGGAGGCGTTGGACTTGAGGGACGAGTGAGTGAGTGAGTGAGTGAGGAGGCTTTGGACTTGAGGGACGAGTGAGTGAGGGAGGGAGGGAGGAGGCTTTGGAATTGAGGGACGAGTGAGTTAGTGAGTGAGGGAGGAGGCTTTGGACTTGAGGGAGGAGTGAGTGAGTGAGTGAGGGAGGAGGCTTTGGACTTGAGGGACGAGTGAGTGAGTGAGTGAGGGAGGAGGCTTTGGACTTGAGGGACGAGTGAATGAGTGAGTGAGGGAGGAGGCTTTGGACTTGAGGGACGTGTGAGTGAGTGAGTGAGGGAGGAGGCTTTGGACTTGAGGGACGAGTGAGTGAGTGAGTGAGTGAGGAGGCTTTGGACTAGAGGGACGAGTGAGTGAGGGAGGGAGGGAGGAGGCTTTGGACTTGAGGGACGAGTGAGTGAGTGAGTGAGGGAGGAGGCTTTGGACTTGAGGGACGAGTGAGTGAGTGAGTGAGGGAGGAGGCTTTGGACTTGAGGGACGAGTGAGTGAGTGAGTGAGGGAGGAGGCTTTGGACTTGAGGGATGAGTGAGTGAGTGAGTGAGGGAGGGAGGAGACTTTGGACTTGAGGGACGAGTGAGTGAGTGAGTGAGGGAGGGAGGAGGCTTTGGACTTGAGGGACGAGTGAGTGAGTGAGTGAGTGAGGGAGGGAGGAGGCTTTGGACTTGAGGGACGAGTGAGTGAGTGAGTGAGTGAGGGAGGGAGGAGGCTTTGGACTTGAGGGACGAGTGAGTGAGTGAGTGAGGTAGGGAGGAGGCTTTGGACTTGAGGGACGAGTGAGTGAGTGAGTGAGGGAGGGAGGAGGCTTTGGACTTGAGGGACGAGTGAGTGAGTGAGTGAGGAAGGAGGCTTTGGACTTGAGGGAGGAGTGAGTGAGTGAGTGAGGGAGGAGGCTTTGGACTTGAGGGACGAGTGAGTGAGTGAGTGAGGGAGGAGGCTTTGGACTTGAGGGACGAGTGAATGAGTGAGTGAGGGAGGAGGCTTTGGACTTGAGGGACGAGTGAGTGAGTGAGGGAGGGAGGAGGCTTTGGACTTGAGGGACGAGTGAGTGAGTGAGAGAGGGAGGAGGCTTTGGACTTGAGGGATGAGTGAGTGAGTGAGTGAGGGAGGAGGCTTTGGACTTGAGGGACGAGTGAGTGAGTGAGTGAGTGAGGGAGGAGGCGTTGGACTTGAGGGACGAGTGAGTGAGTGAGTGAGTGAGGAGGCTTTGGACTTGAGGGACGAGTGAGTGAGGGAGGGAGGGAGGAGGCTTTGGAATTGACGGACGAGTGAGTGAGTGAGTGAGGGAGGAGGCTTTGGACTTGAGGGAGGAGTGAGTGAGTGAGTGAGGGAGGAGGCTTTGGACTTGAGGGACGAGTGAGTGAGTGAGTGAGGGAGGAGGCTTTGGACTTTAGGGACGAGTGAGTGAGTGAGGGAGGGAGGAGGCTTTGGACTTGAGGGACGAGTGAGTGAGTGAGTGAGGGAGGGAGGAGGCTTTGGACTTGAGGGACGAGTGAGTGAGTGAGTGAGGGAGGGAGGAGGCTTTGGACTTGAGGGACGAGTGAGTGAGTGAGTGAGGGAGGGAGGAGGCTTTGGACTTGAGGGACGAGTGAGTGAGTGAGAGAGGGAGGAGGCTTTGGACTTGAGGGATGAGTGAGTGAGTGAGTGAGGGAGGAGGCTTTGGACTTGAGGGACGAGTGAGTGAGTGAGTGAGTGAGGGAGGAGGCGTTGGACTTGAGGGACGAGTGAGTGAGTGAGTGAGTGAGGAGGCTTTGGACTTGAGGGACGAGTGAGTGAGGGAGGGAGGGAGGAGGCTTTGGAATTGACGGACGAGTGAGTGAGTGAGTGAGGGAGGAGGCTTTGGACTTGAGGGAGGAGTGAGTGAGTGAGTGAGGGAGGAGGCTTTGGACTTGAGGGACGAGTGAGTGAGTGAGTGAGGGAGGAGGCTTTGGACTTGAGGGACGAGTGAGTGAGTGAGGGAGGGAGGAGGCTTTGGACTTGAGGGACGAGTGAGTGAGTGAGTGAGGGAGGGAGGAGGCTTTGGACTTGAGGGACGAGTGAGTGAGTGAGTGAGGGAGGGAGGAGGCTTTGGACTTGAGGGACGAGTGAGTGAGTGAGTGAGGGAGGGAGGAGGCTTTGGACTTGAGGGACGAGTGAGTGAATGAGGGAGGGAGGAGGCTTTGGACTTGAGGGACGAGTGAGTGAGTGAGTGAGGGAGGGAGGAGGCTTTGGACTTGAGGGACGAGTGAGTGAGTGAGTGAGGGAGGGAGGAGTCTTTGGACTTGAGGGACGAGTGAGTGAGTGAGGGAGGGAGGAGGCTTTGGACTTGAGGGACGAGTGAGTGAGTGAGGGAGGGAGGAGGCTTTGGACTTGAGGGACGAGTGAGTGAGTGAGTGAGGGAGGAGGCTTTGGACTTGAGAGACGAGTGAGTGAGTGAGTGAGTGAGGAAGCTTTGGACTTGAGGGACGAGTGAGTGAGTGAGTGAGTGAGGGAGGAGGCTTTGGACTTGAGGGACGAGTGAGTGAGTGACTGAGTGAGGAAGGAGGCTTTGGACTTGAGGGACGAGTGAGTGAGTGAGTGAGGGAGGAGGCTTTGGACTAGAGGGACGAGTGAGTGAGGGAGGGAGGGAGGAGGCTTTGGACTTGAGGGACGAGTGAGTGAGTGAGTGAGTGAGGGAGGAGGCTTTGGACTTGAGGGACGAGTGAGTGAGTGAGTGAGGGAGGAGGCTTTGGACTTGAGGGACGAGTGAGTGAGTGAGTGAGGGAGGGAGGAGACTTTGGACTTGAGGTACGAGTGAGTGAGTGAGTGAGGGAGGGAGGAGGCTTTGGACTTGAGGGACGAGTGAGTGAGTGAGTGAGTGAGTGAGGGAGGGAGGAGGCTTTGGACTTGAGCGACGAGTGAGTGAGTGAGTGAGGGAGGGAGGAGGCTTTGGACTTGAGGGACGAGTGAGTGAGTGAGTGAGGGAGGGAGGAGGCTTTGGACTTGAGGGACGAGTGAGTGAGTGAGTGAGGGAGGAGGCTTTGGACTTGAGGGAGGAGTGAGTGAGTGAGTGAGGGAGGAGGCTTTGGACTTGAGGGACGAGTGAGTGAGTGAGTGAGGGAGGAGGCTTTGGACTTGAGGGACGAGTGAGTGAGTGAGTGAGGGAGGAGGCTTTGGACTTGAGGGATGAGTGAGTGAGTGAGGGAGGGAGGAGGCTTTGGACTTGAGGGACGAGTGAGTGAGTGAGTGAGGGAGGGAGGAGGCTTTGGACTTGAGGGACGAGTGAGTGAGTGAGTGAGGGAGGGAGGAGGCTTTGGACTTGAGGGACGAGTGAGTGAGTGAGTGAGGGAGGGAGGAGGCTTTGGACTTGAGGGACGAGTGAGTGAGTGAGTGAGGGAGGAGGCTTTGGACTTGAGGGACGAGTGAGTGAGTGAGTGAGGGAGGGAGGAGGCTTTGGACTTGAGGGACGAGTGAGTGAGTGAGTGAGGGAGGGAGGAGGCTTTGGACTTGAGGGACGAGTGAGTGAGTGAGGGAGGGAGGAGGCTTTGGACTTGAGGGACGAGTGAGTGAGTGAGGGAGGGAGGAGGCTTTGGACTTGAGGGACGAGTGAGTGAGTGAGTGAGGGAGGAGGCTTTGGACTTGAGAGACGAGTGAGTGAGTGAGTGAGTGAGGAAGCTTTGGACTTGAGGGACGAGTGAGTGAGTGAGTGAGGGAGGAGGCTTTGGACTTGAGGGACGAGTGAGTGAGTGACTGAGTGAGGAAGGAGGCTTTGGACTTGAGGGACGAGTGAGTGAGTGAGTGAGGGAGGAGGCTTTGGACTAGAGGGACGAGTGAGTGAGGGAGGGAGGGAGGAGGCTTTGGACTTGAGGGACGAGTGAGTGAGTGAGTGAGTGAAGGAGGAGGCTTTGGACTTGAGGGACGAGTGAGTGAGTGAGTGAGGGAGGAGGCTTTGGACTTGAGGGACGAGTGAGTGAGTGAGTGAGGGAGGGAGGAGACTTTGGACTTGAGGTACGAGTGAGTGAGTGAGTGAGGGAGGGAGGAGGCTTTGGACTTGAGGGACGAGTGAGTGAGTGAGTGAGTGAGTGAGGGAGGGAGGAGGCTTTGGACTTGAGCGACGAGTGAGTGAGTGAGTGAGGGAGGGAGGAGGCTTTGGACTTGAGGGACGAGTGAGTGAGTGAGTGAGGGAGGGAGGAGGCTTTGGACTTGAGGGACGAGTGAGTGAGTGAGTGAGGGAGGAGGCTTTGGACTTGAGGGAGGAGTGAGTGAGTGAGTGAGGGAGGAGGCTTTGGACTTGAGGGACGAGTGAGTGAGTGAGTGAGGGAGGAGGCTTTGGACTTGAGGGACGAGTGAATGAGTGAGTGAGGGAGGAGGCTTTGGACTTGAGGGACGAGTGAGTGAGTGAGGGAGGGAGGAGGCTTTGGACTTGAGGGACGAGTGAGTGAGTGAGTGAGGGAGGGAGGAGGCTTTGGACTTGAGGGACGAGTGAGTGAGTGAGTGAGGGAGGGAGGAGGCTTTGGACTTGAGGGACGAGTGAGTGAGTGAGTGAGGGAGGGAGGAGGCTTTGGACTTGAGGGACGAGTGAGTGAGTGAGGGAGGGAGGAGGCTTTGGACTTGAGGGACGAGTGAGTGAGTGAGTGAGGGAGGGAGGAGGCTTTGGACTTGAGGGACGAGTGAGTGAGTGAGTGAGGGAGGGAGGAGGCTTTGGACTTGAGGGACGAGTGAGTGAGTGAGTGAGTGAGGAAGGAGGCTTTGGACTCGAGGGACGAGTGAGTGAGTGAGTGAGGGAGGAGGCTTTGGACTTGAGGGACGAGTGAGTGAGTGAGTGAGTGAGTGAGGGAGGAGGCTTTGGACTTGAGGGACGAGTGAGTGAGTGATTGAGGGAGGAGGCTTTGGACTTGAGGGACGAGTGAGTGAGTGAGCGAGGGAGGAGGCTTTGGACTTGAGGGACGAGTGAGTGAGTGATTGAGTGAGGGAGGAGGCTTTGGACTTGAGGGACGAGTGAGTGAGTGAGTGAGGGAGGGAGGAGGCTTTGGACTTGAGGGAGGAGTGAGTGAGTGAGTGAGGGAGGGAGGAGGCTTTGGACTTGAGGGACGAGTGAGTGAGTGAGTGAGTGAGGGAGGAGGCTTTGGACTTGAGGGACGAGTGAGTGAGTGAGTGAGTGAGGGAGGAGGCTTTGGACTTGAGGGAGGAGTGAGTGAGTGAGTGAGGGAGGAGGCTTTGGACTTGAGGGATGAGTCAGTGAGTGAGTGAGGGAGGAGGCTTTGGACTTGAGGGATGAGTGAATGAGTGAATGAGGGAGGAGGCTTTGGACTTGAGGGACATGTGAGTGAGTGAGTGAGGGAGGAGGCTTTGGACTTGAGGGACGAGTGAGTGAGTGAGTGAGGGAGGAGGCTTTGGACTTGAGGGACGAGTGAGTGAGTGAGGGAGGAGGCTTTGGACTAGAGGGACGAGTGAGTGAGGGAGGGAGGGAGGAGGCTTTGGACTTGAGGGACGAGTGAGTGAATGAGTGAGGGAGGAGGCTTTGGACTTGAGGGACGACTGAGTGAGTGAGTGAGGGAGGAGGCTTTTGACTTGAGGGACGAGTGAGTGAGTGAGTGAGTGAGGAGGCTTTGGACTTGAGGGACGAGTGAGTGAGTGAGTGAGGGAGGGAGGAGACTTTGGACTTGAGGGACGAGTGAGTGAGTGAGTGAGGGAGGGAGGAGGCTTTGGACTTGAGGGACGAGTGAGTGAGTGAGTGAGTGAGGGAGGGAGGAGGCTTTGGACTTGAGGGACGAGTGAGTGAGTGAGTGAGTGAGTGAGTGAGGAAGGAGGCTTTGGACTTGAGGGACGAGTTAGTGAGTGAGTGAGTGAGGGAGGGAGGAGGCTTTGGACTTGAGGGACGAGTGAGTGAGTGAGTGAGGGAGGGAGGAGGCTTTGGACTTGAGGGACGAGTGAGTGTGTGAGTGAGGGAGGGAGGAGGCTTTGGACTTGAGGGAGGAGTGAGTGAGTGAGGGAGGGAGGAGGCTTTGGACTTGAGGGAGGAGTGAGTGAGTGAGGGAGGGAGGAGGCTTTGGACTTGAGGGACGAGTGAGTGAGTGAGTGAGGGAGGGAGGAGGCTTTGGACTTGAGGGACGAGTGAGTGAGTGAGGGAGGGAGGGAGGAGGCTTTGGACTTGAGGGACGAGTGAGTGAGTGAGTGAGGGAGGAGGCTTTGGACTTGAGGGACGAGTGAGTGAGTGAGTGAGTGAGGAAGGAGGCTTTGGACTTGAGGGACGAGTGAGTGAGTGAGTGAGGGAGGAGGCTTTGGACTTGAGGGACGAGTGAGTGAGTGAGTGAGGGAGGAGGCTTTGGACTTGAGGGACGAGTGAGTGAGTGAGCGAGTGAGGGAGGAGGCTTTGGACTTGAGGGACGAGTGAGTGAGTGAGTGAGTGAGGAAGGAGTCTTTGGACTTGAGGGACGAGTGAGTGAGTGAGTGAGTGAGGGAGGAGGCTTTGGACTTGAGGGACGAGTGAGTGAGTGAGTGAGTGAGGAAGGAGGCTTTGGACTTGAGGGACGAGTGAGTGAGTGAATGAGGGAGGAGGCTTTGGACTTGAGGGACGAGTGAGTGAGTGAGAGAGGGAGGAGGCTTTGGACTTGAGGGACGAGTGAGTGAGTGAGTGAGGGAGGAGGCTTTGGACTTGAGGGACGAGTGAGTGAGTGAGTGAGTGAGGGAGGAGGCGTTGGACTTGAGGGACGAGTGAGTGAGTGAGTGAGTGAGGAGGCTTTGGACTTGAGGGACGAGTGAGTGAGGGAGGGAGGGAGGAGGCTTTGGAATTGAGGGACGAGTGAGTGAGTGAGTGAGGGAGGAGGCTTTGGACTTGAGGGAGGAGTGAGTGAGTGAGTGAGGGAGGAGGCTTTGGACTTGAGGGACGAGTGAGTGAGTGAGTGAGGGAGGAGGCTTTGGACTTGAGGGACGAGTGAATGAGTGAGTGAGGGAGGAGGCTTTGGACTTGAGGGACGTGTGAGTGAGTGAGTGAGGGAGGAGGCTTTGGACTTGAGGGACGAGTGAGTGAGTGAGTGAGTGAGGAGGCTTTGGACTAGAGGGACGAGTGAGTGAGGGAGGGAGGGAGGAGGCTTTGGACTTGAGGGACGAGTGAGTGAGTGAGTGAGGGAGGAGGCTTTGGACTTGAGGGACGAGTGAGTGAGTGAGTGAGGGAGGAGGCTTTGGACTTGAGGGACGAGTGAGTGAGTGAGTGAGGGAGGAGGCTTTGGACTTGAGGGATGAGTGAGTGAGTGAGTGAGGGAGGGAGGAGACTTTGGACTTGAGGGACGAGTGAGTGAGTGAGTGAGGGAGGGAGGAGGCTTTGGACTTGAGGGACGAGTGAGTGAGTGAGTGAGTGAGGGAGGGAGGAGGCTTTGGACTTGAGGGACTAGTGAGTGAGTGAGTGAGGTAGGGAGGAGGCTTTGGACTTGAGGGACGAGTGAGTGAGTGAGTGAGGGAGGGAGGAGGCTTTGGACTTGAGGGACGAGTGAGTGAGTGAGTGAGGGAGGAGGCTTTGGACTTGAGGGAGGAGTGAGTGAGTGAGTGAGGGAGGAGGCTTTGGACTTGAGGGACGAGTGAGTGAGTGAGTGAGGGAGGAGGCTTTGGACTTGAGGGACGAGTGAATGAGTGAGTGAGGGAGGAGGCTTTGGACTTGAGGGACGAGTGAGTGAGTGAGGGAGGGAGGAGGCTTTGGACTTGAGGGACGAGTGAGTGAGTGAGAGAGGGAGGAGGCTTTGGACTTGAGGGACGAGTGAGTGAGTGAGTGAGGGAGGAGGCTTTGGACTTGAGGGACGAGTGAGTGAGTGAGTGAGTGAGGGAGGAGGCGTTGGACTTGAGGGACGAGTGAGTGAGTGAGTGAGTGAGGAGGCTTTGGACTTGAGGGACGAGTGAGTGAGGGAGGGAGGGAGGAGGCTTTGGAATTGAGGGACGAGTGAGTGAGTGAGTGAGGGAGGAGGCTTTGGACTTGAGGGAGGAGTGAGTGAGTGAGTGAGGGAGGAGGCTTTGGACTTGAGGGACGAGTGAGTGAGTGAGTGAGGGAGGAGGCTTTGGACTTGAGGGACGAGTGAATGAGTGAGTGAGGGAGGAGGCTTTGGACTTGAGGGACGTGTGAGTGAGTGAGTGAGGGAGGAGGCTTTGGACTTGAGGGACGAGTGAGTGAGTGAGTGAGTGAGGAGGCTTTGGACTAGAGGGACGAGTGAGTGAGGGAGGGAGGGAGGAGGCTTTGGACTTGAGGGACGAGTGAGTGAGTGAGTGAGGGAGGAGGCTTTGGACTTGAGGGACGAGTGAGTGAGTGAGTGAGGGAGGAGGCTTTGGACTTGAGGGACGAGTGAGTGAGTGAGTGAGGGAGGAGGCTTTGGACTTGAGGGATGAGTGAGTGAGTGAGTGAGGGAGGGAGGAGACTTTGGACTTGAGGGACGAGTGAGTGAGTGAGTGAGGGAGGGAGGAGGCTTTGGACTTGAGGGACGAGTGAGTGAGTGAGTGAGTGAGGGAGGGAGGAGGCTTTGGACTTGAGGGACGAGTGAGTGAGTGAGTGAGTGAGGGAGGGAGGAGGCTTTGGACTTGAGGGACGAGTGAGTGAGTGAGTGAGGTAGGGAGGAGGCTTTGGACTTGAGGGACGAGTGAGTGAGTGAGTGAGTGAGGGAGGAGGCTTTGGACTTGAGGGACGAGTGAGTGAGTGAGTGAGGGAGGAGGCTTTGGACTTGAGGGAGGAGTGAGTGAGTGAGTGAGGGAGGAGGCTTTGGACTTGAGGGACGAGTGAGTGAGTGAGTGAGGGAGGAGGCTTTGGACTTGAGGGACGAGTGAATGAGTGAGTGAGGGAGGAGGCTTTGGACTTGAGGGACGAGTGAGTGAGTGAGGGAGGGAGGAGGCTTTGGACTTGAGGGACGAGTGAGTGAGTGAGTGAGGGAGGGAGGAGGCTTTGGACTTGAGGGACGAGTGAGTGAGTGAGTGAGGGAGGGAGGAGGCTTTGGACTTGAGGGACGAGTGAGTGAGTGAGTGAGGGAGGGAGGAGGCTTTGGACTTGAGGGACGAGTGAGTGAATGAGGGAGGGAGGAGGCTTTGGACTTGAGGGACGAGTGAGTGAGTGAGTGAGGGAGGGAGGAGGCTTTGGACTTGAGGGACGAGTGAGTGAGTGAGTGAGGGAGGGAGGAGGCTTTGGACTTGAGGGACGAGTGAGTGAGTGAGGGAGGGAGGAGGCTTTGGACTTGAGGGACGAGTGAGTGAGTGAGGGAGGGAGGAGGCTTTGGACTTGAGGGACGAGTGAGTGAGTGAGTGAGGGAGGAGGCTTTGGACTTGAGAGACGAGTGAGTGAGTGAGTGAGTGAGGAAGCTTTGGACTTGAGGGACGAGTGAGTGAGTGAGTGAGGGAGGAGGCTTTGGACTTGAGGGACGAGTGAGTGAGTGACTGAGTGAGGAAGGAGGCTATGGACTTGAGGGACGAGTGAGTGAGTGAGTGAGGGAGGAGGCTTTGGACTAGAGGGACGAGTGAGTGAGGGAGGGAGGGAGGAGGCTTTGGACTTGAGGGACGAGTGAGTGAGTGAGTGAGGGAGGGAGGAGGCTTTGGACTTGAGGGACGAGTGAGTGAGTGAGTGAGGGAGGAGGCTTTGGACTTGAGGGACGAGTGAGTGAGTGAGTGAGGGAGGGAGGAGACTTTGGACTTGAGGTACGAGTGAGTGAGTGAGTGAGGGAGGGAGGAGGCTTTGGACTTGAGGGACGAGTGAGTGAGTGAGTGAGTGAGTGAGGGAGGGAGGAGGCTTTGGACTTGAGCGACGAGTGAGTGAGTGAGTGAGGGAGGGAGGAGGCTTTGGACTTGAGGGACGAGTGAGTGAGTGAGTGAGGGAGGGAGGAGGCTTTGGACTTGAGGGACGAGTGAGTGAGTGAGTGAGGGAGGAGGCTTTGGACTTGAGGGAGGAGTGAGTGAGTGAGTGAGGGAGGAGGCTTTGGACTTGAGGGACGAGTGAGTGAGTGAGTGAGGGAGGAGGCTTTGGACTTGAGGGACGAGTGAGTGAGTGAGTGAGGGAGGAGGCTTTGGACTTGAGGGACGAGTGAGTGAGTGAGGGAGGGAGGAGGCTTTGGACTTGAGGGACGAGTGAGTGAGTGAGTGAGGGAGGGAGGAGGCTTTGGACTTGAGGGACGAGTGAGTGAGTGAGTGAGGGAGTGAGGAGGCTTTGGACTTGAGGGACGAGTGAGTGAGTGAGTGAGGGAGGGAGGAGGCTTTGGACTTGAGGGACGAGTGAGTGAGTGAGTGAGGGAGGGAGGAGGCTTTGGACTTGAGGGACGAGTGAGTGAGTGAGGGAGGGAGGAGGCTTTGGACTTGAGGGACGAGTGAGTGAGTGAGTGAGGGAGGGAGGGAGGAGGCTTTGGACTTGAGGGACGAGTGAGTGAGTGAGTGAGGGAGGGAGGAGGCTTTGGACTTGAGGGACGAGTGAGTGAGTGAGGGAGGGAGGAGGCTTTGGACTTGAGGGACGAGTGAGTGAGTGAGGGAGGGAGGAGGCTTTGGACTTGAGAGACGAGTGAGTGAGTGAGTGAGTGAGGAAGCTTTGGACTTGAGGGACGAGTGAGTGAGTGAGTGAGGGAGGAGGCTTTGGACTTGAGGGACGAGTGAGTGAGTGACTGAGTGAGGAAGGAGGCTTTGGACTTGAGGGACGAGTGAGTGAGTGAGTGAGGGAGGAGGCTTTGGACTAGAGGGACGAGTGAGTGAGGGAGGGAGGGAGGAGGCTTTGGACTTGAGGGACGAGTGAGTGAGTGAGTGAGTGAAGGAGGAGGCTTTGGACTTGAGGGACGAGTGAGTGAGTGAGTGAGGGAGGAGGCTTTGGACTTGAGGGACGAGTGAGTGAGTGAGTGAGGGAGGGAGGAGACTTTGGACTTGAGGTACGAGTGAGTGAGTGAGTGAGGGAGGGAGGAGGCTTTGGACTTGAGGGACGAGTGAGTGAGTGAGTGAGTGAGTGAGGGAGGGAGGAGGCTTTGGACTTGAGCGACGAGTGAGTGAGTGAGTGAGGGAGGGAGGAGGCTTTGGACTTGAGGGACGAGTGAGTGAGTGAGTGAGGGAGGGAGGAGGCTTTGGACTTGAGGGACGAGTGAGTGAGTGAGTGAGGGAGGGAGGAGGCTTTGGACTTGAGGGACGAGTGAGTGAGTGAGTGAGGGAGGGAGGAGGCTTTGGACTTGAGGGACGAGTGAGTGAGTGAGGGAGGGAGGGGGCTTTGGACTTGAGGGACGAGTGAGTGAGTGAGGGAGGGAGGAGGCTTTGGACTTGAGGGACGAGTGAGTGAGTGAGTGAGGGAGGAGGCTTTGGACTTGAGAGACGAGTGAGTGAGTGAGTGAGTGAGGAAGCTTTGGACTTGAGGGACGAGTGAGTGAGTGAGTGAGGGAGGAGGCTTTGGACTTGAGGGACGAGTGAGTGAGTGACTGAGTGAGGAAGGAGGCTTTGGACTTGAGGGACGAGTGAGTGAGTGAGTGAGGGAGGAGGCTTTGGACTTGAGGGGCGAGTGAGTGAGTGAGTGAGTGAGGAGGCTTTGGACTTGAGGGACGAGTGAGTGAGTGAGTGAGGGAGGAGGCTTTGGACTTGAGGGACGAGTGAGTGAGTGAGCGAGTGAGGGAGGAGGCTTTGGACTTGAGGGACGAGTGAGTGAGTGAGTGAGTGAGGAAGGAGTCTTTGGACTTGAGGGTCGAGTGAGTGAGTGAGTGAGTGAGTGAGTGAGGGAGGAGGCTTTGGACTTGAGGGACGAGTGAGTGAGTGAGTGAGTGAGGAAGGAGGCTTTGGACTCGAGGGACGAGTGAGTGAGTGAGTGAGGGAGGAGGCTTTGGACTTGAGGGACGAGTGAGTGAGTGAGTTAGTGAGTGAGTGAGTGAGGGAGGAGGCTTTGGACTTGAGGGACGAGTGAGTGAGTGAGTGAGGGAGGAGGCTTTGGACTTGAGGGACGAGTGAGTGAGTGATTGAGTGAGGGAGGAGGCTTTGGACTTGAGGGACGAGTGAGTGAGTGAGTGAGGGAGGGAGGAGGCTTTGGACTTGAGGGAGGAGTGAGTGAGTGAGTGAGGGAGGGAGGAGGCTTTGGACTTGAGGGACGAGTGAGTGAGTGAGTGAGTGAGGGAGGAGGCTTTGGACTTGAGGGACGAGTGAGTGAGGGAGGGAGGGAGGAGGCTTTGGACTTGAGGGACGAGTGAGTGAGTGAGTGAGGGAGGAGGCTTTGGACTTGAGGGAGGAGTGAGTGAGTGAGTGAGGGAGGAGGCTTTGGACTTGAGGGACGAGTCAGTGAGTGAGTGAGGGAGGAGGCTTTGGACTTGAGGGATGAGTGAATGAGTGAATGAGGGAGGAGGCTTTGGACTTGAGGGACATGTGAGTGAGTGAGTGAGGGAGGAGGCTTTGGACTTGAGGGACGAGTGAGTGAGTGAGTGAGGGAGGAGGCTTTGGACTTGAGGGACGAGTGAGTGAGTGAGGGAGGAGGCTTTGGACTAGAGGGACGAGTGAGTGAGGGAGGGAGGGAGGAGGCTTTGGACTTGAGGGACGAGTGAGTGAGTGAGTGAGGGAGGAGGCTTTTGACTTGAGGGACGAGTGAGTGAATGAGTGAGGGAGGAGGCTTTGGACTTGAGGGACGAGTGAGTGAGTGAGTGAGGGAGGAGGCTTTCGACTTGAGGGACGAGTGAGTGAGTGAGTGAGTGAGGAGGCTTTGGACTTGAGGGACGAGTGAGTGAGTGAGTGAGGGAGGGAGGAGACTTTGGACTTGAGGGACGAGTGAGTGAGTGAGTGAGGGAGGGAGGAGGCTTTGGACTTGAGGGACGAGTGAGTGAGTGAGTGAGTGAGGGAGGGAGGAGGCTTTGGACTTGAGGGACGAGTGAGTGAGTGAGTGAGGGAGGGAGGAGGCTTTGGACTTGAGGGACGAGTGAGTGAGTGAGTGAGGGAGGGAGGAGGCTTTGGACTTGAGGGACGAGTGAGTGAGTGAGTGAGGGAGGGAGGGAGGAGGCTTTGGACTTGAGGGACGAGTGAGTGAGTGAGTGAGTGAGGGAGGGAGGAGGCTTTGGACTTGAGGGACGAGTGAGTGAGTGAGTGAGGGAGGGAGGAGGCTTTGGACTTGAGGGACGAGTGAGTGAGTGAGGGAGGGAGGAGGCTTTGGACTTGAGGGACGAGTGAGTGAGTGAGTGAGGGAGGGAGGAGGCTTTGGACTTGAGGGACGAGTGAGTGAGTGAGTGAGGGAGGGAGGAGGCTTTGGACTTGAGGGACGAGTGAGTGAGTGAGTGAGGGAGGGAGGAGGCTTTGGACTTGAGGGACGAGTGAGTGAGTGAGGGAGGGAGGAGGCTTTGGACTTGAGGGACGAGTGAGTGAGTGAGTGAGGGAGGGAGGAGGCTTTGGACTTGAGGGACGAGTGAGTGAGTGAGTGAGGGAGGGAGGAGGCTTTGGACTTGAGGGACGAGTGAGTGAGTGAGGGAGGGAGGAGGCTTTGGACTTGAGGGACGAGTGAGTGAGTGAGGGAGGGAGGAGGCTTTGGACTTGAGGGACGAGTGAGTGAGTGAGTGAGGGAGGAGGCTTTGGACTTGAGAGACGAGTGAGTGAGTGAGTGAGTGAGTGAGGAAGCTTTGGACTTGAGGGACGAGTGAGTGAGTGAGTGAGGGAGGAGGCTTTGGACTTGAGGGACGAGTGAGTGAGTGAGTGAGGGAGGAGGCTTTGGACTTGAGAGACGAGTGAGTGAGTGAGTGAGTGAGGAAGCTTTGGACTTGAGGGACGAGTGAGTGAGTGAGTGAGGGAGGAGGCTTTGGACTTGAGGGACGAGTGAGTGAGTGAGTGAGGGAGGGAGGAGGCTTTGGACTTGAGGGACGAGTGAGTGAGTGAGTGAGGGAGGAGGCTTTGGACTTGAGAGACGAGTGAGTGAGTGAGTGAGTGAGTGAGGAAGCTTTGGACTTGAGGGACGAGTGAGTGAGTGAGTGAGGGAGGAGGCTTTGGACTTGAGGGACGAGTGAGTGAGTGAGTGAGGGAGGAGGCTTTGGACTTGAGAGACGAGTGAGTGAGTGAGTGAGTGAGGAAGCTTTGGACTTGAGGGACGAGTGAGTGAGTGAGTGAGGGAGGAGGCTTTGGACTTGAGGGACGAGTGAGTGAGTGACTGAGTGAGGAAGGAGGCTTTGGACTTGAGGGACGAGTGAGTGAGTGAGTGAGGGAGGAGGCTTTGGACTAGAGGGACGAGGGAGTGAGGGAGGGAGGGAGGAGGCTTTGGACTTGAGGGACGAGTGAGTGAGTGAGTGAGTGAGGGAGGAGGCTTTGGATTTGAGGGACGAGTGAGTGAGTGAGTGAGGGAGGAGGCTTTGGACTTGAGGGACGAGTGAGTGAGTGAGTGAGGGAGGGAGGAGACTTTGGACTTGAGGTACGAGTGAGTGAGTGAGTGAGGGAGGGAGGAGGCTTTGGACTTGAGGGACGAGTGAGTGAGTGAGTGAGTGAGTGAGGGAGGGAGGAGGCTTTGGACTTGAGCGACGAGTGAGTGAGTGAGTGAGGGAGGGAGGAGGCTTTGGACTTGAGGGACGAGTGAGTGAGTGAGTGAGGGAGGGAGGAGGCTTTGGACTTGAGGGACGAGTGAGTGAGTGAGTGAGGGAGGAGGCTTTGGACTTGAGGGAGGAGTGAGTGAGTGAGTGAGGGAGGAGGCTTTGGACTTGAGGGACGAGTGAGTGAGTGAGTGAGGGAGGAGGCTTTGGACTTGAGGGACGAGTGAATGAGTGAGTGAGGGAGGAGGCTTTGGACTTGAGGGACGAGTGAGTGAGTGAGGGAGGGAGGAGGCTTTGGACTTGAGGGACGAGTGAGTGAGTGAGTGAGGGAGGGAGGAGGCTTTGGACTTGAGGGACGAGTGAGTGAGTGAGGGAGGGAGGAGGCTTTGGACTTGAGGGACGAGTGAGTGAGTGAGTGAGGGAGGGAGGAGGCTTTGGACTTGAGGGACGAGTGAGTGAGTGAGTGAGGGAGGGAGGAGGCTTTGGACTTGAGGGACGAGTGAGTGAGTGAGTGAGGGAGGGAGGAGGCTTTGGACTTGAGGGACGAGTGAGTGAGTGAGGGAGGGAGGAGGCTTTGGACTTGAGGGACGAGTGAGTGAGTGAGTGAGGGAGGGAGGAGGCTTTGGACTTGAGGGACGAGTGAGTGAGTGAGTGAGGGAGGGAGGAGGCTTTGGACTTGAGGGACGAGTGAGTGAGTGAGGGAGGGAGGAGGCTTTGGACTTGAGGGACGAGTGAGTGAGTGAGGGAGGGAGGAGGCTTTGGACTTGAGGGACGAGTGAGTGAGTGAGTGAGGGAGGAGGCTTTGGACTTGAGAGACGAGTGAGTGAGTGAGTGAGTGAGTGAGGAAGCTTTGGACTTGAGGGACGAGTGAGTGAGTGAGTGAGGGAGGAGGCTTTGGACTTGAGGGACGAGTGAGTGAGTGACTGAGTGAGGAAGGAGGCTTTGGACTTGAGGGACGAGTGAGTGAGTGAGTGAGGGAGGGAGGAGGCTTTGGACTTGAGGGACGAGTGAGTGAGTGAGTGAGGGAGGAGGCTTTGGACTTGAGAGACGAGTGAGTGAGTGAGTGAGTGAGGAAGCTTTGGACTTGAGGGACGAGTGAGTGAGTGAGTGAGGGAGGAGGCTTTGGACTTGAGGGACGAGTGAGTGAGTGACTGAGTGAGGAAGGAGGCTTTGGACTTGAGGGACGAGTGAGTGAGTGAGTGAGGGAGGAGGCTTTGGACTAGAGGGACGAGGGAGTGAGGGAGGGAGGGAGGAGGCTTTGGACTTGAGGGACGAGTGAGTGAGTGAGTGAGTGAGGGAGGAGGCTTTGGATTTGAGGGACGAGTGAGTGAGTGAGTGAGGGAGGAGGCTTTGGACTTGAGGGACGAGTGAGTGAGTGAGTGAGGGAGGGAGGAGACTTTGGACTTGAGGTACGAGTGAGTGAGTGAGTGAGGGAGGGAGGAGGCTTTGGACTTGAGGGACGAGTGAGTGAGTGAGTGAGTGAGTGAGGGAGGGAGGAGGCTTTGGACTTGAGCGACGAGTGAGTGAGTGAGTGAGGGAGGGAGGAGGCTTTGGACTTGAGGGACGAGTGAGTGAGTGAGTGAGGGAGGGAGGAGGCTTTGGACTTGAGGGACGAGTGAGTGAGTGAGTGAGGGAGGAGGCTTTGGACTTGAGGGAGGAGTGAGTGAGTGAGTGAGGGAGGAGGCTTTGGACTTGAGGGACGAGTGAGTGAGTGAGTGAGGGAGGAGGCTTTGGACTTGAGGGACGAGTGAATGAGTGAGTGAGGGAGGAGGCTTTGGACTTGAGGGACGAGTGAGTGAGTGAGGGAGGGAGGAGGCTTTGGACTTGAGGGACGAGTGAGTGAGTGAGTGAGGGAGGGAGGAGGCTTTGGACTTGAGGGACGAGTGAGTGAGTGAGTGAGGGAGGGAGGAGGCTTTGGACTTGAGGGACGAGTGAGTGAGTGAGTGAGGGAGGGAGGAGGCTTTGGACTTGAGGGACGAGTGAGTGAGTGAGGGAGGGAGGAGGCTTTGGACTTGAGGGACGAGTGAGTGAGTGAGTGAGGGAGGGAGGAGGCTTTGGACTTGAGGGACGAGTGAGTGAGTGAGTGAGGGAGGGAGGAGGCTTTGGACTTGAGGGACGAGTGAGTGAGTGAGGGAGGGAGGGAGGAGGCTTTGGACTTGAGGGACGAGTGAGTGAGTGAGGGAGGGAGGAGGCTTTGGACTTGAGGGACGAGTGAGTGAGTGAGTGAGGGAGGAGGCTTTGGACTTGAGAGACGAGTGAGTGAGTGAGTGAGTGAGGAAGCTTTGGACTTGAGGGACGAGTGAGTGAGTGAGTGAGGGAGGAGGCTTTGGACTTGAGGGACGAGTGAGTGAGTGACTGAGTGAGGAAGGAGGCTTTGGACTTGAGGGACGAGTGAGTGAGTGAGTGAGGGAGGAGGCTTTGGACTAGAGGGACGAGTGAGTGAGGGAGGGAGGGAGGAGGCTTTGGACTTGAGGGACGAGTGAGTGAGTGAGTGAGTGAGGGAGGAGGCTTTGGACTTGAGGGACGAGTGAGTGAGTGAGTGAGGGAGGAGGCTTTGGACTTGAGGGACGAGTGAGTGAGTGAGTGAGTGAGGGAGGAGACTTTGGACTTGAGGTACGAGTGAGTGAGTGAGTGAGGGAGGGAGGAGGCTTTGGACTTGAGGGACGAGTGAGTGAGTGAGTGAGTGAGTGAGGGAGGGAGGAGGCTTTGGACTTGAGCGACGAGTGAGTGAGTGAGTGAGGGAGGGAGGAGGCTTTGGACTTGAGGGACGAGTGAGTGAGTGAGTGAGGGAGGGAGGAGGCTTTGGACTTGAGGGACGAGTGAGTGAGTGAGGGAGGGAGGAGGCTTTGGACTTGAGGGACGAGTGAGTGAGTGAGGGAGGGAGGGAGGAGGCTTTGGACTTGAGGGACGAGTGAGTGAGTGAGTGAGGGAGGGAGGAGGCTTTGGACTTGAGGGACGAGTGAGTGAGTGAGGGAGGGAGGAGGCTTTGGACTTGAGGGACGAGTGAGTGAGTGAGGGAGGGAGGAGGCTTTGGACTTGAGGGACGAGTGAGTGAGTGAGTGAGGGAGGAGGCTTTGGACTTGAGGGACGAGTGAGTGAGTGAGTGAGTGAGGAAGCTTTGGACTTGAGGGACGAGTGAGTGAGTGAGTGAGGGAGGAGGCTTTGGACTTGAGGGACGAGTGAGTGAGTGACTGAGTGAGGAAGGAGGCTTTGGACTTGAGGGACGAGTGAGTGAGTGAGTGAGGGAGGAGGCTTTGGACTTGAGGGGCGAGTGAGTGAGTGAGTGAGGGAGGAGGCTTTGGACTTGAGGGACGAGTGAGTGAGTGAGTGAGGGAGGAGGCTTTGGACTTGAGGGACGAGTGAGTGAGTGAGCGAGTGAGGGAGGAGGCTTTGGACTTGAGGGACGAGTGAGTGAGTGAGTGAGTGAGGAAGGAGTCTTTGGACTTGAGGGTCGAGTGAGTGAGTGAGTGAGTGAGTGAGGGAGGAGGCTTTGGACTTGAGGGACGAGTGAGTGAGTGAGTGAGTGAGGAAGGAGGCTTTGGACTCGAGGGACGAGTGAGTGAGTGAGTGAGGGAGGAGGCTTTGGACTTGAGGGACGAGTGAGTGAGTGAGTTAGTGAGTGAGTGAGTGAGGGAGGAGGCTTTGGACTTGAGGGACGAGTGAGTGAGTGAGTGAGGGAGGAGGCTTTGGACTTGAGGGACGAGTGAGTGAGTGATTGAGTGAGGGAGGAGGCTTTGGACTTGAGGGACGAGTGAGTGAGTGAGTGAGGGAGGGAGGAGGCTTTGGACTTGAGGGAGGAGTGAGTGAGTGAGTGAGGGAGGGAGGAGGCTTTGGACTTGAGGGACGAGTGAGTGAGGGAGGGAGGGAGGAGGCTTTGGACTTGAGGGACGAGTGAGTGAGTGAGTGAGGGAGGAGGCTTTGGACTTGAGGGAGGAGTGAGTGAGTGAGTGAGGGAGGAGGCTTTGGACTTGAGGGACATGTGAGTGAGTGAGTGAGGGAGGAGGCTTTGGACTTGAGGGACGAGTGAGTGAGTGAGTGAGGGAGGAGGCTTTGGACTTGAGGGACGAGTGAGTGAGTGAGGGAGGAGGCTTTGGACTAGAGGGACGAGTGAGTGAGGGAGGGAGGGAGGAGGCTTTGGACTTGAGGGACGAGTGAGTGAGTGAGTGAGGGAGGAGGCTTTTGACTTGAGGGACGAGTGAGTGAATGAGTGAGGGAGGAGGCTTTGGACTTGAGGGACGAGTGAGTGAGTGAGTGAGGGAGGAGGCTTTTGACTTGAGGGACGAGTGAGTGAGTGAGTGAGTGAGGAGGCTTTGGACTTGAGGGACGAGTGAGTGAGTGAGTGAGGGAGGGAGGAGACTTTGGACTTGAGGGACGAGTGAGTGAGTGAGTGAGGGAGGGAGGAGGCTTTGGACTTGAGGGACGAGTGAGTGAGTGAGTGAGTGAGGGAGGGAGGAGGCTTTGGACTTGAGGGACGAGTGAGTGAGTGAGTGAGGGAGGGAGGAGGCTTTGGACTTGAGGGACGAGTGAGTGAGTGAGTGAGTGAGGGAGGGAGGAGGCTTTGGACTTGAGGGACGAGTGAGTGAGTGAGTGAGGGAGGGAGGAGGCTTTGGACTTGAGGGACGAGTGAGTGAGTGAGTGAGGGAGGGAGGAGGCTTTGGACTTGAGGGACGAGTGAGTGAGTGAGTGAGGGAGGGAGGAGGCTTTGGACTTGAGGGACGAGTGAGTGAGTGAGTGAGGGAGGGAGGAGGCTTTGGACTTGAGGGACGAGTGAGTGAGTGAGTGAGGGAGGGAGGAGGCTTTGGACTTGAGGGACGAGTGAGTTAGTGAGTGAGGGAGGGAGGAGTCTTTGGACTTGAGGGACGAGTGAGTGAGTGAGTGAGGGAGGGAGGAGGCTTTGGACTTGAGGGACGAGTGAGTGAGTGAGTGAGTGAGGAGGCTTTGGACTTGAGGGACGAGTGAGTGAGTGAGTGAGTGAGTGAGGAGGCTTTGGACTTGAGGGACGAGTGAGTGAGTGAGTGAGGGAGGAGGCTTTGGACTAGAGGGACGAGTGAGTGAGGGAGGGAGGGAGGAGGCTTTGGACTTGAGGGACGAGTGAGTGAGTGAGTGAGTGAGGGAGGAGGCTTTGGACTTGAGGGACGAGTGAGTGAGTGAGTGAGGGAGGAGGCTTTGGACTTGAGGGAGGAGTGAGTGAGTGAGTGAGTGAGGAGGCTTTGGACTTGAGGGACGAGTGAGTGAGTGAGTGAGTGATGGAGGAGGCTTTGGACTTGAGGGACGAGTGAGTGAGTGAGTGAGTGAGTGAGGGAGGAGGCTTTGGACTTGAGGGGCGAGTGAGTGAGAGAGTGAGGGAGGAGGCTTTGGACTTGAGGGACGAGTGAGTTAGTGAGCGAGTGAGGGAGGAGGCTTTGGACTTGAGGGACGAGTGAGTGAGTGAGTGAGTGAGGAAGGAGTCTTTGGACTTGAGGGACGAGTGAGTGAGTGAGTGAGTGAGGGAGGAGGTTTTGGACTTGAGGGACGAGTGAGTGAGTGAGTGAGTGAGGAAGGAGGCTTTGGACTTGAGGGACGAGTGAGTGAGTGAGTGAGGGAGGAGGCTTTGGACTTGAGGGACGAGTGAGTGAGTGAGTGAGTGAGGGAGGAGGCTTTGGACTTGAGGGACGAGTGAGTGAGTGAGTGAGTGAGGGAGGAGGCTTTGGACTTGAGGGACGAGTGAGTGAGTGAGTGAGTGAGGGAGGAGGCTTTGGACTTGAGGGACGAGTGAGTGAGTGAGTGAGTGAGTGAGTGAGGGAGGAGGCTTTGGACTTGAGGGACGAGTGAGTGAGTGAGTGAGTGAGTGAGTGAGTGAGGAGGCGTTGGACTTGAGGGACGAGTGAGTGAGTGAGTGAGTGAGTGAGGAGGCTTTGGACTTGAGGGACGAGTGAGTGAGGGAGGGAGGGAGGAGGCTTTGGACTTGAGGGACGAGTGAGTGAGTGAGGGAGGGAGGAGGCTTTGGACTTGAGGGAGGAGTGAGTGTGTGAGTGAGGGAGGAGGCTTTGGACTTGAGGGACGAGTGACTGAGTGAGTGAGGGAGGAGGCTTTGGACTTGAGGGACGAGTGAATGAGTGAGTGAGGGAGGAGGCTTTGGACTTGAGGGACGTGTGAGTGAGTGAGTGAGGGAGGAGGCTTTGGACTTGAGGGACGAGTGAGTGAGTGAGTGAGGGAGGAGGCTTTGGACTTGAGGGACGAGTGAGTGAGTGAGTGAGGGAGGAGGCTTTGGACTTGAGGGACGAGTGAGTGAGGGAGGGAGGGAGGAGGCTTTGGACTTGAGGGACGAGTGAGTGAGTGAGTGAGGGAGGAGGCTTTGGACTTGAGGGACGAGTGAGTGAGTGAGTGAGGGAGGAGGCTTTGGACTTGAGGGACGAGTGAGTGAGTGAGTGAGGAAGGAGGCTTTGGACTTGAGGGACGAGTGAGTGAGTGAGTGAGGGAGGAGGCTTTGGAATTGAGGGACGAGTGAGTGAGGGAGTGAGGGAGGGAGGAGACTTTGGACTTGAGGGACGAGTGAGTGAGTGAGTGAGGGAGGGAGGAGGCTTTGGACTTGAGGGACGAGTGAGTGAGTGAGGGAGGGAGGAGGCTTTGGACTTGAGGGACGAGTGAGTTAGTGAGCGAGTGAGGGAGGAGGCTTTGGACTTGAGAGACGAGTGAGTGAGTGAGTGAGTGAGGAAGCTTTGGACTTGAGGGACGAGTGAGTGAGTGAGTGAGGGAGGAGGCTTTGGACTTGAGGGACGAGTGAGTGAGTGACTGAGTGAGGAAGGAGGCTTTGGACTTGAGGGACGAGTGAGTGAGTGAGTGAGGGAGGAGGCTTTGGACTAGAGGGACGAGTGATTGAGGGAGGGAGGGAGGAGGCTTTGGACTTGAGGGACGAGTGAGTGAGTGAGTGAGGGAGGAGGCTTTGGACTTGAGGGACGAGAGAGTGAGTGAGTGAGTGAGAGAGGGAGTAGGCTTTGGACTTGAGGGACGAGTGAGTGAGTGAGTGAGGGAGGGAGGGAGGGAGGAGGCTTTGGACTTGAGGGACGAGTGAGTGAGTGAGTGAGGGAGTAGTCTTTGGACTTGAGGGACGAGTGAGTGAGTGAGTGAGGGAGGAGGCTTTGGACTTGAGGGACGACTGAGTGAGTGAGTGAGGGAGGGAGGAGGCTTTGGACTTGAGGGACGAGTGAGTGAGTGAGTGAGTGAGTGAGTGAGGAGGCTTTGGACTTGAGGGACGAGTGAGTGAGTGAGTGAATGAGTGTCTGAGGAGGCGTTGGACTTGAGGGACGAGTGAGTGAGTGAGTGAGTGAGTGAGGAGGCTTTGGACTTGAGGGACGAGTGAGTGAGGGAGGGAGGGAGGAGGCTTTGGACTTGAGGGACGAGTGAGTGAGTGAGTGAGGGAGGAGGCTTTGGACTTGAGGGAGGAGTGAGTGAGTGAGTGAGGGAGGAGGCTTTGGACTTGAGGGACGAGTGACTGAGTGAGTGAGGGAGGAGGCTTTGGACTTGAGGGACGAGTGAGTGAGTGAGTGAGGGAGGAGGCTTTGGACTTGAGGGACGAGTGAGTGAGTGAGTGAGGGAGGAGGCTTTTGACTAGAGGGACGAGTGAGTGAGGGAGGGAGGGAGGAGGCTTTGGACTTGAGGGACGAGTGAGTGAGTGAGTGAGGGAAAAGGCTTTGGACTTGAGGGACGAGTGAGTGAGTGAGTGAGGGAGGAGGCTTTGGACTTGAGGGACGAGTGAGTGAGTGAGTGAGGGAGGAGGCTTTTGACTAGAGGGACGAGTGAGTGAGGGAGGGAGGGAGGAGGCTTTGGACTTGAGGGACGAGTGAGTGAGTGAGTGAGGGAAAAGGCTTTGGACTTGAGGGACGAGTGAGTGAGTGAGTGAGGGAGGAGGCTTTGGACTTGAGGGACGAGTGAGTGAGTGAGTGAGGAAGGAGGCTTTGGACTTGAGGGACGAGTGAGTGAGTGAGTGAGGGAGGAGGCTTTGGACTTGAGGGACGAGTGAGTGAGTGAGTGAGGGAGGGAGGAGACTTTGGACTTGAGGGACGAGTGAGTGAGTGAGTGAGGGAGGGAGGAGGCTTTGGACTTGAGGGACGAGTGAGTGAGTGAGTGAGTGAGGGAGGGAGGAGGCTTTGGACTTGAGGGACGAGTGAGTGAGTGAGTGAGGGAGGGAGGAGGCTTTGGACTTGAGGGACGAGTGAGTGAGTGAGTGAGGGAGGGAGGAGGCTTTGGACTTGAGGGACGAGTGAGTGAGTGAGTGAGGGAGGAGGCTTTGGACTTGAGGGACGAGTGAGTGACTGAGTGAGGAAGGAGGCTTTGGACTTGAGGGACGAGTGAGTGAGTGAGGGAGGGAGGAGGCTTTGGACTTGAGGGACGAGTGAGTGAGTGAGTGAGGGAGGAGGCTTTGGACTTGAGAGACGAGTGAGTGAGTGAGTGAGTGAGGAAGCATTGGACTTGAGGGACGAGTGAGTGAGTGAGTGAGGGAGGAGGCTTTGGACTTGAGGGACGAGTGAGTGAGTGACTGAGTGAGGAAGGAGGCTTTGGACTTGACGGACGAGTGAGTGAGTGAGTGAGGGAGGAGGCTTTGGACTTGAGGGACGAGTGAGTGAGTGAGTGAGGGAGGAGGCTTTGGACTTGAGGGACGAGTGAGTGAGTGAGTGAGTGAGTGAGGGAGGAGGCTTTGGACTTGAGGGACGAGTGAGTGAGTGAGTGAGGGAGGAGTCTTTGGACTTGAGGGACGAGTGAGTGAGTGAGTGAGGGAGGGAGGAGGCTTTGGACTTGAGGGACGAGTGAGTGAGTGAGTGAGTGAGTGAGTGAGGAGGCTTTGGACTTGAGGGACGAGTGAGTGAGTGAGTGAGGGAGGGAGGAGGCTTTGGACTTGAGGGACGAGTGAGTGAGTGAGTGAGGGAGGGAGGAGGCTTTGGACTTGAGGGACGAGTGAGTGAGTGAGTGAGGGAGGGAGGAGGCTTTGGACTTGAGGGACGAGTGAGTGAGTGAGTGAGTGAGGGAGGGAGGAGGCTTTGGACTTGAGGGACGAGTGAGTGAGTGAGTGAGGCAGGGAGGAGGCTTTGGACTTGAGGGACGAGTGAGTGAGTGAGTGAGGGAGGGAGGAGGCTTTGGACTTGAGGGACGAGTGAGTGAGTGAGTGAGTGAGGAGGCTTTGGACTTGAGGGACGAGTGAGTGAGTGAGTGAGGGAGGAGGCTTTGGACTTGAGGGAGGAGTGAGTGAGTGAGTGAGTGAGGGAGGGAGGAGGCTTTGGACTTGAGGGACGAGTGAGTGAGTGAGTGAGTGATGGAGGAGGCTTTGGACTTGAGGGACGAGTGAGTGAGTGAGTGAGTGAGGGAGGAGGCTTTGGACTTGAGGGGCGAGTGAGTGAGTGAGTGAGTGAGGGAGGAGGCTTTGGACTTGAGGGACGAGTGAGTTAGTGAGCGAGTGAGGGAGGAGGCTTTGGACTTGAGGGACGAGTGAGTGAGTGAGTGAGTGAGTGAGTGAGTGAGTGAGTGAGTGAGGAGTCTTTGGATTTGAGGGACTAGTGAGTGAGTGAGTGAGTGAGGGAGGAGGTTTTGGACTTGAGGGACGAGTGAGTGAGTGAGTGAGTGAGGAAGGAGGCTTTGGACTTGAGGGACGAGTGAGTGAGTGAGTGAGGGAGGAGGCTTTGGACTTGAGGGACGAGTGAGTGAGTGAGTGAGTGAGGGAGGAGGCTTTGGACTTGAGGGACGAGTGAGTGAGTGAGTGAGTGAGGGAGGAGGCTTTGGACTTGAGGGACGAGTGAGTGAGTGATTGAGTGAGGGAGGAGGCTTTGGACTTGAGGGACGAGTGAGTGAGTGAGTGAGTGAGTGAGTGAGGGAGGAGGCTTTGGACTTGAGGGACGAGTGAGTGAGTGAGTGAGTGAGTGAGTGAGGAGGCGTTGGACTTGAGGGACGAGTGAGTGAGTGAGTGAGTGAGTGAGTGAGGAGGCTTTGGACTTGAGGGACGAGTGAGTGAGGGAGGGAGGGAGGAGGCTTTGGAATTGAGGGACGAGTGAGTGAGTGAGTGAGTGAGGAGGCTTTGGACTTGAGGGAGGAGTGAGTGAGTGAGTGAGGGAGGAGGCTTTGGACTTGAGGGACGAGTGAGTGAGTGAGTGAGGGAGGGAGGAGGCTTTGGACTTGAGGGACGAGTGAGTGAGTGAGTGAGTGAGGGAGGGAGGAGGCTTTGGACTTGAGGGACGAGTGAGTGAGTGAGTGAGGCAGGGAGGAGGCTTTGGACTTGAGGGACGAGTGAGTGAGTGAGTGAGGGAGGGAGGAGGCTTTGGACTTGAGGGACGAGTGAGTGAGTGAGTGAGTGAGGAGGCTTTGGACTTGAGGGACGAGTGAGTGAGTGAGTGAGGGAGGAGGCTTTGGACTTGAGGGAGGAGTGAGTGAGTGAGTGAGTGAGGGAGGGAGGAGGCTTTGGACTTGAGGGACGAGTGAGTGAGTGAGTGAGTGATGGAGGAGGCTTTGGACTTGAGGGACGAGTGAGTGAGTGAGTGAGTGAGGGAGGAGGCTTTGGACTTGAGGGGCGAGTGAGTGAGTGAGTGAGGGAGGAGGCTTTGGACTTGAGGGACGAGTGAGTTAGTGAGCGAGTGAGGGAGGAGGCTTTGGACTTGAGGGACGAGTGAGTGAGTGAGTGAGTGAGTGAGTGAGTGAGTGAGTGAGGAGTCTTTGGACTTGAGGGACGAGTGAGTGAGTGAGTGAGTGAGGGAGGAGGTTTTGGACTTGAGGGACGAGTGAGTGAGTGAGTGAGTGAGGAAGGAGGCTTTGGACTTGAGGGACGAGTGAGTGAGTGAGTGAGGGAGGAGGCTTTGGACTTGAGGGACGAGTGAGTGAGTGAGTGAGTGAGGGAGGAGGCTTTGGACTTGAGGGACGAGTGAGTGAGTGAGTGAGTGAGGGAGGAGGCTTTGGACTTGAGGGACGAGTGAGTGAGTGATTGAGTGAGGGAGGAGGCTTTGGACTTGAGGGACGAGTGAGTGAGTGAGTGAGTGAGTGAGTGAGTGAGGGAGGAGGCTTTGGACTTGAGGGACGAGTGAGTGAGTGAGTGAGTGAGTGAGGAGGCGTTGGACTTGAGGGACGAGTGAGTGAGTGAGTGAGTGAGTGAGTGAGTGAGTGAGGAGGCTTTGGACTTGAGGGACGAGTGAGTGAGTGAGTGAGTGAGGGAGGAGGCTTTGGACTTGAGGGACGAGTGAGTGAGTGAGTGAGTGAGGAGGCTTTGGACTTGAGGGAGGAGTGAGTGAGTGAGTGAGGGAGGAGGCTTTGGACTTGAGGGACGAGTGACTGAGTGAGGGAGGGAGGAGGCTTTGGACTTGAGGGATGAGTGAATGAGTGAGTGAGGGAGGAGGCTTTGGACTTGAGGGACTTGTGAGTGAGTGAGTGAGGGAGGAGGCTTTGGACTTGAGGGACGAGTGAGTGAGTGAGTGAGTGAGGGAGGAGGCTTTGGACTTGAGGGACGAGTGAGTGAGTGAGTGAGGGAGGAGGCTTTGGACTAGAGGGACGAGTGAGTGAGTGAGTGAGGGAGGAGGCTTTGGACTTGAGGGACGAGTGAGTGAGTGAGTGAGGGAGGAGGCTTTTGACTTGAGGGACGAGTGAGTGAGTGAGTGAGGGAGGAGGCTTTGGACTTGAGGGACGAGTGAGTGAGTGAGGGAGGGAGGGAGGAGACTTTGGACTTGAGGGACGAGTGAGTGAGTGAGTGAGTGAGGGAGGAGGCTTTGGACTTGAGGGACGAGTGAGTGAGTGAGTGAGTGAGGGAGGGAGGAGGCTTTGGACTTGAGGGACGAGTGAGTGAGTGAGTGAGGGAGGGAGGAGGCTTTGGACTTGAGGGACGAGTGAGTGAGTGAGTGAGGGAGGGAGGAGGCTTTGGACTTGAGGGACGAGTGAGTGAGTGAGTGAGGGAGGGAGGAGGCTTTGGACTTGAGGGACGAGTGAGTGAGTGAGTGAGGGAGGGAGGAGGCTTTGGACTTGAGGGACGAGTGAGTGAGTGAGTGAGGGAGGGAGGAAGCTTTGGACTTGAGGGACGAGTGAGTGAGTGAGTGAGGGAGGGAGGAGGCTTTGGACTTGAGGGACGAGTGAGTGAGTGAGTGAGGGAGGGAGGAGGCTTTGGACTTGAGGGACGAGTGAGTGAGTGAGTGAGGGAGGGAGGAGGCTTTGGACTTGAGGGACGAGTGAGTGAGTGAGTGAGTGAGTGAGTGAGGAGGCTTTGGACTTGAGGGACGAGTGAGTGAGTGAGGGAGGGAGGGAGGAGGCTTTGGACTTGAGGGACGAGTGAGTGAGTGAGTGAGTTAGGGAGGAGGCTTTGGACTTGAGGGACGAGTGAGTGAGTGAGTGAGGGAGGAGGCTTCGGACTTGAGGGAGGAGTGAGTGAGTGAGTGAGTGAGTGAGGAGGCTTTGGACTTGAGGGACGAGTGAGTGAGTGAGTGAGTGAGGGAGGAGGCTTTGGACTTGAGGGACGAGTGAGTGAATGAGTGAGTGAGGGAGGAGGCTTTGGACTTGAGGGACGAGTGAGTGAGTGAGTGAGGGAGGAGGCTTTGGACTTGAGGGACGAGTGAGTGAGTGAGGGAGGGAGGGAGGAGACTTTGGACTTGAGGGACGAGTGAGTGAGTGAGTGAGTGAGGGAGGAGGCTTTGGACTTGAGGGACGAGTGAGTGAGTGAGTGAGTGAGGGAGGGAGGAGGCTTTGGACTTGAGGGACGAGTGAGTGAGTGAGTGAGGGAGGGAGGAGGCTTTGGACTTGAGGGACGAGTGAGTGAGTGAGTGAGGGAGGGAGGAGGCTTTGGACTTGAGGGACGAGTGAGTGAGTGAGTGAGGGAGGGAGGAGGCTTTGGACTTGAGGGACGAGTGAGTGAGTGAGTGAGGGAGGGAGGAGGCTTTGGACTTGAGGGACGAGTGAGTGAGTGAGTGAGGGAGGGAGGAGGCTTTGGACTTGAGGGACGAGTGAGTGAGTGAGTGAGGGAGGGAGGAGGCTTTGGACTTGAGGGACGAGTGAGTGAGTGAGTGAGGGAGGGAGGAGGCTTTGGACTTGAGGGACGAGTGAGTGAGTGAGTGAGGGAGGGAGGAAGCTTTGGACTTGAGGGACGAGTGAGTGAGTGAGTGAGGGAGGGAGGAGGCTTTGGACTTGAGGGACGAGTGAGTGAGTGAGTGAGGGAGGGAGGAGGCTTTGGACTTGAGGGACGAGTGAGTGAGTGAGTGAGGGAGGGAGGAGGCTTTGGACTTGAGGGACGAGTGAGTGAGTGAGTGAGTGAGTGAGTGAGTGAGGAGGCTTTGGACTTGAGGGACGAGTGAGTGAGTGAGGGAGGGAGGGAGGAGGCTTTGGACTTGAGGGACGAGTGAGTGAGTGAGTGAGTTAGGGAGGAGGCTTTGGACTTGAGGGACGAGTGAGTGAGTGAGTGAGGGAGGAGGCTTCGGACTTGAGGGAGGAGTGAGTGAGTGAGTGAGTGAGTGAGGAGACTTTGGACTTGAGGGACGAGTGAGTGAGTGAGTGAGTGAGGGAGGAGGCTTTGGACTTGAGGGACGAGTGAGTGAATGAGTGAGTGAGGGAGGAGGCTTTGGACTTGAGGGGCGAGTGAGTGAGTGAGTGAGGGAGGAGGCTTTGGACTTGAGGGACGAGTGAGTTAGTGAGCGAGTGAGGGAGGAGGCTTTGGACTTGAGGGACGAGTGAGTGAGTGAGTGAGTGAGGAAGGAGGCTTTGGACTTGAGGGACGAGTGAGTGAGTGAGTGAGTGAGTGAGTGAGGAAGGAGGCTTTGGACTTGAGGGACGAGTGAGTGAGTGAGTGAGGGAGGAGGCTTTGGACTTGAGGGACGAGTGAGTGAGTGAGTGAGTGAGTGAGGGAGGGAGGAGGCTTTGGACTTGAGGGACGAGTGAGTGAGTGAGTGAGGGAGGAAGCTTTGGACTTGAGGGAGGAGTGAGTGAGTGAGTGAGGGAGGAGGCTTTGGACTTGAGGGACGAGTGAATGAGTGAGTGAGGGAGGAGGCTTTGGACTTGAGGGACGAGTGACTGAGTGAGTGAGGGAGGAGGCTTTGGACTTGAGGGACGAGTGAATGAGTGAGTGAGGGAGGAGGCTTTTGACTTGAGGGACGAGTGAATGAGTGAGTGAGGGAGGAGGCTTTGGACTTGAGGGATGTGTGAGTGAGTGAGTGAGGGAGGAGGCTTTGGACTTGAGGGACGAGTGAGTGAGTGAGTGAGGGAGGAGGCTTTGGACTTGAGGGACGAGTGAGTGAGTGAGTGAGGGAGGAGGCTTTGGACTTGAGGGACGAGTGAGTGAGTGAGTGAGGAAGGAGGCTTTGGACTTGAGGGACGAGTGAGTGAGTGAGTGAGGGAGGAGGCTTTGGACTTGAGGGACGAGTGAGTGAGTGAGTGAGGGAGGGAGGAGACTTTGGACTTGAGGGACGAGTGAGTGAGTGAGTGAGTGAGGGAGGGAGGAGGCTTTGGGCTTGAGGGACGAGTGAGTGAGTGAGGGAGGGAGGAGGCTTTGGACTTGAGGGACGAGTGAGTGAGTGAGTGAGGGAGGGAGGAGGCTTTGGACTTGAGGGACGAGTGAGTGAGTGAGTGAGGGAGGGAGGAGGCTTTGGACTTGAGGGACGAGTGAGTGAGTGAGTGAGGGAGGGAGGAGGCTTTGGACTTGAGGGACGAGTGAGTGAGTGAGTGAGGGAGGGAGGAAGCTTTGGACTTGAGGGACGAGTGAGTGAGTGAGTGAGGGAGGGAGGAGGCTTTGGACTTGAGGGACGAGTGAGTGAGTGAGTGAGGGAGGGAGGAGGCTTTGGACTTGAGAAACGAGTGAGTGAGTGAGTGAGGGAGGGAGGAGGCTTTGGACTTGAGGGACGAGTGAGTGAGTGAGTGAGTGAGTGAGGAGGCTTTGGACTTGAGGGACGAGTGAGTGAGTGAGTGAGGGAGGGAGGAGGCTTTGGACTTGAGGGACGAGTGAGTGAGTGAGTGAGTGAGTGAGGAGGCTTTGGACTTGAGGAACGAGTGACTGAGTGAGTGAGGGAGGGAGGAGGCTTTGGACTTGAGGGACGACTGAGTGAGTGAGTGAGGGAGGGAGGAGGCTTTGGACTTGAGGGACGAGTGAGTGAGTGAGTGAGGCAGGGAGGAGGCTTTGGACTTGAGGGACGAGTGAGTGAGTGAGTGAGGGAGGGAGGAGGCTTTGGACTTGAGGGACGAGTGAGTGAGTGAGTGAGTGAGGAGGCTTTGGACTTGAGGGACGAGTGAGTGAGTGAGTGAGGGAGGAGGCTTTGGACTTGAGGGAGGAGTGAGTGAGTGAGTGAGTGAGGGAGGAGGCTTTGGACTTGAGGGACGAGTGAGTGAGTGAGTGAGTGAGGGAGGAGGCTTTGGACTTGAGGGACGAGTGAGTGAGTGAGTGAGTGAGGGAGGAGGCTTTGGACTTGAGGAACGAGTGAGTGAGTGAGTGAGGGAGGAGGCTTTCGACTTGAGGGACGAGTGAGTGAGTGAGTGAGTGAGGAGGCTTTGGACTTGAGGGACGAGTGAGTGAGGGAGGGAGGGAGGAGGCTTTGGACCTGAGGGACGAGTGAGTGAGTGAGTGAGGGAGGGAGGAGGCTTTGGACTAGAGGGACGAGTGAGAGAGTGAGTGAGGAGGCTTTGGACTAGAGGGACGAGTGAGTGAGTGAGTGAGTGAGGAGGCTTTGGACTTGAGGGACGAGTGAGTGAGTGAGTTAGGAGGCTTTGGACTAGAGGGACGAGTGAGTGAGTGAGTGAGGAGGCTTTGGACTAGAGGGACGAGTGAGTGAGTGAGTGAGGAGGCTTTGGACTTGAGGGACGAGTGAGTGAGTGAGTGAGGAGGCTTTGGACTTGAGGGACGAGTGAGTGAGGAGGCTTTGGACTTGAGGGACGAGTGAGTGAGTTAGGAGGCTTTGGACTTGAGGGACGAGTGAGTGAGTTAGGAGGCTTTGGACTTGAGGGACGAGTGAGTGAGTTAGGAGGCTTTGGACTTGAGGGACGAGAGAGTGAGTTAGGAGGCTTTGGACTTGAGGGACGAGTGAGTGAGTTAGGAGGCTTTGGACTTGAGGGACGAGTGAGTGAGTTAGGAGGCTTTGGACTTGAGGGACAAGTGAGTGAGGGAGTGAGGCAGGGAGGAGGCTTTGGACTTGAGGGACGAGTGAGTGAGGGAGGGAGGGAGGGAGGAGGCTTTGGACTTGAGGGACGAGTGAGTGAGTGAGTGAGTGAGGAGGCTTTGGACTTGAGGCACGAGTGAGTGACTGAGTGAGGGAGGAGGCTTTGGACTTGAGGTACGAGTGAGTGAGTGAGCGAGTGAGGGAGGAGGCTTTGGACTTGAGGGACGAGTGAGTGAGTGAGTGAGTGAGTGAGTGAGGAAGGAGTCTTTGGACTTGAGGGACGAGTGAGTGAGTGAGTGAGGGAGAAGGCTTTGGACTTGAGGGACGAGTGAGTGAGTGAGTGAGTGAGTGAGGGAGGGAGGAGGCTTTGGACTTGAGGGACGATTGAGTGAGTGAGTGAGTGAGGGAGGAGGCTTTGGACTTGAGGGACGAGTGAGTGAGTGAGTGAGAGAGGGAGGAGGCTTTGGACTTGAGGGACGAGTCAGTGAGTGATTGAGCGTGGGAGGAGGCTTTGGACTTGAGGGACGAGTGAGTGAGTGAGTGAGTGAGGGAGGAGGCTTTGGACTTGAGGGACGAGTGAGTGAGTGAGTGAGTGAGTGAGGAGGCGTTGGACTTGAGGGACGAGTGAGTGAGTGAGTGAGTGAGGAGGCTTTGGACTTGAGGGACGAGTGAGTGAGGGAGGGAGAGAGGAGGCTTTGGACTTGAGGGACGAGTGAGTGAGTGAGTGAGGGAGGAGGCTTTGGACTTGAGGGAGGAGTGAGTGAGTGAGTGAGGGAGGAGGCTTTGGACTTGAGGGACGAGTGAGTGAGTGAGTGAGGGAGGAGGCTTTGGACTTGAGGGACGAGTGAGTGAGTGAGTGAGGGAGGAGGCTTTGGACTTGAGGGACGTGTGAGTGACTGAGTGAGCGAGGAGGCTTTGGACTTGAGGGACGAGTGAGTGAGTGAGTGAGTGAGTGAGGGAGGAGGCTTTGGACTTGAGGGACGAGTGAGTGAGTGAGTGAGGGAGGAGGCTTTGGACTTGAGGGACGAGTGAGTGAGTGAGTGAGGGAGGAGGCTTTGGACTTGAGGGACGAGTGAGTGAGTGAGTGAGGGAGGGAGGAGACTTTGGACTTGAGGGACGAGTGAGTGAGTGAGTGAGGGAGGGAGGAGGCTTTGGACTTGAGGGACGAGTGAGTGAGTGAGTGAGGGAGGGAGGGAGGGAGGAGGCTTTGGACTTGAGGGACGAGTGAGTGAGTGAGTGAGGGAGGAGGCTTTGGACTTGAGGGACGAGTGAGTGAGTGAGTGAGGGAGGGAGGAGGCTTTGGACTTGAGGGACGAGTGAGTGAGTCAGTGAGGGAGGGAGGAGGCTTTGGACTTGAGGGACGAGTGAGTGAGTGAGTGAGGGAGGGAGGAGGCTTTGGACTTGAGGGACGAGTGAGTGAGTGAGTGAGGGAGGGAGGAGGCTTTGGACTTGAGGGACGAGTGAGTGAGTGAGGGAGGGAGGGAGGAGGCTTTGGACTTGAGGGACGAGTGAGTGAGTGAGTGAGGGAGGGAGGAGGCTTTGGACTTGAGGGACGAGTGAGTGAGTGAGGGAGGGAGGGAGGAGGCTTTGGACTTGAGGGACGAGTGAGTGAGTGAGTGAGGGAGGGAGGAGGCTTTGGACTTGAGGGACGAGTGAGTGAGTGAGTGAGGGAGGGAGGAGGCTTTGGACTTGAGGGACGAGTGAGTGAGTGAGTGAGGGAGGGAGGAGGCTTTGGACTTGAGGGACGAGTGAGTGAGTGAGTGAGGGAGGGAGGAGGCTTTGGACTTCAGGGACGAGTGAGTGAGTGAGTGAGTGAGGAGGCTTTGGACTTGAGGGACGAGTGAGTGAGTGAGTGAGGGAGGAGGCTTTGGACTTGAGGGAGGAGTGAGTGAGTGAGTGAGTGAGTGAGGAGGCTTTGGACTTGAGGGACGAGTGAGTGAGTGAGTGAGTGAGGGAGGGAGGAGGCTTTGGACTTGAGGGACGAGTGAGTGAGTGAGTGAGTGAGGGAGGAGGCTTTGGACTTGAGGGACGAGTGAGTGAGTGAGTGAGTGAGTGAGGAGGCTTTGGACTTGAGGGACGAGTGAGTGAGTGAGTGAGTGAGGAGGCTTTGGACTTGAGGGACGAGTGAGTGAGGGAGGGAGGAGGCTTTGGACCTGAGGGACGAGTGAGTGAGTGAGGGAGGGAGGGAGCAGGCTTTGGACTAGAGGGACGAGTGAGAGAGTGAGTGAGGAGGCTTTGGACTAGAGGGACGAGTGAGTGAGTGAGTCAGGAGGCTTTGGACTAGAGGGACGAGTGAGTGAGTGAGTGAGGAGGCTTTGGAATAGAGGGACGAGTGAGTGAGTGAGTGAGGAGGCTTTGGACTTGAGGGACGAGTGAGTGAGTGAGTGAGGAGGCTTTGGACTAGAGGGACGAGTGAGTGAGTGAGTGAGGAGGCTTTGGACTAGAGGGACGAGTGAGTGAGTGAGTGAGGAGGCTTTGGACTTGAGGGACGAGTGAGTGAGTGAGTCAGGAGGCTTTGGACTTGAGGGACGAGTGAGTGAGTGAGTGAGGAGGCTTTGGACTTGATGGACGAGTGAGTGAGTGAGTGAGGAGGCTTTGGACTAGAGGGACGAGTGAGTGAGTGAGTGAGGAGGCTTTAGACTTGAGGGACGAGTGAGTGAGTGAGTGAGTGAGGAGGCTTTGGACTTGAGGGACGAGTGAGTGAGTGAGTTAGGAGGCTTTGGACGAGTGAGTGAGTTAGGAGGCTTTGGACGCGTGAGTGAGTTAGGAGGCTTTGGACTTGAGGGACGAGTGAGTGAGTTAGGAGGCTTTGGACTTGAGGGACGAGTGAGTGAGTTAGGAGGCTTTGGACTTGAGGGACGAGTGAGTGAGTTAGGAGGCTTTGGACTTGAGGGACGAGTGAGTGAGTTAGGAGGCTTTGGACGAGTGAGTGAGTTAGGAGGCTTTGGACTTGAGGGACGAGTGAGTGAGTTAGGAGGCTTTGGACATGAGGGACGAGTGAGTAAGTTAGGAGGCTTTGGACTTGAGGGACGAGTGAGTGAGTTAGGAGGCTTTGGACGAGTGAGTGAGTTAGGAGGCTTTGGACTTGAGGGACGAGTGAGTGAGTTAGGAGGCTTTGGACTTGAGGGATGAGTGAGTGAGTTAGGAGACTTTGGACTTGAGGGACGAGTGAGTGAGTTAGGAGGCTTTGGACTTGAGGGACGAGTGAGTGAGTTAGGAGACTTTGGACGAGTGAGTGAGTTAGGAGGCTTTAGACTTGAGGGACGAGTGAGTGAGTTAGGAGGCTTTGGACTTGAGGGACGAGTGAGTGAGTTAGGAGGCTTTGGACTTGAGGGACGAGTGAGTGAGTTAGGAGGCTTTGGACTTGAGAGACGAGTGAGTGAGTTAGGAGGCTTTGGACTTGAGGGACGAGTGAGTGAGTTAGGAGGCTTTGGACTTGAGGGACGAGTGAGTGAGTTAGGAGGCTTTGGACTTGAGGGACGAGTGAGTGAGTTAGGAGGCTTTGGACTTGAGGGACGAGTGAGTGAGTTAGGAGGCTTTGGACTTGAGGGACGAGTGAGTGAGTTAGGAGGCTTTGGACGAGTGAGTGAGTTAGGAGGCTTTGGACATGAGGGACGAGTGAGTGAGTGAGTTAGGAGGCTTTGGACTTGAGGGACGAGTGAGTGAGTGAGGAGGCTTTGGACTTGAGGGACGAGTGAGTGAGTGAGTGAGTGAGTGAGGAGGCTTTGTACTTGAGGGATGAGTGAGTGAGTGAGTGAGGAGGCTTTGGACTTGAGGGACGAGTGAGTGAGTGAGTGAGTGAGGAGGCTTTGGACTTGAGGGACGAGTGAGTGAGTGAGTTAGGAGGCATTGGAATTGAGGGACGAGTGAGTGAGTTAGGAGGCTTTGGACTTGAGGGACGAGTGAGTGAGTTAGGAGGCTTTGGACTTGAGGGACGAGTGAGTGAGTTAGGAGGCTTTGGACTTGAGGGACGAGTGAGTGAGTTAGGAGGCTTTGGACTTGAGGGACGAGTGAGTGAGTTAGGAGGCTTTGGACTTGAGGGACGAGTGAGTGAGTTAGGAGGCTTTGGACTTGAGGGACGAGTGAGTGAGTGAGTTAGGAGGCTTTGGACTTGAGGGACGAGTGAGTGAGTGAGTTAGGAGCCTTTGGACTTGAGGGACGAGTGAGTGAGTGAGTTAGGAGGCCTTGGACTTGAGGGACGAGTGAGTGAGTGAGTTAGGAGGCTTTGGACTTGAGGGACGAGTGAGTGAGTGAGTTAGGAGGCTTTGGACGAGTGAGTGAGTTAGGAGGCTTTGGACTTGAGGGACGAGTGAGTGAGTGAGTTAGGAGGCTTTGGACGAGTGAGTGAGTTAGGAGGCTTTGGACTTGAGGGACGAGTGAGTGAGTTAGGAGGCTTTGGACTTGAGGGACGAGTGAGTGAGTTAGGAGGCTTTGGACTTGAGGGACGAGTGAGTGAGTTAGGAGGCTTTGGACTTGAGGGACGAGTGAGTGAGTTAGGAGGCTTTGGACGAGTGACTGAGTTAGGAGGCTTTGGACGAGTGAGTGAGTTAGGAGGCTATGGACTTGAGGGACGAGTGAGTGAGTTAGGAGGCTTTGGACTTGAGGGAAGAGTGAGTGAGTGAGTGAGGGAGGAGGCTTTGGACTTGAGGGAGGAGTGAGTGAGTGAGTGAGTGAGTGAGGAGGCTTTGGACTTGAGGGACGAGTGAGTGAGTGAGTGAGTGAGGGAGGGAGGAGGCTTTGGACTTGAGGGACGAGTGAGTGAGTGAGTGAGTGAGGGAGGGAGGAGGCTTTGGACTTGAGGGACGAGTGAGTGAGTGAGTGAGTGAGGGACGAGGCTTTGGACTTTAGGGACGAGTGAGTGAGTGAGTGAGTGAGTGAGGAGGCTTTGGACTTGAGGGACGAGTGAGTGAGTGAGTGAGTGAGGAGGCTTTGGACTTGAGGGACGAGTGAGAGAGTGAGTGAGGAGGCTTTGGACTAGAGGGACGAGTGAGTGAGTGAGTCAGGAGGCTTTGGACTTGAGGGACGAGTGAGTGAGTGAGTGAGGAGGCTTTGGACTAGAGGGACGAGTGAGTGAGTGAGTCAGGAGGCTTTGGACTAGAGGGACGAGTGAGTGAGTGAGTGAGGAGGCTTTGGACTAGAGGGACGAGTGAGTGAGTGAGTGAGGAGGCTTTGGACTTGAGGGACGAGTGAGTGAGTGAGTGAGGAGGCTTTGGACTTGATGGACGAGTGAGTGAGTGAGTGAGGAGGCTTTGGACTTGAGGGACGAGTGAGTGAGTGAGTGAGGAGGCTTTGGACTAGAGGGACGAGTGAGTGAGTGAGTGAGGAGGCTTTGGACTTGAGGGACGAGTGAGTGAGTGACTGAGTGAGGAGGCTTTGGACTTGAGGGACGAGTGAGTGAGTGAGTTAGGAGGCTTTGGACGAGTGAGTGAGTTAGGAGGCTTTGGACGCGTGAGTGAGTTAGGACGCTTTGGACTTGAGGGACGAGTGAGTGAGTTAGGAGGCTTTGGACTTGAGGGACGAGTGAGTGAGTTAGGAGGCTTTGGACTTGAGGGACGAGTGAGTGAGTTAGGAGGCTTTGGACGAGTGAGTGAGTTAGGAGGCTTTGGACTTGAGGGACGAGTGAGTGAGTTAGGAGGCTTTGGACAGGAGGGACGAGTGAGTAAGTTAGGAGGCTTTGGACTTGAGGGACGAGTGAGTGAGTTAGGAGGCTTTGGACGAGTGAGTGAGTTAGGAGGCTTTGGACTTGAGGGACGAGTGAGTGAGTTAGGAGGCTTTGGACTTGAGGGACGAGTGAGTGAGTTAGGAGACTTTGGACTTGAGGGACGAGTGAGTGAGTTAGGAGGCTTTGGACTTGAGGGACGAGTGAGTGAGTTAGGAGACGTTGGACGAGTGAGTGAGTTAGGAGGCTTTGGACTTGAGGGACGAGTGAGTGAGTTAGGAGGCTTTGGACTTGAGGGACGAGTGAG
The DNA here is from genome assembly GCA_033558105.1 of Coccyzus lansbergi. Classification (NCBI taxonomy): domain Eukaryota; kingdom Metazoa; phylum Chordata; class Aves; order Cuculiformes; family Coccyzidae; genus Coccyzus; species Coccyzus lansbergi. Next base: position 234,321 of record JAUMJK010001174.1, read on the forward strand.
TGAGTTAGGAGGCTTTGGACTTGAGGGACGAGTGAGTGAGTTAGGAGGCTTTGGACTTGAGAGACGAGTGAGTGAGTTAGGAGGCTTTGGACTTGAGGGACGAGTGAGTGAGTTAGGAGGCTTTGGACTTGAGGGACGAGTGAGTGAGTTAGGAGGCTTTGGACTTGAGGGACGAGTGAGTGAGTTAGGAGGCTTTGGACTTGAGGGACGAGTGAGTGAGTTAGGAGGCTTTGGACTTGAGGGACGAGTGAGTGATTTAGGAGGCTTTGGACGAATGAGTGAGTTAGGAGGCTTTGGACATGAGGGACGAGAGAGTGAGTGAGTTAGGAGGCTTTGGACTTGAGGGACGAGTGAGTGAGTGAGTTAGGAGGCTTTGGACTTGAGGGACGAGTGAGTGAGTGAGGAGGCTTTGGACTTGAGGGACGAGTGAGTGAGTGAGTGAGTGAGTGAGGAGGCTTTGGACTTGAGGGATGAGTGAGTGAGTGAGTGAGGAGGCTTTGGACTTGAGGGACGAGTGAGTGAGTGAGTGAGTGAGGAGGCTTTGGACTTGAGGGACGAGTGAGTGAGTGAGTTAGGAGGCTTTGGAATTGAGGGACGAGTGAGTGAGTTAGGAGGCTTTGGACTTGAGGGACGAGTGAGTGAGTTAGGAGGCTTTGGACTTGAGGGACGAGTGAGTGAGTTAGGAGGCTTTGGACTTGAGGGACGAGTGAGTGAGTTAGGAGGCTTTGGACTTGAGGGACGAGTGAGTGAGTTAGGAGGCTTTGGACTTGAGGGACGAGTGAGTGAGTGAGTTAGGAGGCTTTGGACTTGAGGGACGAGTGAGTGAGTGAGTTAGGAGGCTTTGGACTTGAGGGACGAGTGAGTGAGTGAGTTAGGAGCCTTTGGACTTGAGGGACGAGTGAGTGAGTGAGTTAGGAGGCCTTGGACTTGAGGGACGAGTGAGTGAGTGAGTTAGGAGGCTTTGGACTTGAGGGACGAGTGAGTGAGTGAGTTAGGAGGCTTTGGACGAGTGAGTGAGTTAGGAGGCTTTGGACTTGAGGGACGAGTGAGTGAGTGAGTTAGGAGGCTTTGGACGAGTGAGTGAGTTAGGAGGCTTTGGACTTGAGGGACGAGTGAGTGAGTTAGGAGGCTTTGGACTTGAGGGACGAGTGAGTGAGTTAGGAGGCTTTGGACTTGAGGGACGAGTGAGTGAGTTAGGAGGCTTTGGACTTGAGGGACGAGTGAGTGAGTTAGGAGGCTTCGGACGAGTGACTGAGTTAGGAGGCTTTGGACGAGTGAGTGAGTTAGGAGGCTATGGACTTGAGGGACGAGTGAGTGAGTTAGGAGGCTTTGGACTTGAGGGAAGAGTGAGTGAGTGAGTTAGGAGGCTTTGGACTTGAGGGACGAGTGAGTGAGTGAGTTAGGAGGCTTTGGACGAGTGAGTGAGTTAGGAGGCTTTGGACGCGTGAGTGAGTTAGGAGGCTTTGGACGCGTGAGTGAGTTAGGAGGCTTTGGACTTGAGGGACGAGTGAGTGAGTTAGGAGGCTTTGGACTTGAGGGACGAGTGAGTGAGTGAGGAGGCTTTGGACTAGAGGGACGAATGAGTGAGTGAGTGAGGAGGCTTTGGACTAGAGGGACGAATGAGTGAGTGAGTGAGGAGGCTTTGGACTTGAGGGGCGAGTGAGTGAGTGAGTCAGGAGGCTTTGGACTTGAGGGACGAGTGAGTGAGTGAGTGAGGAGGCTTTGGACTTGAGGGACGAGTGAGTGAGTGAGTGAGGAGGCTTTGGACTTGAGGGACGAGTGAGTGAGTGAGTGAGGAGGCTTTGGACTTGAGGGACGAGTGAGTGAGTGAGTGAGGAGGCTTTGGACTTGAGGGACGAGTGAGTGAGTGAGTGAGTGAGGAGGCTTTGGACTTGAGGGATGAGTGAGTGAGTGAGTGAGTGAGTGAGGAGGCTTTGGACTTGAGGGACGAGTGAGTGAGTGAGTTAGGAGGCTTTGGAATTGAGGGACGAGTGAGTGAGTTAGGAGGCTTTGGACTTGAGGGACTAGTAAGTGAGTTAGGAGGCTTTGGACTTGAGGGACGAGTGAGTGAGTTAGGAGGCTTTGGACTTGAGGGACGAGTGAGTGAGTTAGGAGGCTTTGGACTTGAGGGACGAGTGAGTGAGTTAGGAGGCTTTGCACTTGAGGGACGAGTGAGTGAGTTAGGAGGCTTTGGACTTGAGGGACGAGTGAGTGAGTTAGGAGGCTTTGGACTTGAGGGACGAGTGAGTGAGTGAGTTAGGAGGCTTTGGACTTGAGGGACGAGTGAGTGAGTGAGTTAGGAGGCTTTGGACTTGAGGGACAAGTGAGTGAGTGAGTTAGGAGGCTTTGGACTTGAGGGACGAGTGAGTGAGTGAGTTAGGAGGCTTTGGACGAGTGAGTGAGTTAGGAGGCTTTGGACTTGAGGGACGAGTGAGTGAGTGAGTTAGGAGGCTTTGGACTTGAGGGACAAGTGAGTGAGTGAGTTAGGAGGCTTTGGACTTGAGGGACGAGTGAGTGAGTGAGTTAGGAGGCTTTGGACGAGTGAGTGAGTTAGGAGGCTTTGGACTTGAGGGACGAGTGAGTGAGTTAGGAGGCTTTGGACTTGAGGGACGAGTGAGTGAGTTAGGAGGCTTTGGACTTGAGGGACGAGTGAGTGAGTTAGGAGGCTTTGGACTTGAGGGACGAGTAAGTGAGTGAGTTAGGAGGCTTTGGACTTGAGGGACGAGTGAGTGAGTTAGGAGGCTTTGGACTTGAGGGACGAGTGAGTGAGTGAGTTAGGAGGCTTTGGACGAGTGACTGAGTTAGGAGGCTTTGGACGAGTGAGTGAGTTAGGAGGCTTTGGACTTGAGGGAAGAGTGAGTGAGTGAGTTAGGAGGCTTTGGACGAGTGAGTGAGTTAGGAGGCTTTGGACGCGTGAGTGAGTTAGGAGGCTTTGGACTTGAGGGACGAGTGAGTGAGTTAGGAGGTTTTGGACTTGAGGGACGAGTGAGTGAGTTAGGAGGCTTTGGACTTGAGGGACGAGTGAGTGAGTTAGGAGGCTTTGGACGAGTGAGTGAGTTAGGAGGCTTTCGACTTGAGGGACGAGTGAGTGAGTTAGGAGGCTTTGGACATGAGGGACGAGTGAGTGAGTTAGGAGGCTTTGGACTTGAGGGACGAGTGAGTGAGTTAGGAGGCTTTGGACGAGTGAGTGAGTTAGGAGGCTTTGGACTTGAGGGACGAGTGAGTGAGTTAGGAGGCTTTGGACTTGAGGGACGAGTGAGTGAGTTAGGAGACTTTGGACTTGAGGGACGAGTGAGTGAGTTAGGAGGCTTTGGACTTGAGGGACGAGTGAGTGAGTTAGGAGACGTTGGACGAGTGAGTGAGTTAAGAGGCTTTGGACTTGAGGGACGAGTGAGTGAGTTAGGAGGCTTTGGACTTGAGGGACGAGTGAGTGAGTTAGGAGGCTTTGGACTTGAGGGACGAGTGAGTGAGTTAGGAGGCTTTGGACTTGAGAGACGAGTGAGTGAGTTAGGAGGCTTTGGACTTGAGGGACGAGTGAGTGAGTTAGGAGGCTTTGGACTTGAGGGACGAGTGAGTGAGTGAGTGAGGAGGCTTTGGACTTGAGTGACGAGTGAGTGAGTGAGTGAGGAGGCTTTGGACTTGAGGGACGAGTGAGTGAGTGAGTGAGGAGGCTTTGGACTTGAGGGACGAGTGAGTGAGTGAGTGAGGAGGCTTTGGACTTGAGGGACGAGTGAGTGAGTGAGTGAGTGAGGAGGCTTTGGACTTGAGGGATGACTGAGTGAGTGAGTGAGTGAGTGAGGAGGCTTTGGACTTGAGGGACGAGTGAGTGAGTGAGTTAGGAGGCTTTGGAATTGAGGGACGAGTGAGTGAGTTAGGAGGCTTTGGACTTGAGGGACGAGTGAGTGAGTTAGGAGGCTTTGGACTTGAGGGACGAGTGAGTGAGTTAGGAGGCTTTGGACTTGAGGGACGAGTGAGTGAGTTAGGAGGCTTTGGACTTGAGGGACGAGTGAGTGAGTTAGGAGGCTTTGGACTTGAGGGACGAGTGAGTGAGTTAGGAGGCTTTGGACTTGAGGGACGAGTGAGTGAGTTAGGAGGCTTTGGACTTGAGGGACGAGTGAGTGAGTGAGTTAGGAGGCTTTGGACTTGAGGGACGAGTGAGTGAGTGAGTTAGGAGGCTTTGGACTTGAGGGACAAGTGAGTGAGTGAGTTAGGAGGCTTTGGACTTGAGGGACGAGTGAGTGAGTGAGTTAGGAGGCTTTGGACGAGTGAGTGAGTTAGGAGGCTTTGGACTTGAGGGACGAGTGAGTGAGTGAGTTAGGAGGCTTTGGACTTGAGGGACAAGTGAGTGAGTGAGTTAGGAGGTTTTGGACTTGAGGGACGAGTGAGTGAGTGAGTTAGGAGGCTTTGGACGAGTGAGTGAGTTAGGAGGCTTTGGACTTGAGGGACGAGTGAGTGAGTTAGGAGGCTTTGGACTTGAGGGACGAGTGAGTGAGTTAGGAGGCTTTGGACTTGAGGGACGAGTGAGTGAGTTAGGAGGCTTTGGACTTGAGGGACGAGTGAGTGAGTTAGGAGGCTTTGGACTTGAGGGACGAGTGAGTGAGTGAGTTAGGAGGCTTTGGACTTGAGGGACGAGTGAGTGAGTTAGGAGGCTTTGGACTTGAGGGACGAGTGAGTGAGTGAGTTAGGAGGCTTTGGACGAGTGACTGAGTTAGGAGGCTTTGGACGAGTGAGTGAGTTAGGAGGCTTTGGACTTGAGGGAAGAGTGAGTGAGTGAGTTAGGAGGCTTTGGACTTGAGGGACGAGTGAGTGAGTGAGTTAGGAGGCTTTGGACGAGTGAGTGAGTTAGGAGGCTTTGGACGCGTGAGTGAGTTAGGAGGCTTTGGACTTGAGGGACGAGTGAGTGAGTTAGGAGGCTTTGGACTTGAGGGACGAGTGACTGAGTTAGGAGGCTTTGGACTTGAGGGACGAGTGAGTGAGTTAGGAGGCTTTGGACTTGAGGGACGAGTGAGTGAGTTAGGAGGCTTTGGACGAGTGAGTGAGTTAGGAGGCTTTGGACTTGAGGGACGAGTGAGTGAGTTAGGAGGCTTTGGACATGAGGGACGAGTGAGTGAGTTAGGAGGCTTTGGACTTGAGGGACGAGTGAGTGAGTTAGGAGGCTTTGGACGAGTGAGTGAGTTAGGAGGCTTTGGACTTGAGGGACGAGTGAGTGAGTTAGGAGGCTTTGGACTTGAGGGACGAGTGAGTGAGTTAGGAGACTTTGGACTTGAGGGACGAGTGAGTGAGTTAGGAGGCTTTGGACTTGAGGGACGAGTGAGTGAGTTAGGAGACGTTGGACGAGTGAGTGAGTTAGGAGGCTTTGGACTTGAGGGACGAGTGAGTGAGTTAGGAGGCTTTGGACTTGAGGGACGAGTGAGTGAGTTAGGAGGCTTTGGACTTGAGGGACGAGTGAGTGAGTTAGGAGGCTTTGGACTTGAGAGACGAGTGAGTGAGTTAGGAGGCTTTGGACTTGAGGGACGAGTGAGTGAGTTAGGAGGCTTTGGACTTGAGGGACGAGTGAGTGAGTTAGGAGGCTTTGGACTTGAGGGACGAGTGAGTGAGTTAGGAGGCTTTGGACTTGAGGGACGAGTGAGTGAGTTAGGAGGCTTTGGACTTGAGGGACGAGTGAGTGATTTAGGAGGCTTTGGACGAGTGAGTGAGTTAGGAGGCTTTGGACATGAGGGACGAGTGAGTGAGTGAGTTAGGAGGCTTTGGACTTGAGGGACGAGTGAGTGAGTGAGTTAGGAGGCTTTGGACTTGAGGGACGAGTGAGTGAGTGAGGAGGCTTTGGACTTGAGGGACGAGTGAGTGAGTGAGTGAGTGAGTGAGGAGGCTTTGGACTTGAGGGATGAGTGAGTGAGTGAGTGAGGAGGCTTTGGACTTGAGGGACGAGTGAGTGAGTGAGTGAGTGAGGAGGCTTTGGACTTGAGGGACGAGTGAGTGAGTGAGTTAGGAGGCTTTGGAATTGAGGGACGAGTGAGTGAGTTAGGAGGCTTTGGACTTGAGGGACGAGTGAGTGAGTTAGGAGGCTTTGGACTTGAGGGACGAGTGAGTGAGTTAGGAGGCTTTGGACTTGAGGGACGAGTGAGTGAGTTAGGAGGCTTTGGACTTGAGGGACGAGTGAGTGAGTTAGGAGGCTTTGGACTTGAGGGACGAGTGAGTGAGTGAGTTAGGAGGCTTTGGACTTGAGGGACGAGTGAGTGAGTGAGTTAGGAGGCTTTGGACTTGAGGGACGAGTGAGTGAGTGAGTTAGGAGCCTTTGGACTTGAGGGACGAGTGAGTGAGTGAGTTAGGAGGCCTTGGACTTGAGGGACGAGTGAGTGAGTGAGTTAGGAGGCTTTGGACTTGAGGGACGAGTGAGTGAGTGAGTTAGGAGGCTTTGGACGAGTGAGTGAGTTAGGAGGCTTTGGACTTGAGGGACGAGTGAGTGAGTGAGTTAGGAGGCTTTGGACGAGTGAGTGAGTTAGGAGGCTTTGGACTTGAGGGACGAGTGAGTGAGTTAGGAGGCTTTGGACTTGAGGGACGAGTGAGTGAGTTAGGAGGCTTTGGACTTGAGGGACGAGTGAGTGAGTTAGGAGGCTTTGGACTTGAGGGACGAGTGAGTGAGTTAGGAGGCTTCGGACGAGTGACTGAGTTAGGAGGCTTTGGACGAGTGAGTGAGTTAGGAGGCTATGGACTTGAGGGACGAGTGAGTGAGTTAGGAGGCTTTGGACTTGAGGGAAGAGTGAGTGAGTGAGTTAGGAGGCTTTGGACTTGAGGGACGAGTGAGTGAGTGAGTTAGGAGGCTTTGGACGAGTGAGTGAGTTAGGAGGCTTTGGACGCGTGAGTGAGTTAGGAGGCTTTGGACGCGTGAGTGAGTTAGGAGGCTTTGGACTTGAGGGACGAGTGAGTGAGTTAGGAGGCTTTGGACTTGAGGGACGAGTGAGTGAGTGAGGAGGCTTTGGACTAGAGGGACGAATGAGTGAGTGAGTGAGGAGGCTTTGGACTAGAGGGACGAATGAGTGAGTGAGTGAGGAGGCTTTGGACTTGAGGGGCGAGTGAGTGAGTGAGTCAGGAGGCTTTGGACTTGAGGGACGAGTGAGTGAGTGAGTGAGGAGGCTTTGGACTTGAGGGACGAGTGAGTGAGTGAGTGAGGAGGCTTTGGACTTGAGGGACGAGTGAGTGAGTGAGTGAGGAGGCTTTGGACTTGAGGGACGAGTGAGTGAGTGAGTGAGGAGGCTTTGGACTTGAGGGACGAGTGAGTGAGTGAGTGAGTGAGGAGGCTTTGGACTTGAGGGATGAGTGAGTGAGTGAGTGAGTGAGTGAGGAGGCTTTGGACTTGAGGGACGAGTGAGTGAGTGAGTTAGGAGGCTTTGGAATTGAGGGACGAGTGAGTGAGTTAGGAGGCTTTGGACTTGAGGGACTAGTAAGTGAGTTAGGAGGCTTTGGACTTGAGGGACGAGTGAGTGAGTTAGGAGGCTTTGGACTTGAGGGACGAGTGAGTGAGTTAGGAGGCTTTGGACTTGAGGGACGAGTGAGTGAGTTAGGAGGCTTTGCACTTGAGGGACGAGTGAGTGAGTTAGGAGGCTTTGGACTTGAGGGACGAGTGAGTGAGTTAGGAGGCTTTGGACTTGAGGGACGAGTGAGTGAGTGAGTTAGGAGGCTTTGGACTTGAGGGACGAGTGAGTGAGTGAGTTAGGAGGCTTTGGACTTGAGGGACAAGTGAGTGAGTGAGTTAGGAGGCTTTGGACTTGAGGGACGAGTGAGTGAGTGAGTTAGGAGGCTTTGGACGAGTGAGTGAGTTAGGAGGCTTTGGACTTGAGGGACGAGTGAGTGAGTGAGTTAGGAGGCTTTGGACTTGAGGGACAAGTGAGTGAGTGAGTTAGGAGGCTTTGGACTTGAGGGACGAGTGAGTGAGTGAGTTAGGAGGCTTTGGACGAGTGAGTGAGTTAGGAGGCTTTGGACTTGAGGGACGAGTGAGTGAGTTAGGAGGCTTTGGACTTGAGGGACGAGTGAGTGAGTTAGGAGGCTTTGGACTTGAGGGACGAGTGAGTGAGTTAGGAGGCTTTGGACTTGAGGGACGAGTAAGTGAGTGAGTTAGGAGGCTTTGGACTTGAGGGACGAGTGAGTGAGTTAGGAGGCTTTGGACTTGAGGGACGAGTGAGTGAGTGAGTTAGGAGGCTTTGGACGAGTGACTGAGTTAGGAGGCTTTGGACGAGTGAGTGAGTTAGGAGGCTTTGGACTTGAGGGACGAGTGAGTGAGTGAGTTAGGAGGCTTTGGACTTGAGGGACGAGTGAGTGAGTGAGTTAGGAGGCTTTGGACGAGTGAGTGAGTTAGGAGGCTTTGGACGCGTGAGTGAGTTAGGAGGCTTTGGACTTGAGGGACGAGTGAGTGAGTTAGGAGGCTTTGGACTTGAGGGACGAGTGAGTGAGTTAGGAGGCTTTGGACTTGAGGGACGAGTGAGTGAGTTAGGAGGCTTTGGACGAGTGAGTGAGTTAGGAGGCTTTGGACTTGAGGGACGAGTGAGTGAGTTAGGAGGCTTTGGACATGAGGGACGAGTGAGTGAGTTAGGAGGCTTTGGACTTGAGGGACGAGTGAGTGAGTTAGGAGGCTTTGGACGAGTGAGTGAGTTAGGAGGCTTTGGACTTGAGGGACGAGTGAGTGAGTTAGGAGGCTTTGGACTTGAGGGACGAGTGAGTGAGTTAGGAGACTTTGGACTTGAGGGACGAGTGAGTGAGTTAGGAGGCTTTGGACTTGAGGGACGAGTGAGTGAGTTAGGAGACGTTGGACGAGTGAGTGAGTTAAGAGGCTTTGGACTTGAGGGACGAGTGAGTGAGTTAGGAGGCTTTGGACTTGAGGGACGAGTGAGTGAGTTAGGAGGCTTTGGACTTGAGGGACGAGTGAGTGAGTTAGGAGGCTTTGGACTTGAGAGACGAGTGAGTGAGTTAGGAGGCTTTGGACTTGAGGGACGAGTGAGTGAGTTAGGAGGCTTTGGACTTGAGGGACGAGTGAGTGAGTGAGTGAGGAGGCTTTGGACTTGAGTGACGAGTGAGTGAGTGAGTGAGGAGGCTTTGCACTTGAGGGACGAGTGAGTGAGTGAGTGAGGAGGCTTTGGACTTGAGGGACGAGTGAGTGAGTGAGTGAGGAGGCTTTGGACTTGAGGGACGAGTGAGTGAGTGAGTGAGTGAGGAGGCTTTGGACTTGAGGGATGACTGAGTGAGTGAGTGAGTGAGTGAGGAGGCTTTGGACTTGAGGGACGAGTGAGTGAGTGAGTTAGGAGGCTTTGGAATTGAGGGACGAGTGAGTGAGTTAGGAGGCTTTGGACTTGAGGGACGAGTGAGTGAGTTAGGAGGCTTTGGACTTGAGGGACGAGTGAGTGAGTTAGGAGGCTTTGGACTTGAGGGACGAGTGAGTGAGTTAGGAGGCTTTGGACTTGAGGGACGAGTGAGTGAGTTAGGAGGCTTTGGACTTGAGGGACGAGTGAGTGAGTTAGGAGGCTTTGGACTTGAGGGACGAGTGAGTGAGTTAGGAGGCTTTGGACTTGAGGGACGAGTGAGTGAGTGAGTTAGGAGGCTTTGGACTTGAGGGACGAGTGAGTGAGTGAGTTAGGAGGCTTTGGACTTGAGGGACAAGTGAGTGAGTGAGTTAGGAGGCTTTGGACTTGAGGGACGAGTGAGTGAGTGAGTTAGGAGGCTTTGGACGAGTGAGTGAGTTAGGAGGCTTTGGACTTGAGGGACGAGTGAGTGAGTGAGTTAGGAGGCTTTGGACTTGAGGGACAAGTGAGTGAGTGAGTTAGGAGGTTTTGGACTTGAGGGACGAGTGAGTGAGTGAGTTAGGAGGCTTTGGACGAGTGAGTGAGTTAGGAGGCTTTGGACTTGAGGGACGAGTGAGTGAGTTAGGAGGCTTTGGACTTGAGGGACGAGTGAGTGAGTTAGGAGGCTTTGGACTTGAGGGACGAGTGAGTGAGTTAGGAGGCTTTGGACTTGAGGGACGAGTGAGTGAGTTAGGAGGCTTTGGACTTGAGGGACGAGTGAGTGAGTGAGTTAGGAGGCTTTGGACTTGAGGGACGAGTGAGTGAGTTAGGAGGCTTTGGACTTGAGGGACGAGTGAGTGAGTGAGTTAGGAGGCTTTGGACGAGTGACTGAGTTAGGAGGCTTTGGACGAGTGAGTGAGTTAGGAGGCTTTGGACTTGAGGGAAGAGTGAGTGAGTGAGTTAGGAGGCTTTGGACTTGAGGGACGAGTGAGTGAGTGAGTTAGGAGGCTTTGGACGAGTGAGTGAGTTAGGAGGCTTTGGACGCGTGAGTGAGTTAGGAGGCTTTGGACTTGAGGGACGAGTGAGTGAGTTAGGAGGCTTTGGACTTGAGGGACGAGTGACTGAGTTAGGAGGCTTTGGACTTGAGGGACGAGTGAGTGAGTTAGGAGGCTTTGGACTTGAGGGACGAGTGAGTGAGTTAGGAGGCTTTGGACGAGTGAGTGAGTTAGGAGGCTTTGGACTTGAGGGACGAGTGAGTGAGTTAGGAGGCTTTGGACATGAGGGACGAGTGAGTGAGTTAGGAGGCTTTGGACTTGAGGGACGAGTGAGTGAGTTAGGAGGCTTTGGACGAGTGAGTGAGTTAGGAGGCTTTGGACTTGAGGGACGAGTGAGTGAGTTAGGAGGCTTTGGACTTGAGGGACGAGTGAGTGAGTTAGGAGACTTTGGACTTGAGGGACGAGTGAGTGAGTTAGGAGGCTTTGGACTTGAGGGACGAGTGAGTGAGTTAGGAGACGTTGGACGAGTGAGTGAGTTAGGAGGCTTTGGACTTGAGGGACGAGTGAGTGAGTTAGGAGGCTTTGGACTTGAGGGACGAGTGAGTGAGTTAGGAGGCTTTGGACTTGAGGGACGAGTGAGTGAGTTAGGAGGCTTTGGACTTGAGAGACGAGTGAGTGAGTTAGGAGGCTTTGGACTTGAGGGACGAGTGAGTGAGTTAGGAGGCTTTGGACTTGAGGGACGAGTGAGTGAGTTAGGAGGCTTTGGACTTGAGGGACGAGTGAGTGAGTTAGGAGGCTTTGGACTTGAGGGACGAGTGAGTGAGTTAGGAGGCTTTGGACTTGAGGGACGAGTGAGTGATTTAGGAGGCTTTGGACGAGTGAGTGAGTTAGGAGGCTTTGGACATGAGGGACGAGTGAGTGAGTGAGTTAGGAGGCTTTGGACTTGAGGGACGAGTGAGTGAGTGAGTTAGGAGGCTTTGGACTTGAGGGACGAGTGAGTGAGTGAGGAGGCTTTGGACTTGAGGGACGAGTGAGTGAGTGAGTGAGTGAGTGAGGAGGCTTTGGACTTGAGGGATGAGTGAGTGAGTGAGTGAGGAGGCTTTGGACTTGAGGGACGAGTGAGTGAGTGAGTGAGTGAGGAGGCTTTGGACTTGAGGGACGAGTGAGTGAGTGAGTGAGGCAGGGAGGAGGCTTTGGACTTGAGGGACGAGTGAGTGAGTGAGTGAGGGAGGGAGGAGGCTTTGGACTTGAGGGACGAGTGAGTGAGTGAGTGAGTGAGGAGGCTTTGGACTTGAGGGACGAGTGAGTGAGTGAGTGAGGGAGGAGGCTTTGGACTTGAGGGACGAGTGAGTGAGGGAGTGAGTGAGTGAGGAGGCTTTGGACTTGAGGGACGAGTGAGTGAGTGAGTGAGTGAGGGAGGAGGCTTTGGACTTGAGGGACGAGTGAGTGAGTGAGTGAGTGAGGGAGGAGGCTTTGGACTTGAGGGACGAGTGAGTGAGTGAGTGAGTGAGTGTGGAGGCTTTGGACTTGAGGGACGAGTGAGTGAGTGAGTGAGTGAGGAGGATTTGGAGTTGAGGGACGAGTGAGTGAGGGAGGGAGGGAGGAGGCTTTGGACCTGAGGGACGAGTGAGTGAGTGAGTGAGGGAGGGAGGAGGCTTTGGACTAGAGGGACGAGTGAGAGAGTGAGTGAGGAGGCTTTGGACTAGAGGGACGAGTGAGTGAGTGAGTGAGTGAGGAGGCTTTGGACTTGAGGGACGAGTGAGTGAGTGAGTGAGGAGGCTTTGGACTAGAGGGACGAGTGAGTGAGTGAGTGAGGAGGCTTTGGACTTGAGGGACGAGTGAGTGAGTGAGTGAGGAGGCTTTGGACTAGAGGGACGAGTGAGTGAGTGAGTGAGGAGGCTTTGGACTAGAGGGACGAGTGAGTGAGTGAGTGAGGAGGCTTTGGACTTGAGGGACGAGTGAGTGAGTGAGTGAGGAGGCTTTGGACTTGAGGGACGAGTGAGTGAGTGAGTGAGGAGGCTTTGGACTTGAGGGACGAGTGAGTGAGTTAGGAGGCTTTGGACTTGAGGGACGAGTGAGTGAGTTAGGAGGCTTTGGACTTGAGGGACGAGTGAGTGAGTTAGGAGGCTTTGGACTTGAGGGACGAGAGAGTGAGTTAGGAGGCTTTGGACTTGAGGGACGAGTGAGTGAGTTAGGAGGCTTTGGACTTGAGGGACGAGTGAGTGAGTTAGGAGGCTTTGGACTTGAGGGACAAGTGAGTGAGGGAGTGAGGCAGGGAGGAGGCTTTGGACTTCAGGGACGAGTGAGTGAGTGAGGGAGGGAGGGAGGAGGCTTTGGACTTGAGGGACGAGTGAGTGAGTGAGTGAGTGAAGAGGCTTTGGACTTGAGGGACGAGTGAGTGACTGAGTGAGGGAGGAGGCTTTGGACTTGAGGGACGAGTGAGTGAGTGAGCGAGTGATGGAGGAGGCTTTGGACTTGAGGGACGAGTGAGTGAGTGAGTGAGTGAGTGAGGAAGGAGTCTTTGGACTTGAGGGACGAGTGAGTGAGTGAGTGAGGGAGGAGGCTTTGGACTTGAGGGACGAGTGAGTGAGTGAGTGAGTGAGTGAGTGAGGGAGGAGGCTTTGGACTTGAGGGACGATTGAGTGAGTGAGTGAGTGAGGGAGGAGGCTTTGGACTTGAGGGACGAGTGAGTGAGTGAGTGAGGGAGGGAGGAGGCTTTGGACTTGAGGGACGAGTGAGTGAGTGATTGAGCGTGGGAGGAGGCTTTGGACTTGAGAGACGAGTGAGTGAGTGAGTGAGTGAGGGAGGAGGCTTTGGACTTGAGGGACGAGTGAGTGAGTGAGTGAGTGAGTGAGGAGGCGTTGGACTTGAGGGACGAGTGAGTGAGTGAGTGAGTGAGGAGGCTTTGGACTTGAGGGACGAGTGAGTGAGGGAGGGAGAGAGGAGGCTTTGGACTTGAGGGACGAGTGAGTGAGTGAGTGAGGGAGGAGGCTTTGGACTTGAGGGAGGAGTGAGTGAGTGAGTGAGTGAGGAGGCTTTGGACTTGAGGGACGAGTGAGTGAGTGAGTGAGGGAGGAGGCTTTGGACTTGAGGGACGAGTGAGTGAGTGAGTGAGTGAGTGAGTGAGTGAGGAGGCGTTGGACTTGAGGGACGAGTGAGTGAGTGAGTGAGTGAGGAGGCTTTGGACTTGAGGGACGAGTGAGTGAGTGAGGGAGGGAGGAGGCTTTGGACTTGAGGGACGAGTGAGTGAGTGAGTGAGGGAGGAGGCTTTGGACTTGAGGGACGAGTGAGTGAGTGAGTGAGGGAGGGAGGAGACTTTGGACTTGAGGGACGAGTGAGTGAGTGAGTGAGGGAGGGAGGAGGCTTTGGACTTGAGGGACGAGTGAGTGAGTGAGTGAGGGAGGGAGGAGGCTTTGGACTTGAGGGACGAGTGAGTGAGTGAGTGAGGGAGGGAGGAGGCTTTGGACTTGAGGGACGAGTGAGTGAGTGAGGGAGGGAGGGAGGAGGCTTTGGACTTGAGGGACGAGTGAGTGAGTGAGGGAGGGAGGGAGGAGGCTTTGGACTTGAGGGACGAGTGAGTGAGTGAGTGAGGGAGGGAGGAGGCTTTGGACTTGAGGGACGAGTGAGTGAGTGAGGGAGGGAGGGAGGAGGCTTTGGACTTGAGGGACGAGTGAGTGAGTGAGTGAGGGAGGGAGGAGGCTTTGGACTTGAGGGACGAGTGAGTGAGTTAGGAGGCTTTGGACTTGAGGGACGAGAGAGTGAGTTAGGAGGCTTTGGACTTGAGGGACGAGTGAGTGAGTTAGGAGGCTTTGGACTTGAGGGACGAGTGAGTGAGTTAGGAGGCTTTGGACTTGAGGGACAAGTGAGTGAGGGAGTGAGGCAGGGAGGAGGCTTTGGACTTTAGGGACGAGTGAGTGAGTGAGGGAGGGAGGGAGGAGGCTTTGGACTTGAGGGACGAGTGAGTGAGTGAGTGAGTGAGGAGGCTTTGGACTTGAGGGACGAGTGAGTGACTGAGTGAGGGAGGAGGCTTTGGACTTGAGGGACGAGTGAGTGAGTGAGCGAGTGATGGAGGAGGCTTTGGACTTGAGGGACGAGTGAGTGAGTGAGTGAGTGAGTGAGGAAGGAGTCTTTGGACTTGAGGGACGAGTGAGTGAGTGAGTGAGGGAGGAGGCTTTGGACTTGAGGGACGAGTGAGTGAGTGAGTGAGTGAGTGAGTGAGGGAGGAGGCTTTGGACTTGAGGGACGATTGAGTGAGTGAGTGAGTGAGGGAGGAGGCTTTGGACTTGAGGGACGAGTGAGTGAGTGAGTGAGGGAGGGAGGAGGCTTTGGACTTGAGGGACGAGTGAGTGAGTGATTGAGCGTGGGAGGAGGCTTTGGACTTGAGGGACGAGTGAGTGAGTGAGTGAGTGAGGGAGGAGGCTTTGGACTTGAGGGACGAGTGAGTGAGTGAGTGAGTGAGTGAGGAGGCGTTGGACTTGAGGGACGAGTGAGTGAGTGAGTGAGTGAGGAGGCTTTGGACTTGAGGGACGAGTGAGTGAGGGAGGGAGAGAGGAGGCTTTGGACTTGAGGGACGAGTGAGTGAGTGAGTGAGGGAGGAGGCTTTGGACTTGAGGGAGGAGTGAGTGAGTGAGTGAGGGAGGAGGCTTTGGACTTGAGGGACGAGTGAGTGAGTGAGTGAGGGAGGGAGGAGACTTTGGACTTGAGGGACGAGTGAGTGAGTGAGTGAGGGAGGAGTCTTTGGACTTGAGGGACGAGTGAGTGAGTGAGTGAGTGAGGGAGGAGGCTTTGGACTTGAGAGACGAGTGAGTGAGTGAGGGAGGGAGGGAGGAGGCTTTGGACTTGAGGGACGAGTGAGTGAGTGAGTGAGGGAGGGAGGAGGCTTTGGACTTGAGGGACGAGTGAGTGAGTGAGGGAGGGAGGGAGGAGGCTTTGGACTTGAGGGACGAGTGAGTGAGTGAGGGAGGGAGGGAGGAGGCTTTGGACTTGAGGGACGAGTGAGTGAGTGAGTGAGGGAGGGAGGAGGCTTTGGACTTGAGGGACGAGTGAGTGAGTGAGGGAGGGAGGGAGGAGGCTTTGGACTTGAGGGACGAGTGAGTGAGTGAGTGAGGGAGGGAGGAGGCTTTGGACTTGAGGGACGAGTGAGTGAGTGAGTGAGGGAGGGAGGAGACTTTGGACTTGAGGGACGAGTGAGTGAGTGAGTGAGGGAGGGAGGAGGCTTTGGACTTGAGGGACGAGTGAGTGAGTGAGGGAGGGAGGGAGGAGGCTTTGGACTTGAGGGACGAGTGAGTGAGTGAGGGAGGGAGGGAGGAGGCTTTGGACTTGAGGGACGAGTGAGTGAGTGAGTGAGGGAGGGAGGAGGCTTTGGACTTGAGGGACGAGTGAGTGAGTGAGGGAGGGAGGGAGGAGGCTTTGGACTTGAGGGACGAGTGAGTGAGTGAGTGAGGGAGGAGTCTTTGGACTTGAGGGACGAGTGAGTGAGTGAGTGAGGGAGGGAGGAGGCTTTGGACTTGAGGGACGAGTGAGTGAGTGAGTGAGGGAGGGAGGAGGCTTTGGACTTGAGGGACGAGTGAGTGAGTGAGTGAGGGAGGGAGGAGGCTTTGGACTTGAGGGACGAGTGAGTGAGTGAGGGAGGGAGGGAGGAGGCTTTGGACTTGAGGGACGAGTGAGTGAGTGAGTGAGGGAGGGAGGAGGCTTTGGACTTGAGGGACGAGTGAGTGAGTGAGTGAGGGAGGGAGGAGTCTTTGGACTTGAGGGACGAGTGAGTGAGTGAGTGAGGGAGGGAGGAGGCTTTGGACTTGAGGGACGAGTGAGTGAGTGAGTGAGGGAGGGAGGTGGCTTTGGACTTGAGGGACGAGTGAGTGAGTGAGTGAGGGAGGGAGGAGGCTTTGGACTTGAGGGACGAGTGAGTGAGTGAGTGAGGGAGGGAGGAGGCTTTGGACTTGAGGGACAAGTGAGTGAGCGAGTGAGGCAGGGAGGAGGCTTTGGACTTGAGGGACGAGTGAGTGAGTGAGGGAGGGAGGAGGCTTTGGACTTGAGGGACGAGTGAGTGAGTGAGTGAGTGAGTGAGGAGGCTTTGGACTTGAGGGACGAGTGAGTGAGTGAGTGAGGGAGGAGGCTTTGGACTTGAGGGAGGAGTGAGTGAGTGAGTGAGTGAGTGAGGAGGCTTTGGACTTGAGGGACGAGTGAGTGAGTGAGTGAGTGAGGGAGGGAGGAGGCTTTGGACTTGAGGGACGAGTGAGTGAGTGAGTGAGTGAGGGAGGAGGCTTTGGACTTGAGGGACGAGTGAGTGAGTGAGTGAGTGAGTGAGTGAGGAGGCTTTGGACTTGAGGGACGAGTGAGTGAGTGAGTGAGTGAGGAGGCTTTGGACTTGAGGGACGAGTGAGTGAGGGAGGGAGGAGGCTTTGGACCTGAGGGACGAGTGAGTGAGTGAGTGAGGGAGGGAGCAGGCTTTGGACTAGAGGGACGAGTGAGAGAGTGAGTGAGGAGGCTTTGGACTAGAGGGACGAGTGAGTGAGTGAGTCAGGAGGCTTTGGACTAGAGGGACGAGTGAGTGAGTGAGTGAGGAGGCTTTGGACTAGAGGGACGAGTGAGTGAGTGAGTGAGGAGTCTTTGGACTTGAGGGACGAGTGAGTGAGTGAGTGAGGAGGCTTTGGACTAGAGGGACGAGTGAGTGAGTGAGTGAGGAGGCTTTGGACTAGAGGGACGAGTGAGTGAGTGAGTGAGGAGGCTTTGGACTTGAGGGACGAGTGAGTGAGTGAGTCAGGAGGCTTTGGACTTGAGGGACGAGTGAGTGAGTGAGTGAGGAGGCTTTGGACTTGAGGGACGAGTGAGTGAGTGAGTGAGGAGGCTTTGGACTTGAGGGACGAGTGAGTGAGTGAGTGAGGAGGCTTTGGACTTGAGGGACGAGTGAGTGAGTGAGTGAGGAGGCTTTGGACTTGAGGGACGAGTGAGTGAGTGAGTGAGTGAGGAGGCTTTGGACTTGAGGGACGAGTGAGTGAGTGAGTTAGGAGGCTTTGGACGAGTGAGTGAGTTAGGAGGCTTTGGACGCGTGAGTGAGTTAGGAGGCTTTGGACTTGAGGGACGAGTGAGTGAGTTAGGAGGCTTTGGACTTGAGGGACGAGTGAGTGAGTTAGGAGGCTTTGGACTTGAGGGACGAGTGAGTGAGTTAGGAGGCTTTGGACTTGAGGGACGAGTGAGTGAGTTAGGAGGCTTTGGACGAGTGAGTGAGTTAGGAGGCTTTGGACTTGAGGGACGAGTGAGTGAGTTAGGAGGCTTTGGACATGAGGGACGAGTGAGTGAGTTAGGAGGCTTTGGACTTGAGGGACGAGTGAGTGAGTTAGGAGGCTTTGGACGAGTGAGTGAGTTAGGAGGCTTTGGACTTGAGGGACGAGTGAGTGAGTTAGGAGGCTTTGGACTTGAGGGACGAGTGAGTGAGTTAGGAGACTTTGGACTTGAGGGACGAGTGAGTGAGTTAGGAGGCTTTGGACTTGAGGGACGAGTGAGTGAGTTAGGAGACTTTGGACGAGTGAGTGAGTTAGGAGGCTTTGGACTTGAGGGACGAGTGAGTGAGTTAGGAGGCTTTGGACTTGAGGGACGAGTGAGTGAGTTAGGAGGCTTTGGACTTGAGGGACGAGTGAGTGAGTTAGGAGGCTTTGGACTTGAGAGACGAGTGAGTGAGTTAGGAGGCTTTGGACTTGAGGGACGAGTGAGTGAGTTAGGAGGCTTTGGACTTGAGGGACGAGTGAGTGAGTTAGGAGGCTTTGGACTTGAGGGACGAGTGAGTGAGTTAGGAGGCTTTGGACTTGAGGGACGAGTGAGTGAGTTAGGAGGCTTTGGACTTGAGGGACGAGTGAGTGATTTAGGAGGTTTTGGACGAGTGAGTGAGTTAGGAGGCTTTGGACATGAGGGACGAGTGAGTGAGTGAGTTAGGAGGCTTTGGACTTGAGGGACGAGTGAGTGAGTGAGTTAGGAGGCTTTGGACTTGAGGGACGAGTGAGTGAGTGAGGAGGCTTTGGACTTGAGGGACGAGTGAGTGAGTGAGTGAGTGAGTGAGGAGGCTTTGGACTTGAGGGATGAGTGAGTGAGTGAGTGAGGAGGCTTTGGACTTGAGGGACGAGTGAGTGAGTGAGTGAGTGAGGAGGCTTTGGACTTGAGGGACGAGTGAGTGAGTGAGTTAGGAGGCTTTGGAATTGAGGGACGAGTGAGTGAGTTAGGAGGCTTTGGACTTGAGGGACGAGTGAGCGAGTTAGGAGGCTTTGGACTTGAGGGACGAGTGAGTGAGTTAGGAGGCTTTGGACTTGAGGGACGAGTGAGTGAGTTAGGAGGCTTTGGACTTGAGGGACGAGTGAGTGAGTTAGGAGGCTTTGGACTTGAGGGACGAGTGAGTGGGTTAGGAGGCTTTGGACTTGAGGGACGAGTGAGTGAGTTAGGAGGCTTTGGACTTGAGGGACGAGTGAGTGAGTTAGGAGGCTTTGGACTTGAGGGACCAGTGAGTGAGTTAGGAGGCTTTGGACTTGAGGGACGAGTGAGTGAGTGAGTTAGGAGGCTTTGGACGAGTGAGTGAGTTAGGAGGCTTTGGACTTGAGGGACGAGTGAGTGAGTTAGGAGGCTTTGGACTTGAGGGACGAGTGAGTGAGTGAGTTAGGAGGCTTTGGACTTGAGGGACGAGTGAGTGAGTGAGTTAGGAGGCTTTGGACGAGTGAGTGAGTTAGGAGGCTTTGGACGCGTGAGTGAGTTAGGAGGCTTTGGACGCGTGAGTGAGTTAGGAGGCTTTGGACTTGAGGGACGAGTGAGTGAGTTAGGAGGCTTTGGACTTGAGGGACGAGTGAGTGAGTGAGGAGGCTTTGGACTAGAGGGACGAGTGAGTGAGTGAGTGAGGAGGCTTTGGACTTGAGGGGCGAGTGAGTGAGTGAGTCAGGAGGCTTTGGACTTGAGGGACGAGTGAGTGAGTGAGTGAGGAGGCTTTGGACTTGAGGGACGAGTGAGTGAGTGAGTGAGGAGGCTTTGGACTTGAGGGACGAGTGAGTGAGTGAGTGAGGAGGCTTTGGACTTGAGGGACGAGTGAGTGAGTGAGTGAGGAGGCTTTGGACTTGAGGGACGAGTGAGTGAGTGAGTGAGTGAGGAGGCTTTGGACTTGAGGGATGAGTGAGTGAGTGAGTGAGTGAGGAGGCTTTGGACTTGAGGGACGAGTGAGTGAGTGAGTTAGGAGGCTTTGGAATTGAGGGACGAGTGAGTGAGTTAGGAGGCTTTGGACTTGAGGGACGAGTGAGTGAGTTAGGAGGCTTTGGACTTGAGGGACGAGTGAGTGAGTTAGGAGGCTTTGGACTTGAGGGACGAGTGAGTGAGTTAGGAGGCTTTGGACTTGAGGGACGAGTGAGTGAGTTAGGAGGCTTTGGACTTGAGGGACGAGTGAGTGAGTTAGGAGGCTTTGGACTTGAGGGACGAGTGAGTGAGTTAGGAGGCTTTGGACTTGAGGGACGAGTGAGTGAGTGAGTTAGGAGGCTTTGGACTTGAGGGACGAGTGAGTGAGTTAGGAGGCTTTGGACTTGAGGGATGAGTGAGTGAGTGAGTTAGGAGGCTTTGGACGAGTGAGTGAGTTAGGAGGCTTTGGACGAGTGAGTGAGTTAGGAGGCTTTGGACTTGAGGGAAGAGTGAGTGAGCGAGTTAGGAGGCTTTGGACTTGAGGGACGAGTGAGTGAGTGAGTTAGGAGGCTTTGGACGCGTGAGTGAGTTAGGAGGCTTTGGACTTGAGGGACGAGTGAGTGAGTTAGGAGGCTTTGGACTTGAGGGACGAGTGACTGAGTTAGGAGGCTTTGGACTTGAGGGACGAGTGAGTGAGTTAGGAGGCTTTGGACTTGAGGGACGAGTGAGTGAGTTAGGAGGCTTTGGACGAGTGAGTGAGTTAGGAGGCTTTGGACTTGAGGGACGAGTGAGTGAGTTAGGAGGCTTTGGACATGAGGGACGAGTGAGTGAGTTAGGAGGCTTTGGACTTGAGGGACGAGTGAGTGAGTTAGGAGGCTTTGGACGAGTGAGTGAGTTAGGAGGCTTTGGACTTGAGGGACGAGTGAGTGAGTTAGGAGGCTTTGGACTTGAGGGACGAGTGAGTGAGTTAGGAGACGTTGGACGAGTGAGTGAGTTAGGAGGCTTTGGACTTGAGGGACGAGTGAGTGAGTTAGGAGGCTTTGGACTTGAGGGACGAGTGAGTGAGTTAGGAGGCTTTGGACTTGAGGGACGAGTGAGTGAGTTAGGAGGCTTTGGACTTGAGGGACGAGTGAGTGAGTTAGGAGGCTTTGGACTTGAGGGACGAGTGAGTGAGTTAGGAGGCTTTGGACTTGAGGGACGAGTGAGTGAGTTAGGAGGCTTTGGACTTGAGGGACGAGTGAGTGAGTGAGTGAGGAGGCTTTGGACTTGAGGGACGAGTGAGTGAGTGAGTGAGGAGGCTTTGGACTTGAGGGACGAGTGAGTGAGTGAGTGAGTGAGGAGGCTTTGGACTTGAGGGATGAGTGAGTGAGTGAGTGAGTGAGGAGGCTTTGGACTTGAGGGACGAGTGAGTGAGTGAGTTAGGAGGCTTTGGAATTGAGGGACGAGTGAGTGAGTTAGGAGGCTTTGGACTTGAGGGACGAGTGAGTGAGTTAGGAGGCTTTGGACTTGAGGGACGAGTGAGTGAGTTAGGAGGCTTTGGACTTGAGGGACGAGTGAGTGAGTTAGGAGGCTTTGGACTTGAGGGACGAGTGAGTGAGTTAGGAGGCTTTGGACTTGAGGGACGAGTGAGTGAGTTAGGAGGCTTTGGACTTGAGGGACGAGTGAGTGAGTTAGGAGGCTTTGGACTTGAGGGACGAGTGAGTGAGTTAGGAGGCTTTGGACTTGAGGGACGAGTGAGTGAGTTAGGAGGCTTTGGACTTGAGGGACGAGTGAGTGAGTGAGTTAGGAGGCTTTGGACTTGAGGGACGAGTGAGTGAGTTAGGAGGCTTTGGACTTGAGGGATGAGTGAGTGAGTGAGTTAGGAGGCTTTGGACGAGTGAGTGAGTTAGGAGGCTTTGGACGAGTGAGTGAGTTAGGAGGCTTTGGACTTGAGGGAAGAGTGAGTGAGTGAGTTAGGAGGCTTTGGACTTGAGGGACGAGTGAGTGAGTGAGTTAGGAGGCTTTGGACGCGTGAGTGAGTTAGGAGGCTTTGGACTTGAGGGACGAGTGAGTGAGTTAGGAGGCTTTGGACTTGAGGGACGAGTGACTGAGTTAGGAGGCTTTGGACTTGAGGGACGAGTGAGTGAGTTAGGAGGCTTTGGACTTGAGGGACGAGTGAGTGAGTTAGGAGGCTTTGGACGAGTGAGTGAGTTAGGAGGCTTTGGACTTGAGGGACGAGTGAGTGAGTTAGGAGGCTTTGGACATGAGGGACGAGTGAGTGAGTTAGGAGGCTTTGGACTTGAGGGACGAGTGAGTGAGTTAGGAGGCTTTGGACGAGTGAGTGAGTTAGGAGGCTTTGGACTTGAGGGACGAGTGAGTGAGTTAGGAGGCTTTGGACTTGAGGGACGAGTGAGTGAGTTAGGAGACGTTGGACGAGTGAGTCAGTTAGGAGGCTTTGGACTTGAGGGACGAGTGAGTGAGTTAGGAGGCTTTGGACTTGAGGGACGAGTGAGTGAGTTAGGAGGCTTTTGACTTGAGGGACGAGTGAGTGAGTTAGGAGGCTTTGGACTTGAGGGACGAGTGAGTGAGTTAGGAGGCTTTGGACTTGAGGGACGAGTGAGTGAGTTAGGAGGCTTTGGACTTGAGGGACGAGTGAGTGAGTTAGGAGGCTTTGGACTTGAGAGACGAGTGAGTGAGTTAGGAGGCTTTGGACTTGAGGGACGAGTGAGTGAGTTAGGAGGCTTTGGACTTGAGGGACGAGTGAGTGAGTTAGGAGGCTTTGGACTTGAGGGACGAGTGAGTGAGTTAGGAGGCTTTGGACTTGAGGGACGAGTGAGTGAGTTAGGAGGCTTTGGACTTGAGGGACGAGTGAGTGATTTAGGAGGCTTTGGACGAGTGAGTGAGTTAGGAGGCTTTGGACATGAGGGACGAGTGAGTGAGTGAGTTAGGAGGCTTTGGACTTGAGGGACGAGTGAGTGAGTGAGTTAGGAGGCTTTGGACTTGAGGGACGAGTGAGTGAGTTAGGAGGCTTTGGACTTGAGGGACGAGTGAGTGAGTTAGGAGGCTTTGGACTTGAGGGACGAGTGAGTGAGTTAGGAGGCTTTGGACTTGAGGGACGAGTGAGTGAGTTAGGAGGCTTTGGACTTGAGGGACGAGTGAGTGAGTTAGGAGGCTTTGGACTTGAGGGACGAGTGAGTGATTTAGGAGGCTTTGGACGAGTGAGTGAGTTAGGAGGCTTTGTACATGAGGGACGAGTGAGTGAGTGAGTTAGGAGGCTTTGGACTTGAGGGACGAGTGAGTGAGTGAGGAGGCTTTGGACTTGAGGGACGAGTGAGTGAGTGAGTGAGTGAGTGAGGAGGCTTTGGACTTGAGGGATGAGTGAGTGAGTGAGTGAGGAGGTTTTTGGACTTGAGGGACGAGTGAGTGAGTGAGTGAGTGAGGAGGCTTTGGACTTGAGGGACGAGTGAGTGAGTTAGGAGGCTTTGGACTTGAGGGACGAGTGAGTGAGTTAGGAGGCTTTGGACTTGAGGGACGAGTGAGTGAGTTAGGAGGCTTTGGACTTGAGGGACGAGTGAGTGAGTTAGGAGGCTTTGGACTTGAGGGACGAGTGAGTGAGTTAGGAGGCTTTGGACTTGAGGGACGAGTGAGTGAGTTAGGAGGCTTTGGACTTGAGGGACGAGTGAGTGAGTTAGGAGGCTTTGGACTTGAGGGACGAGTGAGTGAGTGAGTTAGGAGGCTTTGGACTTGAGGGACGAGTGAGTGAGTGAGTTAGGAGGCTTTGGACTTGAGGGACGAGTGAGTGAGTGAGTTAGGAGGCTTTGGACTTGAGGGACGAGTGAGTGAGTGAGTTAGGAGGCTTTGGACTTGAGGGACGAGTGAGTGAGTGAGTTAGGAGGCTTTGGACGAGTGAGTGAGTTAGGAGGCTTTGGACTTGAGGGACGAGTGAGTGAGTTAGGAGGCTTTGGACTTGAGGGACGAGTGAGTGAGTTAGGAGGCTTTGGACTTGAGGGACGAGTGAGTGAGTTAGGAGGCTTTGGACTTGAGGGACGAGTGAGTGAGTTAGGAGGCTTTGGACTTGAGGGACGAGTGAGTGAGTTAGGAGGCTTTGGACTTGAGGGACGAGTGAGTGAGTTAGGAGGCTTTGGACTTGAGGGACGAGTGAGTGAGTTAGGAGGCTTTGGACTTGAGGGACGAGTGAGTGAGTGAGTTAGGAGGCTTTGGACGAGTGACTGAGTTAGGAGGCTTTGGACGAGTGAGTGAGTTAGGAGGCTATGGACTTGAGGGACGAGTGAGTGAGTTAGGAGGCTTTGGACTTGAGGGAAGAGTGAGTGAGTGAGTTAGGAGGCTTTGGACTTGAGGGACGAGTGAGTGAGTGAGTTAGGAGGCTTTGGACGAGTGAGTGAGTTAGGAGGCTTTGGACGCGTGAGTGAGTTAGGAGGCTTTGGACGCGTGAGTGAGTTAGGAGGCTTTGGACTTGAGGGACGAGTGAGTGAGTTAGGAGGCTTTGGACGAGTGAGTGAGTTAGTAGGCTTTGGACGAGTGAGTGAGTTAGGAGACTTTGGATGAGTGAGTGAGTTAGGATGCTTTGGACGAGTGAGTGAGTTAGGAGGCTTTGGACGAGTGAGTGAGTTAGGAGGCTTTGGACTTGAGGGACGAGTGAGTGTGTTAGGAGGCTTTGGACTTGAGGGACGAGTGAGTGAGTTAGGAGACTTTGGACTTGAGGGACGAGTGAGTGAGTTAGGAGGCTTTGGACTTGAGGGACGAGTGAGTGAGTTAGGAGGCTTTGGACTTGAGGGACGAGTGAGTGAGTTAGGAGGCTTTGGACGAGTGAGTGAGTTAGGAGGCTTTGGACTTGAGGGACGAGTGAGTGAGTTAGGAGGCTTTGGACATGAGGGACGAGTGAGTGAGTTAGGAGGCTTTGGACTTGAGGGACGAGTGAGTGAGTTAGGAGGCTTTGGACGAGTGAGTGAGTTAGGAGGCTTTGGACTTGAGGGACGAGTGAGTGAGTTAGGAGGCTTTGGACTTGAGGGACGAGTGAGTGAGTTAGGAGACTTTGGACTTGAGGGACGAGTGAGTGAGTTAGGAGGCTTTGGACTTGAGGCACGAGTGAGTGAGTTAGGAGGCTTTCGACGAGTGAGTGAGTTAGGAGGCTTTGGACTTGAGGGACGAGTGAGTGAGTTAGGAGGCTTTGGACTTGAGGGACGAGTGAGTGAGTTAGGAGGCTTTGGACTTGAGGGACGAATGAGTGAGTTAGGAGGCTTTGGACTTGAGAGACGAGTGAGTGAGTTAGGAGGCTTTGGACTTGAGCGACGAGTGAGTGAGTTAGGAGGCTTTGGACTTGA
Organism: Coccyzus lansbergi; assembly: GCA_033558105.1. Classification (NCBI taxonomy): domain Eukaryota; kingdom Metazoa; phylum Chordata; class Aves; order Cuculiformes; family Coccyzidae; genus Coccyzus; species Coccyzus lansbergi. The sequence goes on from JAUMJK010001174.1 coordinate 259,047, forward strand.
GGGACGAGTGAGTGAGTTAGGAGGCTTTGGACTTGAGGGACGAATGAGTGAGTTAGGAGGCTTTGGACTTGAGGGACGAGTGAGTGAGTTAGGAGGCTTTGGACTTGCTGGACGAGTGAGTGAGTTAGGAGGCTTTGGACGAGTGAGTGAGTTAGGAGGCTTTGGACATGAGGGACGAGTGAGTGAGTGAGTTAGGAGGCTTTGGACTTGAGGGACGATTGAGTGAGTGAGTTAGGAGGCTTTGGACTTGAGGGACGAGTGAGTGAGTGAGTTAGGAGTCTTTGGACTTGAGGGACGAGTGAGTGAGTTAGGAGGCTTTGGACTTGAGGGACAAGTGAGTGAGTTAGGAGGCTTTGGACTTGAGGGACGAGTGAGTGAGTTAGGAGGCTTTGGACTTGAGGGACGAGTGAGTGAGTTAGGAGGCTTTGGACGAGTGAGTGAGTTAGGAGGCTTTGGACATGAGGGATGAGTGAGTGAGTGAGTTAGGAGGCTTTGGACTTGAGGGACGAGTGAGTGAGTGAGTGAGGAGGCTTTGGACTTGAGGGACGAGTGAGTGAGTTAGGAGGCTTTGGACGAGTGAGTGAGTTAGGAGGCTTTGGACTTGAGGGACAAGTGAGTGAGTTAGGAGGCTTTGGACTTGAGCGACGAGTGAGTGAGTTAGGAGGCTTTGGACTTGAGGGACGAGTGAGTGAGTTAGGAGGCTTTGGACGAGTGAGTGAGTTAGGAGGCTTTGGACGAGTGAGTGAGTTAGGAGGCTTTGGACTTGAGGGACGAGTGAGTGAGTGAGTTAGGAGGCTTTGGACTTGAGGGACGAGTGAGTGAGTTAGGAGGCTTTGGACTTGAGGGACGAGTGAGTGAGTTAGGAGGCTTTGGACTTGAGGGACGAGTGAGTGAGTTAGGAGGCTTTGGACTTGAGGGACGAGTGAGTGAGTTAGGAGGCTTTGGACTTGAGGGACGAGTGAGTTAGTTAGGAGGCTTTGGACTTGAGGGACGAGTGAGTGAGTTAGGAGGCTTTGGACGAGTGAGTGAGTTAGGAGGCTTTGGACTTGAGGGACGAGTAAGTGTGTGTGGAGGCTTTGGACTTGAGGGACGAGTGAGTGAGTTAGGAGGCTTTGGACTTGAGGGACGAGTGAGTGAGTTAGGAGGCTTTGGACTTGAGGGACGAGTGAGTGAGTTAGGAGGCTTTGGACTTGAGGGACGAGTGAGTGAGTTAGGAGGCTTTGGACGAGTGAGAGAGTTAGGAGGCTTTGGACGAGTGAGTGAGTTAGGAGGCTTTGGACTTGAGGGACGAGTGAGTGAGTTAGGAGGCTTTGGACATGAGGGACGAGTGAGTGAGTTAGGAGGCTTTGGACTTGAGGGACGAGTGAGTGAGTTAGGAGGCTTTGGACGAGAGAGTGAGTTAGGAGGCTTTGGACTTGAGGGACTAGTGAGTGAGTTAGGAGGCTGTGGACTTGAGGGACGAGTGAGTGAGTTAGGAGACTTTGGACTTGAGGGACGAGTGAGTGAGTTAGGAGGCTTTGGACTTGAGGGACGAGTGAGTGAGTTAGGAGGCTTTGGACGAGTGAGTGAGTTAGGAGGCTTTGGACTTGAGGGACGAGTGAGTGAGTTAGGAGGCTTTGGACTTGAGGGACGAGTGAGTGAGTTAGGAGGCTTTGGACTTGAGGGACGAGTGAGTGAGTTAGGAGGCTTTGGACTTGAGAGACGAGTGAGTGAGTTAGGAGGCTTTGGACTTGAGAGACGAGTGAGTGAGTTAGGAGGCTTTGGACTTGAGGGACGAGTGAGTGAGTTAGGAGGCTTTGGACTTGATGGACGAGCGAGTGAGTTAGGAGGCTTTGGACTTGAGGGACGAGCGAGTGAGTTAGGAGGCTTTGGACTTGAGGGACGAGCGAGTGAGTTAGGAGGCTTTGGACTTGAGGGACGAGTGAGTGAGTTAGGAGGCTTTGGACTTGAGGGACGAGTGAGTGAGTTAGGAGGCTTTGGACTTGAGGGACAAGTGAGTGAGTTAGGAGGCTTTGGACTTGAGGGACGAGTGAGTGAGTGAGTTAGGAGGCTTTGGACTTGAGGGACAAGTGAGTGAGTGAGTTAGGAGGCTTTGAACTTGAGGGACGAGTGAGTGAGTGAGTTAGGAGGCTTTGGACGAGTGAGTGAGTTAGGAGGCTTTGGACTTGAGGGACGAGTGAGTGAGTTAGGAGGCTTTGGACTTGAGGGACGAGTGAGTGAGTTAGGAGGCTTTGGACGAGTGAGTGAGTTAGGAGGCTTTGGACTTGAGGGACGAGTGAGTGAGTGAGTTAGGAGGCTTTGGACTTGAGGGACGAGTGATTGAGTGAGTTAGGAGGCTTTGGACTTGAGGGACGAGTGAGTGAGTTAGGAGGCTTTGGACGAGTGAGTGAGTTAGGAGGCTTTGGACTTGAGGGACGAGTGAGTGAGTTAGGAGGCTGTGGACTTGAGGGACGAGTGAGTGAGTTAGGAGGCTTTGGACTTGAGGGACGAGTGAGTGAGTTAGGAGGCTTTGGACTTGAGGGACGAGTGAGTGAGTTAGGAGGCTTTGGACTTGACGGACGAGTGAGTGAGTTAGGAGGCTTTGGACTTGACGGACGAGTGAGTGAGTTAGGAGGCTTTGGACTTGACGGACGAGTGAGTGAGTTAGGAGGCTTTGGACTTGAGGGACGAGTGAGTGAGTTAGGAGGCTTTGGACTTGAGGGACGAGTGAGTGAGTTAGGAGGCTTTGGACTTGATGGACGAGTGAGTGAGTTAGGAGGCTTTGGACGCGTGAGTGAGTTAGGAGGCTTTGGACGAGTGAGTGAGTTAGGAGGCTTTGGACGCGTGAGTGAGTTAGGAGGCTTTGGACTTGAGGGACGAGTGAGTGAGTTAGGAGGCTTTGGACGCGTGAGTGAGTTAGGAGGCTTTGGACTTGAGGGACGAGTGAGTGAGTGAGTGAGGAGGCTTTGGACTAGCGGGACGAGTGAGTGAGTGAGTGAGGAGGCTTTGGACTAGAGGGACGAGTGAGTGAGTGAGTGAGGAGGCTTTGGACTTGAGGGAAGAGTGAGTGAGTGAGTGAGGAGGCTTTGGACTAGAGGGACGAGTGAGTGAGTGAGTGAGGAGGCTTTGGACTTGAGGGACGAGTGAGTGAGTGAGTGAGGAGGCTTTGGACTTGAGGGACGAGTGAGTGAGTGAGTGAGGAGGCTTTGGACTTGAGGGACGAGTGAGTGAGTGAGTGAGGAGGCTTTGGACTTGAGGGACGAGTGAGTGAGTGAGTGAGGAGGCTTTGGACTTGAGGGACGAGTGAGTGAGTGAGTGAGGAGGCTTTGGACTTGAGGGACGAGTGAGTGAGTGAGTGAGGAGGCTTTGGACTTGAGGGACGAGTGAGTGAGTGAGTTAGGAGGCTTTGGACTTGAGGGACGAGTGAGTGAGTTAGGAGGCTTTGGACTTGAGGGACGAGTGAGTGAGTTAGGAGGCTTTGGACTTGAGGGACGAGTGAGTGAGTTAGGAGGCTTTGGACTTGAGGGAAAAGTGAGTGAGTTAGGAGGCTTTGGACGAGTGAGTGAGTTAGGAGGCTTTGGACGAGTGAGTGAGTTAGGAGGCTTTGGACTTGAGGGACGAGTGAGTGAGTGAGATAGGAGGCTTTGGACTTGAGGGACGAGTGAGTGAGTGAGTTAGGAGGCTTTGGACTTGAGGGACGAGTGAGTGAGTGAGTTAGGAGGCTTTGGACTTGAGGGACGAGTGAGTGATTTAGGAGGCTTTGGACGAGTGAGTGAGTTAGGAGGCTTTGTACATGAGGGACGAGTGAGTGAGTGAGTTAGGAGGCTTTGGACTTGAGGGACGAGTGAGTGAGTGAGGAGGCTTTGGACTTGAGGGACGAGTGAGTGAGTGAGTGAGTGAGTGAGTGAGTGAGGAGGCTTTGGACTTGAGGGATGAGTGAGTGAGTGAGTGAGGAGGTTTTTGGACTTGAGGGACGAGTGAGTGAGTGAGTGAGTGAGGAGGCTTTGGACTTGAGGGACGAGTGAGTGAGTTAGGAGGCTTTGGACTTGAGGGACGAGTGAGTGAGTTAGGAGGCTTTGGACTTGAGGGACGAGTGAGTGAGTTAGGAGGCTTTGGACTTGAGGGACGAGTGAGTGAGTTAGGAGGCTTTGGACTTGAGGGACGAGTGAGTGAGTTAGGAGGCTTTGGACTTGAGGGACGAGTGAGTGAGTTAGGAGGCTTTGGACTTGAGGGACGAGTGAGTGAGTTAGGAGGCTTTGGACTTGAGGGACGAGTGAGTGAGTGAGTTAGGAGGCTTTGGACTTGAGGGACGAGTGAGTGAGTGAGTTAGGAGGCTTTGGACTTGAGGGACGAGTGAGTGAGTGAGTTAGGAGGCTTTGGACTTGAGGGACGAGTGAGTGAGTGAGTTAGGAGGCTTTGGACGAGTGAGTGAGTTAGGAGGCTTTGGACTTGAGGGACGAGTGAGTGAGTTAGGAGGCTTTGGACTTGAGGGACGAGTGAGTGAGTTAGGAGGCTTTGGACTTGAGGGACGAGTGAGTGAGTTAGGAGGCTTTGGACTTGAGGGACGAGTGAGTGAGTTAGGAGGCTTTGGACTTGAGGGACGAGTGAGTGAGTTAGGAGGCTTTGGACTTGAGGGACGAGTGAGTGAGTTAGGAGGCTTTGGACTTGAGGGACGAGTGAGTGAGTGAGTTAGGAGGCTTTGGACGAGTGACTGAGTTAGGAGGCTTTGGACGAGTGAGTGAGTTAGGAGGCTATGGACTTGAGGGACGAGTGAGTGAGTTAGGAGGCTTTGGACTTGAGGGAAGAGTGAGTGAGTGAGTTAGGAGGCTTTGGACTTGAGGGACGAGTGAGTGAGTGAGTTAGGAGGCTTTGGACGAGTGAGTGAGTTAGGAGGCTTTGGACGCGTGAGTGAGTTAGGAGGCTTTGGACGCGTGAGTGAGTTAGGAGGCTTTGGACTTGAGGGACGAGTGAGTGAGTTAGGAGGCTTTGGACGAGTGAGTGAGTTAGTAGGCTTTGGACGAGTGAGTGAGTTAGGAGACTTTGGATGAGTGAGTGAGTTAGGATGCTTTGGACGAGTGAGTGAGTTAGGAGGCTTTGGACGAGTGAGTGAGTTAGGAGGCTTTGGACTTGAGGGACGAGTGAGTGTGTTAGGAGGCTTTGGACTTGAGGGACGAGTGAGTGAGTTAGGAGACTTTGGACTTGAGGGACGAGTGAGTGAGTTAGGAGGCTTTGGACTTGAGGGACGAGTGAGTGAGTTAGGAGGCTTTGGACTTGAGGGACGAGTGAGTGAGTTAGGAGGCTTTGGACGAGTGAGTGAGTTAGGAGGCTTTGGACTTGAGGGACGAGTGAGTGAGTTAGGAGGCTTTGGACATGAGGGACGAGTGAGTGAGTTAGGAGGCTTTGGACTTGAGGGACGAGTGAGTGAGTTAGGAGGCTTTGGACGAGTGAGTGAGTTAGGAGGCTTTGGACTTGAGGGACGAGTGAGTGAGTTAGGAGGCTTTGGACTTGAGGGACGAGTGAGTGAGTTAGGAGACTTTGGACTTGAGGGACGAGTGAGTGAGTTAGGAGGCTTTGGACTTGAGGCACGAGTGAGTGAGTTAGGAGGCTTTCGACGAGTGAGTGAGTTAGGAGGCTTTGGACTTGAGGGACGAGTGAGTGAGTTAGGAGGCTTTGGACTTGAGGGACGAGTGAGTGAGTTAGGAGGCTTTGGACTTGAGGGACGAATGAGTGAGTTAGGAGGCTTTGGACTTGAGAGACGAGTGAGTGAGTTAGGAGGCTTTGGACTTGAGCGACGAGTGAGTGAGTTAGGAGGCTTTGGACTTGAGGGACGAGTGAGTGAGTTAGGAGGCTTTGGACTTGAGGGACGAATGAGTGAGTTAGGAGGCTTTGGACTTGAGGGACGAGTGAGTGAGTTAGGAGGCTTTGGACTTGCTGGACGAGTGAGTGAGTTAGGAGGCTTTGGACGAGTGAGTGAGTTAGGAGGCTTTGGACATGAGGGACGAGTGAGTGAGTGAGTTAGGAGGCTTTGGACTTGAGGGACGATTGAGTGAGTGAGTTAGGAGGCTTTGGACTTGAGGGACGAGTGAGTGAGTGAGTTAGGAGTCTTTGGACTTGAGGGACGAGTGAGTGAGTTAGGAGGCTTTGGACTTGAGGGACAAGTGAGTGAGTTAGGAGGCTTTGGACGAGTGAGTGAGTTAGGAGGCTTTGGACATGAGGGATGAGTGAGTGAGTGAGTTAGGAGGCTTTGGACTTGAGGGACGAGTGAGTGAGTGAGTGAGGAGGCTTTGGACTTGAGGGACGAGTGAGTGAGTTAGGAGGCTTTGGACGAGTGAGTGAGTTAGGAGGCTTTGGACTTGAGGGACAAGTGAGTGAGTTAGGAGGCTTTGGACTTGAGGGACGAGTGAGTGAGTTAGGAGGCTTTGGACTTGAGGGACGAGTGAGTGAGTTAGGAGGCTTTGGACGAGTGAGTGAGTTAGGAGGCTTTGGACGAGTGAGTGAGTTAGGAGGCTTTGGACTTGAGGGACGAGTGAGTGAGTGAGTTAGGAGGCTTTGGACTTGAGGGACGAGTGAGTGAGTTAGGAGGCTTTGGACTTGAGGGACGAGTGAGTGAGTTAGGAGGCTTTGGACTTGAGGGACGAGTGAGTGAGTTAGGAGGCTTTGGACTTGAGGGACGAGTGAGTGAGTTAGGAGGCTTTGGACTTGAGGGACGAGTGAGTTAGTTAGGAGGCTTTGGACTTGAGGGACGAGTGAGTGAGTTAGGAGGCTTTGGACGAGTGAGTGAGTTAGGAGGCTTTGGACTTGAGGGACGAGTAAGTGTGTGTGGAGGCTTTGGACTTGAGGGACGAGTGAGTGAGTTAGGAGGCTTTGGACTTGAGGGACGAGTGAGTGAGTTAGGAGGCTTTGGACTTGAGGGACGAGTGAGTGAGTTAGGAGGCTTTGGACTTGAGGGACGAGTGAGTGAGTTAGGAGGCTTTGGACGAGTGAGAGAGTTAGGAGGCTTTGGACGAGTGAGTGAGTTAGGAGGCTTTGGACTTGAGGGACGAGTGAGTGAGTTAGGAGGCTTTGGACATGAGGGACGAGTGAGTGAGTTAGGAGGCTTTGGACTTGAGGGACGAGTGAGTGAGTTAGGAGGCTTTGGACGAGTGAGTGAGTTAGGAGGCTTTGGACTTGAGGGACTAGTGAGTGAGTTAGGAGGCTGTGGACTTGAGGGACGAGTGAGTGAGTTAGGAGACTTTGGACTTGAGGGACGAGTGAGTGAGTTAGGAGGCTTTGGACTTGAGGGACGAGTGAGTGAGTTAGGAGGCTTTGGACGAGTGAGTGAGTTAGGAGGCTTTGGACTTGAGGGACGAGTGAGTGAGTTAGGAGGCTTTGGACTTGAGGGACGAGTGAGTGAGTTAGGAGGCTTTGGACTTGAGGGACGAGTGAGTGAGTTAGGAGGCTTTGGACTTGAGAGACGAGTGAGTGAGTTAGGAGGCTTTGGACTTGAGAGACGAGTGAGTGAGTTAGGAGGCTTTGGACTTGAGGGACGAGCGAGTGAGTTAGGAGGCTTTGGACTTGATGGACGAGCGAGTGAGTTAGGAGGCTTTGGACTTGAGGGACGAGCGAGTGAGTTAGGAGGCTTTGGACTTGAGGGACGAGCGAGTGAGTTAGGAGGCTTTGGACTTGAGGGACGAGTGAGTGAGTTAGGAGGCTTTGGACTTGAGGGACGAGTGAGTGAGTTAGGAGGCTTTGGACTTGAGGGACAAGTGAGTGAGTTAGGAGGCTTTGGACTTGAGGGACGAGTGAGTGAGTGAGTTAGGAGGCTTTGGACTTGAGGGACAAGTGAGTGAGTGAGTTAGGAGGCTTTGAACTTGAGGGACGAGTGAGTGAGTGAGTTAGGAGGCTTTGGACGAGTGAGTGAGTTAGGAGGCTTTGGACTTGAGGGACGAGTGAGTGAGTTAGGAGGCTTTGGACTTGAGGGACGAGTGAGTGAGTTAGGAGGCTTTGGACGAGTGAGTGAGTTAGGAGGCTTTGGACTTGAGGGACGAGTGAGTGAGTGAGTTAGGAGGCTTTGGACTTGAGGGACGAGTGAGTGAGTGAGTTAGGAGGCTTTGGACTTGAGGGACGAGTGAGTGAGTTAGGAGGCTTTGGACGAGTGAGTGAGTTAGGAGGCTTTGGACTTGAGGGACGAGTGAGTGAGTTAGGAGGCTGTGGACTTGAGGGACGAGTGAGTGAGTTAGGAGGCTTTGGACTTGAGGGACGAGTGAGTGAGTTAGGAGGCTTTGGACTTGAGGGACGAGTGAGTGAGTTAGGAGGCTTTGGACTTGACGGACGAGTGAGTGAGTTAGGAGGCTTTGGACTTGACGGACGAGTGAGTGAGTTAGGAGGCTTTGGACTTGACGGACGAGTGAGTGAGTTAGGAGGCTTCGGACTTGAGGGACGAGTGAGTGAGTTAGGAGGCTTTGGACTTGAGGGACGAGTGAGTGAGTTAGGAGGCTTTGGACTTGATGGACGAGTGAGTGAGTTAGGAGGCTTTGGACGCGTGAGTGAGTTAGGAGGCTTTGGACGAGTGAGTGAGTTAGGAGGCTTTGGACGCGTGAGTGAGTTAGGAGGCTTTGGACTTGAGGGACGAGTGAGTGAGTTAGGAGGCTTTGGACGCGTGAGTGAGTTAGGAGGCTTTGGACTTGAGGGACGAGTGAGTGAGTGAGTGAGGAGGCTTTGGACTAGCGGGACGAGTGAGTGAGTGAGTGAGGAGGCTTTGGACTAGAGGGACGAGTGAGTGAGTGAGTGAGGAGGCTTTGGACTTGAGGGAAGAGTGAGTGAGTGAGTGAGGAGGCTTTGGACTAGAGGGATGAGTGAGTGAGTGAGTGAGGAGGCTTTGGACTTGAGGGACGAGTGAGTGAGTGAGTGAGGAGGCTTTGGACTTGAGGGACGAGTGAGTGAGTGAGTGAGGAGGCTTTGGACTTGAGGGACGAGTGAGTGAGTGAGTGAGGAGGCTTTGGACTTGAGGGACGAGTGAGTGAGTGAGTGAGGAGGCTTTGGACTTGAGGGAAGAGTGAGTGAGTGAGTGAGGAGGCTTTGGACTTGAGGGACGAGTGAGTGAGTGAGTGAGGAGGCTTTGGACTTGAGGGACGAGTGAGTGAGTGAGTGAGGAGGCTTTGGACTTGAGGGACGAGTGAGTGAGTGAGTTAGGAGGCTTTGGACTTGAGGGACGAGTGAGTGAGTTAGGAGGCTTTGGACTTGAGGGACGAGTGAGTGAGTTAGGAGGCTTTGGACTTGAGGGACGAGTGAGTGAGTTAGGAGGCTTTGGACTTGAGGGACGAGTGAGTGAGTTAGGAGGCTTTGGACGAGTGAGTGAGTTAGGAGGCTTTGGATGAGTGAGTGAGTTAGGATACTTTGGACTTGAGGGACGAGTGAGTGAGTGAGTTAGGAGGCTTTGGACTTGAGGGACGAGTGAGTGAGTGAGTTAGGAGGCTTTGGACTTGAGGGACGAGTGAGTGAGTGAGTTAGGAGGCTTTGGACTTGAGGGACGAGTGAGTGAGTTAGGAGACTTTGGACGAGTGAGTGAGTTAGGAGGCTTTCGACGAGTGAGTGAGTTAGGAGGCTTTGGAGTTGAGTGACGAGTGAGTGAGTTAGGAGGCTTTCGACGAGTGAGTGAGTTAGGAGGCTTTGGACTTGAGGGACGAGTGAGTGAGTTAGGAGGCTTTGGACTTGAGGGACGAGTGAGTGAGTTAGGAGGCTTTGGACTTGAGGGACGAGTGAGTGAGTTAGGAGGCTTTGGACTTGAGGGACGAGTGAGTGAGTTAGGAGGCTTTGGACTTGAGGGACGAGTGAGTGAGTTAGGAGGCTTTGGACTTGAGGGACGAGTGAGTGAGTTAGGAGGCTTTGGACTTGAGGGACGAGTGAGTGAGTTAGGAGGCTTTGGACTTGAGGGACGAGTGAGTGAGTTAGGAGGCTTTGGACGAGTGAGTGAGTTAGGAGGCTTTGGACGAGTGAGTGAGTTAGGAGGATTTGGACTTGAGGGACGAGTGAGTGAGTGAGTTAGGAGGCTTTGGACTTGAGGGACGAGTGAGTGAGTGAGTTAGGAGGCTTTGGACTTGAGGGACGAGTGAGTGAGTGAGTTAGGAGACTTTGGACTTGAGGGACGAGTGAGTGAGTGAGTTAGGAGGCTTTGGACGAGTGAGTGAGTTAGGAGGCTTTCGACGAGTGAGTGAGTTAGGAGGCTTTGGACTTGAGGGACGAGTGAGTGAGTTAGGAGGCTTTGGACTTGAGGGACGAGTGAGTGAGTTAGGAGGCTTTGGACTTGAGGGACGAGTGAGTGAGTTAGGAGGCTTTGGACGAGTGAGTGAGTTAGGAGGCTTTGGACTTGAGGGACGAGTGAGTGAGTTAGGAGGCTTTGGACTTGAGGGACGAGTGAGTGAGTTAGGAGGCTTTGGACTTGAGGGACGAGTGAGTGAGTTAGGAGGCTTTGGACTTGAGGGACGAGTGAGTGAGTTAGGAGGCTTTGGACTTGAGGGACGAGTGAGTGAGTTAGGAGGCTTTGGACGAGTGAGTGAGTTAGGACGCTTTGGACGAGTGAGTGAGTTAGGACGCTTTGGACTTGAGGGACGAGTGAGTGAGTTAGGAGGCTTTGGACATGAGGGACGAGTGAGTGAATTAGGAGGCTTTGGACTTGAGGGACGAGTGAGTGAGTTAGGAGGCTTTGGACGAGTGAGTGAGTTTGGAGGCTTTGGACGAGTGAGTGAGTTAGGAGGCTTTGGACTTGAGGGACGAGTGAGTGAGTTAGGAGGCTGTGGACTTGAGGGACGAGTGAGTGAGTTAGGAGACTTTGGACTTGATGGACGAGTGAGTGAGTTAGGAGGTTTTGGACTTGAGGGACGAGTGAGTGAGTTAGGAGGCTTTGGACTTGAGGGACGAGTGAGTGAGTTAGGAGGCTTTGGACGAGTCATTGAGTTAGGAGGCTTTGGACGAGTGAGTGAGTTAGGAGGCTTTGGACTTGAGGGACGAGTGAGTGAGTGAGTTAGGAGGCTTTGGACTTGAGGGACGAGTGAGTGAGTGAGTTAGGAGGCTTTGACTTGAGGGACGAGTGAGTGAGTGAGTTAGGAGGCTTTGGACTTGAGGGACGAGTGAGTGAGTTAGGAGGCTTTGGACGAGTGAGTGAGTTAGGAGGCTTTGGACTTGAGGGACGAGTGAGTGAGTTAGGAGGCTTTGGACTTGAGGGACGAGTGAGTGAGTTAGGAGGCTTTGGACTTGAGGGACGAGTGAGTGAGTTAGGAGGCTTTGGACTTGAGGGACGAGTGAGTGAGTTAGGAGGCTTTGGACTTGAGGGACGAGTGAGTGAGTTAGGAGGCTTTGGACGAGTGAGTGAGTTAGGAGGCTTTGGACTTGAGGGACGAGTGAGTGAGTGAGTTAGGAGGCTTTGGACTTGAGGGACGAGTGAGTGAGTGAGTTAGGAGGCTTTGGACTTGAGGGACGAGTGAGTGAGTGAGTTAGGAGTCTTTGGACTTGAGGGACGAGTGAGTGAGTTAGGAGACTTTGGAAGAGTGAGTGAGTTAGGAGGCTTTCGACGAGTGAGTGAGTTAGGAGGCTTTGGAGTTGAGGGACGAGTGAGTGAGTTAGGAGGCTTTGGACTTGAGGGACGAGTGAGTGAGTTAGGAGGCTTTGGACTTGAGGGACGAGTGAGTGAGTTAGGAGGCTTTGGACTTGAGGGACGAGTGAGTGAGTTAGGAGGCTTTGGACTTGAGGGACGAGTGAGTGAGTTAGGAGGCTTTGGACTTGAGGGACGAGTGAGTGAGTTAGGAGGCTTTGGACTTGAGGGACGAGTGAGTGAGTTAGGAGGCTTTGGACTTGAGGGACTACTGAGTGAGTTAGGAGGCTTTGGACTTGAGGGACGAGTGAGTGAGTTAGGAGGCTTTGGACTTGAGGGACGAGTGACTGAGTTAGGAGGCTTTGGACTTGAGGGACGAGTGAGTGAGTTAGGAGGCTTTGGACTTGAGGGACGAGTGAGTGAGTTAGGAGGCTTTGGACTTGAGGGACGAGTGAGTGAGTTAGGAGGCTTTGAACTTGAGGGACGAGTGCTGAGTGAGTTAGGAGACTTTGGACTTGAGGGACGAGTGAGTGAATGAGTTAGGAGGCTTTGGACTTGAGGGACGAGTGAGTGAGTTAGGAGACTTTGGACGAGTGAGTGAGTTAGGAGGCTTTGGACGCGTGAGTGAGTTAGGAGGCTTTGGACTTGAGGGACGAGTGAGTGAGTTAGGAGGCTTTGGAGTTGAGGGACGAGTGAGTGAGTTAGGAGGCTTTGGACTTGAGGGACGAGTGAGTGAGTTAGGAGGCTTTGGACTTGAGGGACGAGTGAGTGAGTTAGGAGGCTTTGGACTTGAGGGACGAGTGAGTGAGTTAGGAGGCTTTGGACTTGAGGGACGAGTGAGTGAGTTAGGAGGCTTTGGACTTGAGGGACGAGTGAGTGAGTTAGGAGGCTTTGGACTTGAGGGACGAGTGAGTGAGTTAGGAGGCTTTGGACTTGAGGGACGAGTGAGTGAGTTAGGAGGCTTTGGACTTGAGGGACGAGTGAGTGAGTTAGGAGGCTTTGGACTTGAGGGACGAGTGAGTGAGTTAGGAGGCTTTGGACTTGACGGACGAGTGAGTGAGTTAGGAGGCTTTGGACTTGACGGACGAGTGAGTGAGTTAGGAGGCTTTGGACTTGAGGGACGAGTGAGTGAGTTAGGAGGCTTCGGACTTGAGGGACGAGTGAGTGAGTTAGGAGGCTTTGGACTTGAGGGACGAGTGAGTGAGTTAGGAGGCTTTGGACTTGAGGGACGAGTGAGTGAGTTAGGAGGCTTTGGACGCGTGAGTGAGTTAGGAGGCTTTGGACGAGTGAGTGAGTTAGGAGGCTTTGGACTTGAGGGACGAGTGAGTGAGTGAGTGAGGAGGCTTTGGACTAGAGGGACGAGTGAGTGAGTGAGTGAGGAGGCTTTGGACTAGAGGGACGAGTGAGTGAGTGAGTGAGGAGGCTTTGGACTTGAGGGACGAGTGAGTGAGTGAGTGAGGAGGCTTTGGACTAGAGGGACGAGTGAGTGAGTGAGTTAGGAGGCTTTGGACTTGAGGGACGAGTGAGTGAGTGAGTTAGGAGGCTTTGGACTTGAGGGACGAGTGAGTGAGTGAGTTAGGAGGCTTTGGACTTGAGGGACGAGTGAGTGAGTGAGTTAGGAGGCTTTGGACTTGAGGGACGAGTGAGTGAGTTAGGAGACTTTGGAAGAGTGAGTGAGTTAGGAGGCTTTCGACGAGTGAGTGAGTTAGGAGGCTTTGGACTTGAGGGACGAGTGAGTGAGTTAGGAGGCTTTGGACTTGAGGGACGAGTGAGTGAGTTAGGAGGCTTTGGACTTGAGGGACGAGTGAGTGAGTTAGGAGGCTTTGGACTTGAGGGACGAGTGAGTGAGTTAGGAGGCTTTGGACTTGAGGGACGAGTGAGTGAGTTAGGAGGCTTTGGACTTGAGGGACGAGTGAGTGAGTTAGGAGGCTTTGGACTTGAGGGACGAGTGAGTGAGTTAGGAGGCTTTGGACTTGAGGGACGAGTGAGTGAGTTAGGAGGCTTTGGACTTGAGGGACGAGTGAGTGAGTTAGGAGGCTTTGGACTTGAGGGACGAGTGAGTGAGTTAGGAGGCTTTGGACGCGTGAGTGAGTTAGGAGGCTTTGGACGAGTTAGTGAGTTAGGAGGCTTTGGACTTGAGGGAAGAGTGAGTGAGTGAGTGAGGAGGCTTTGGACTAGAGGGACGAGTGAGTGAGTGAGTGAGGAGGCTTTGGACTAGAGGGACGAGTGAGTGAGTGAGTGAGGAGGCTTTGGACTTGAGGGACGAGTGAGTGAGTGAGTGAGGAGGCTTTGGACTAGAGGGACGAGTGAGTGAGTGAGTGAGGAGACTTTGGACTAGAGGGACGAGTGAGTGAGTGAGTGAGGAGGCTTTGGACTTGAGGGACGAGTGAGTGAGTGAGTGAGGAGGCTTTGGACTTGAGGGACGAGTGAGTGAGTGAGTGAGTGAGGAGGCTTTGGACTTGAGGGACGAGTGAGTGAGTGAGTGAGGAGGCTTTGGACTTGAGGGACGAGTGAGTGAGTGAGTGAGGAGGCTTTGGACTTGAGGGACGAATGAGTGAGTGAGTGAGGAGTCTTTGGACTTGAGGGACGAGTGAGTGAGTGAGTGAGGAGGCTTTGGACTTGAGGGACGAGTGAGTGAGTGAGTTAGGAGGCTTTGGACTTGAGGGACGAGTGAGTGAGTTAGGAGGCTTTGGACTTGAGGGACGAGTGAGTGAGTTAGGAGGCTTTGGACTTGAGGGACGAGTGAGTGAGTTAGGAGGCTTTGGACTTGAGGGAAAAGTGAGTGAGTTAGGAGGCTTTGGAGGAGTGAGTGAGTTAGGAGGCTTTGGACGAGTGAGTGAGTTAGGAGGCTTTGGACTTGAGGGACGAGTGAGTGAGTTAGGAGGCTTTGGACTTGAGGGACGAGTGAGTGAGTGAGTTAGGAGGCTTTGGACTTGAGGGACGAGTGAGTGAGTGAGTTAGGAGGCTTTGGACTTGAGGGACGAGTGAGTGAGTTAGGAGACTTTGGACGAGTGAGTGAGTTAGGAGGCTTTCGACGAGTGAGTGAGTTAGGAGGCTTTGGAGTTGAGGGACGAGTGAGTGAGTTAGGAGGCTTTGGAGTTGAGGGACGAGTGAGTGAGTTAGGAGGCTTTGGACTTGAGGGACGAGTGAGTGAGTGAGTTAGGAGGCTTTGGACTTGAGGGACGAGTGAGTGAGTTAGGAGGCTTTGGACTTGAGGGACGAGTGAGTGAGTTAGGAGGCTTTGGACTTGAGGGACGAGTGAGTGAGTTAGGAGGCTTTGGACTTGAGGGACGAGTGAGTGAGTTAGGAGGCTTTGGACTTGAGGGACGAGTGAGTGAGTTAGGAGGCTTTGGACTTGAGGGACGAGTGAGTGAGTTAGGAGGCTTTGGACTTGAGGGACGAGTGAGTGAGTTAGGAGGCTTTGGACTTGAGGGACGAGTGAGTGAGTTAGGAGGCTTTGGACTTGAGGGACGAGTGAGTGAGTTAGGAGGCTTTGGACTTGAGGGACGAGTGAGTGAGTTAGGAGGCTTTGGACGAGTGAGTGAGTTAGGAGGCTTTGGACGAGTGAGTGAGTTAGGAGGCTTTGGACTTGAGGGACGAGTGAGTGAGTGAGTTAGGAGGCTTTGGACTTGAGGGACGAGTGAGTGAGTGAGTTAGGAGGCTTTGGACTTGAGGGACGAGTGAGTGAGTGAGTTAGGAGACTTTGGACTTGAGGGACGAGTGAGTGAGTGAGTTAGGAGGCTTTGGACGAGTGAGTGAGTTAGGAGGCTTTCGACGAGTGAGTGAGTTAGGAGGCTTTGGACTAGAGGGACGAGTGAGTGAGTTAGGAGGCTTTGGACTTGAGGGACGAGTGAGTGAGTTAGGAGGCTTTGGACTTGAGGGACGAGTGAGTGAGTTAGGAGGCTTTGGACGAGTGAGTGAGTTAGGACGCTTTGGACGAGTGAGTGAGTTAGGAGGCTTTGGACTTGAGGGACGAGTGAGTGAGTTAGGAGGCTTTGGACATGAGGGACGAGTGAGTGAATTAGGAGGCTTTGGACTTGAGGGACGAGTGAGTGAGTTAGGAGGCTTTGGACGAGTGAGTGAGTTTGGAGGCTTTGGACGAGTGAGTGAGTTAGGAGGCTTTGGACTTGAGGGACGAGTGAGTGAGTTAGGAGGCTGTGGACTTGAGGGACGAGTGAGTGAGTTAGGAGACTTTGGACTTGATGGACGAGTGAGTGAGTTAGGAGGTTTTGGACTTGAGGGACGAGTGAGTGAGTGAGTGAGGAGGCTTTGGACTTGAGGGACGAATGAGTGAGTGAGTGAGGAGTCTTTGGACTTGAGGGACGAGTGAGTGAGTGAGTGAGGAGGCTTTGGACTTGAGGGACGAGTGAGTGAGTGAGTTAGGAGGCTTTGGACTTGAGGGACGAGTGAGTGAGTTAGGAGGCTTTGGACTTGAGGGACGAGTGAGTGAGTTAGGAGGCTTTGGACTTGAGGGACGAGTGAGTGAGTTAGGAGGCTTTGGACTTGAGGGAAAAGTGAGTGAGTTAGGAGGCTTTGGACGAGTGAGTGAGTTAGGAGGCTTTGGACGAGTGAGTGAGTTAGGAGGCTTTGGACTTGAGGGACGAGTGAGTGAGTTAGGAGGCTTTGGACTTGAGGGACGAGTGAGTGAGTGAGTTAGGAGGCTTTGGACTTGAGGGACGAGTGAGTGAGTGAGTTAGGAGGCTTTGGACTTGAGGGACGAGTGAGTGAGTTAGGAGACTTTGGACGAGTGAGTGAGTTAGGAGGCTTTCGACGAGTGAGTGAGTTAGGAGGCTTTGGAGTTGAGGGACGAGTGAGTGAGTTAGGAGGCTTTGGAGTTGAGGGACGAGTGAGTGAGTTAGGAGGCTTTGGACTTGAGGGACGAGTGAGTGAGTTAGGAGGCTTTGGACTTGAGGGACGAGTGAGTGAGTTAGGAGGCTTTGGACTTGAGGGACGAGTGAGTGAGTTAGGAGGCTTTGGACTTGAGGGACGAGTGAGTGAGTTAGGAGGCTTTGGACTTGAGGGACGAGTGAGTGAGTTAGGAGGCTTTGGACTTGAGGGACGAGTGAGTGAGTTAGGAGGCTTTGGACTTGAGGGACGAGTGAGTGAGTTAGGAGGCTTTGGACTTGAGGGACGAGTGAGTGAGTTAGGAGGCTTTGGACTTGAGGGACGAGTGAGTGAGTTAGGAGGCTTTGGACTTGAGGGACGAGTGAGTGAGTTAGGAGGCTTTGGACTTGAGGGACGAGTGAGTGAGTTAGGAGGCTTTGGACGAGTGAGTGAGTTAGGAGGCTTTGGACGAGTGAGTGAGTTAGGAGGCTTTGGACTTGAGGGACGAGTGAGTGAGTGAGTTAGGAGGCTTTGGACTTGAGGGACGAGTGAGTGAGTGAGTTAGGAGGCTTTGGACTTGAGGGACGAGTGAGTGAGTGAGTTAGGAGACTTTGGACTTGAGGGACGAGTGAGTGAGTGAGTTAGGAGGCTTTGGACGAGTGAGTGAGTTAGGAGGCTTTCGACGAGTGAGTGAGTTAGGAGGCTTTGGACTAGAGGGACGAGTGAGTGAGTTAGGAGGCTTTGGACTTGAGGGACGAGTGAGTGAGTTAGGAGGCTTTGGACTTGAGGGACGAGTGAGTGAGTTAGGAGGCTTTGGACGAGTGAGTGAGTTAGGACGCTTTGGACGAGTGAGTGAGTTAGGAGGCTTTGGACTTGAGGGACGAGTGAGTGAGTTAGGAGGCTTTGGACATGAGGGACGAGTGAGTGAATTAGGAGGCTTTGGACTTGAGGGACGAGTGAGTGAGTTAGGAGGCTTTGGACGAGTGAGTGAGTTTGGAGGCTTTGGACGAGTGAGTGAGTTAGGAGGCTTTGGACTTGAGGGACGAGTGAGTGAGTTAGGAGGCTGTGGACTTGAGGGACGAGTGAGTGAGTTAGGAGACTTTGGACTTGATGGACGAGTGAGTGAGTTAGGAGGTTTTGGACTTGAGGGACGAGTGAGTGAGTTAGGAGGCTTTGAACTTGAGGGACGAGTGAGTGAGTTAGGAGGCTTTGGACGAGTGAGTGAGTTAGGAGGCTTTGGACGAGTGAGTGAGTTAGGAGGCTTTGGACATGAGGGACGAGTGAGTGAGTGAGTTAGGAGGCTTTGGACTTGAGGGACGAGTGAGTGAGTGAGTTAGGAGGCTTTGACTTGAGGGACGAGTGAGTGAGTGAGTTAGGAGGCTTTGGACTTGAGGGACGAGTGAGTGAGTTAGGAGGCTTTGGACGAGTGAGTGAGTTAGGAGGCTTTGGACTTGAGGGACGAGTGAGTGAGTTAGGAGGCTTTGGACTTGAGGGACGAGTGAGTGAGTTAGGAGGCTTTGGACTTGAGGGACGAGTGAGTGAGTTAGGAGGCTTTGGACTTGAGGGACGAGTGAGTGAGTTAGGAGGCTTTGGACTTGAGGGACGAGTGAGTTAGTTAGGAGGCTTTGGACGAGTGAGTGAGTTAGGAGGCTTTGGACGAGTGAGTGAGTTAGGAGGCTTTGGACTTGAGGGACGAGTGAGTGAGTGAGTTAGGAGGCTTTGGACTTGAGGGACGAGTGAGTGAGTTAGTTAGGAGGCTTTGGACTTGAGGGACGAGTGAGTGAGTGAGTTAGGAGGCTTTGGACTTGAGGGACGAGTGAGTGAGTTAGGAGACTTTGGACGAGTGAGTGAGTTAGGAGGCTTTCGACGAGTGAGTGAGTTAGGAGGCTTTGGAGTTGAGGGACGAGTGAGTGAGTTAGGAGGCTTTGGAGTTGAGGGACGAGTGAGTGAGTTAGGAGGCTTTGGACTTGAGGGACGAGTGAGTGAGTTAGGAGGCTTTGGACTTGAGGGACGAGTGAGTGAGTTAGGAGGCTTTGGACTTGAGGGACGAGTGAGTGAGTTAGGAGGCTTTGGACTTGAGGGACGAGTGAGTGAGTTAGGAGGCTTTGGACTTGAGGGACGAGTGAGTGAGTTAGGAGGCTTTGGACTTGAGGGACGAGTGAGTGAGTTAGGAGGCTTTGGACTTGAGGGACGAGAGAGTGAGTTAGGAGGCTTTGGACTTGAGGGACGAGTGAGTGAGTTAGGAGGCTTTGGACTTGAGTGACGAGTGAGTGAGTTAGGAGGCTTTGGACTTGAGGGACGAGTGAGTGAGTTAGGAGGCTTTGGACTTGAGGGACGAGTGAGTGAGTTAGGAGGCTTTGGACTTGAGGGACGAGTGAGTGAGTTAGGAGGCTTTGGACTTGAGGGACGAGTGAGTGAGTGAGTTAGGAGACTTTGGACTTGATGGACGAGTGAGTGAATGAGTTAGGAGGCTTTGGACTTGAGGGACGAGTGAGTGAGTTAGGAGGCTTTGGACGAGTGAGTGAGTTAGGACGCTTTGGACGAGTGAGTGAGTTAGGAGGCTTTGGACATGAGGGACGAGTGAGTGAATTAGGAGGCTTTGGACTTGAGGGACGAGTGAGTGAGTTAGGAGGCTTTGGACGAGTGAGTGAGTTTGGAGGCTTTGGACGAGTGAGTGAGTTAGGAGGCTTTGGACTTGAGGGACGAGTGAGTGAGTTAGGAGGCTGTGGACTTGAGGGACGAGTGAGTGAGTTAGGAGACTTTGGACTTGATGGACGAGTGAGTGAGTTAGGAGGTTTTGGACTTGAGGGACGAGTGAGTGAGTGAGTGAGGAGGCTTTGGACTTGAGGGACGAATGAGTGAGTGACTGAGGAGTCTTTGGACTTGAGGGACGAGTGAGTGAGTGAGTGAGGAGGCTTTGGACTTGAGGGACGAGTGAGTGAGTGAGTTAGGAGGCTTTGGACTTGAGGGACGAGTGAGTGAGTTAGGAGGCTTTGGACTTGAGGGACGAGTGAGTGAGTTAGGAGGCTTTGGACTTGAGGGACGAGTGAGTGAGTTAGGAGGCTTTGGACTTGAGGGAAAAGTGAGTGAGTTAGGAGGCTTTGGACGAGTGAGTGAGTTAGGAGGCTTTGGACGAGTGAGTGAGTTAGGAGGCTTTGGACTTGAGGGACGAGTGAGTGAGTTAGGAGGCTTTGGACTTGAGGGACGAGTGAGTGAGTGAGTTAGGAGGCTTTGGACTTGAGGGACGAGTGAGTGAGTGAGTTAGGAGGCTTTGGACTTGAGGGACGAGTGAGTGAGTTAGGAGACTTTGGACGAGTGAGTGAGTTAGGAGGCTTTCGACGAGTGAGTGAGTTAGGAGGCTTTGGAGTTGAGGGACGAGTGAGTGAGTTAGGAGGCTTTGGACTTGAGGGACGAGTGAGTGAGTTAGGAGGCTTTGGACTTGAGGGACGAGTGAGTGAGTTAGGAGGCTTTGGACTTGAGGGACGAGTGAGTGAGTTAGGAGGCTTTGGACTTGAGGGACGAGTGAGTGAGTTAGGAGGCTTTGGACTTGAGGGACGAGTGAGTGAGTTAGGAGGCTTTGGACTTGAGGGACGAGTGAGTGAGTTAGGAGGCTTTGGACTTGAGGGACGAGTGAGTGAGTTAGGAGGCTGTGGACTTGAGGGACGAGTGAGTGAGTTAGGAGACTTTGGACTTGATGGACGAGTGAGTGAGTTAGGAGGTTTTGGACTTGAGGGACGAGTGAGTGAGTGAGTGAGGAGGCTTTGGACTTGAGGGACGAATGAGTGAGTGACTGAGGAGTCTTTGGACTTGAGGGACGAGTGAGTGAGTGAGTGAGGAGGCTTTGGACTTGAGGGACGAGTGAGTGAGTGAGTTAGGAGGCTTTGGACTTGAGGGACGAGTGAGTGAGTTAGGAGGCTTTGGACTTGAGGGACGAGTGAGTGAGTTAGGAGGCTTTGGACTTGAGGGACGAGTGAGTGAGTTAGGAGGCTTTGGACTTGAGGGAAAAGTGAGTGAGTTAGGAGGCTTTGGACGAGTGAGTGAGTTAGGAGGCTTTGGACGAGTGAGTGAGTTAGGAGGCTTTGGACTTGAGGGACGAGTGAGTGAGTTAGGAGGCTTTGGACTTGAGGGACGAGTGAGTGAGTGAGTTAGGAGGCTTTGGACTTGAGGGACGAGTGAGTGAGTGAGTTAGGAGGCTTTGGACTTGAGGGACGAGTGAGTGAGTTAGGAGACTTTGGACGAGTGAGTGAGTTAGGAGGCTTTCGACGAGTGAGTGAGTTAGGAGGCTTTGGAGTTGAGGGACGAGTGAGTGAGTTAGGAGGCTTTGGACTTGAGGGACGAGTGAGTGAGTTAGGAGGCTTTGGACTTGAGGGACGAGTGAGTGAGTTAGGAGGTTTTGGACTTGAGGGACGAGTGAGTGAGTTAGGAGGCTTTGGACTTGAGGGACGAGTGAGTGAGTTAGGAGGCTTTGGACTTGAGGGACGAGTGAGTGAGTTAGGAGGCTTTGGACTTGAGGGACGAGTGAGTGAGTTAGGAGGCTTTGGACTTGAGGGACGAGTGAGTGAGTTAGGAGGCTTTGGACTTGAGGGACGAGTGAGTGAGTTAGGAGGCTTTGGACTTGAGGGACGAGTGAGTGAGTTAGGAGGCTTTGGACTTGAGGGACGAGTGAGTGAGTTAGGAGGCTTTGGAATTGAGGGACGAGTGAGTGAGTTAGGAGGCTTTGGACTTGAGGGACGAGTGAGTGAGTTAGGAGGCTTTGGACGAGTGAGTGAGTTAGGAGGCTTTGGACGAGTGAGTGAGTTAGGAGGCTTTGGACTTGAGGGACGAGTGAGTGAGTGAGTGAGGAGGCTTTGGACTTGAGGGACGAGTGAGTGAGTGAGTTAGGAGGCTTTGGACTAGAGGGACGAGTGAGTGAGTGAGTTAGGAGACTTTGGACTTGAGGGACGAGTGAGTGAGTGAGTTAGGAGGCTTTGGACGAGTGAGTGAGTTAGGAGGCTTTCGACGAGTGAGTGAGTTAGGAGGCTTTGGACTAGAGGGACGAGTGAGTGAGTTAGGAGGCTTTGGACTTGAGGGACGAGTGAGTGAGTTAGGAGGCTTTGGACTTGAGGGACGAGTGAGTGAGTGAGTTAGGAGACTTTGGACTTGAGGGACGAGTGAGTGAGTGAGTTAGGAGGCTTTGGACGAGTGAGTGAGTTAGGAGGCTTTCGACGAGTGAGTGAGTTAGGAGGCTTTGGACTAGAGGGACGAGTGAGTGAGTTAGGAGGCTTTGGACTTGAGGGACGAGTGAGTGAGTTAGGAGGCTTTGGACGAGTGAGTGAGTTAGGACGCTTTGGACGAGTGAGTGAGTTAGGAGGCTTTGGACTTGAGGGACGAGTGAGTGAGTTAGGAGGCTTTGGACATGAGGGACGAGTGAGTGAATTAGGAGGCTTTGGACTTGAGGGACGAGTGAGTGAGTTAGGAGGCTTTGGACGAGTGAGTGAGTTTGGAGGCTTTGGACGAGTGAGTGAGTTAGGAGGCTTTGGACTTGAGGGACGAGTGAGTGAGTTAGGAGGCTGTGGACTTGAGGGACGAGTGAGTGAGTTAGGAGACTTTGGACTTGATGGACGAGTGAGTGAGTTAGGAGGTTTTGGACTTGAGGGACGAGTGAGTGAGTTAGGAGGCTTTGGACTTGAGGGACGAGTGAGTGAGTTAGGAGGCTTTGGACGAGTGAGTGAGTTAGGAGGCTTTGGACGAGTGAGTGAGTTAGGAGGCTTTGGACATGAGGGACGAGTGAGTGAGTGAGTTAGGAGGCTTTGGACTTGAGGGACGAGTGAGTGAGTGAGTTAGGAGGCTTTGACTTGAGGGACGAGTGAGTGAGTGAGTTAGGAGGCTTTGGACTTGAGGGACGAGTGAGTGAGTTAGGAGGCTTTGGACGAGTGAGTGAGTTAGGAGGCTTTGGACTTGAGGGACGAGTGAGTGAGTTAGGAGGCTTTGGACTTGAGGGACGAGTGAGTGAGTTAGGAGGCTTTGGACTTGAGGGACGAGTGAGTGAGTTAGGAGGCTTTGGACTTGAGGGACGAGTGAGTGAGTTAGGAGGCTTTGGACTTGAGGGACGAGTGAGTTAGTTAGGAGGCTTTGGACGAGTGAGTGAGTTAGGAGGCTTTGGACGAGTGAGTGAGTTAGGAGGCTTTGGACTTGAGGGACGAGTGAGTGAGTGAGTTAGGAGGCTTTGGACTTGAGGGACGAGTGAGTGAGTTAGTTAGGAGGCTTTGGACTTGAGGGACGAGTGAGTGAGTGAGTTAGGAGGCTTTGGACTTGAGGGACGAGTGAGTGAGTTAGGAGACTTTGGACGAGTGAGTGAGTTAGGAGGCTTTCGACGAGTGAGTGAGTTAGGAGGCTTTGGAGTTGAGGGACGAGTGAGTGAGTTAGGAGGCTTTGGAGTTGAGGGACGAGTGAGTGAGTTAGGAGGCTTTGGACTTGAGGGACGAGTGAGTGAGTTAGGAGGCTTTGGACTTGAGGGACGAGTGAGTGAGTTAGGAGGCTTTGGACTTGAGGGACGAGTGAGTGAGTTAGGAGGCTTTGGACTTGAGGGACGAGTGAGTGAGTTAGGAGGCTTTGGACTTGAGGGACGAGTGAGTGAGTTAGGAGGCTTTGGACTTGAGGGACGAGTGAGTGAGTTAGGAGGCTTTGGACTTGAGGGACGAGAGAGTGAGTTAGGAGGCTTTGGACTTGAGGGACGAGTGAGTGAGTTAGGAGGCTTTGGACTTGAGTGACGAGTGAGTGAGTTAGGAGGCTTTGGAGTTGAGGGACGAGTGAGTGAGTTAGGAGGCTTTGGACTTGAGGGACGAGTGAGTGAGTTAGGAGGCTTTGGACTTGAGGGACGAGTGAGTGAGTTAGGAGGCTTTGGACTTGAGGGACGAGTGAGTGAGTGAGTTAGGAGACTTTGGACTTGATGGACGAGTGAGTGAATGAGTTAGGAGGCTTTGGACTTGAGGGACGAGTGAGTGAGTTAGGAGACTTTGGACGAGTGAGTGAGTTAGGAGGCTTTCGACGAGTGAGTGAGTTAGGAGGCTTTGGACTTGAGGGACGAGTGAGTGAGTTAGGAGGCTTTGGACTTGAGGGACGAGTGAGTGAGTTAGGAGGCTTTGGACTTGAGGGACGAGTGAGTGAGTTAGGAGGCTTTGGACTTGAGGGACGAGTGAGTGAGTTAGGAGGCTTTGGACTTGAGGGACGAGTGAGTGAGTTAGGAGGCTTTGGACTTGAGGGACGAGTGAGTGAGTTAGGAGGCTTTGGACTTGAGGGACGAGTGAGTGAGTTAGGAGGCTTTGGACTTGACGGACGAGTGAGTGAGTTAGGAGGCTTTGGACTTGAGGGACGAGTGAGTGAGTTAGGAGGCTTTGGACTTGACGGACGAGTGAGTGAGTTAGGAGGCTTTGGACTTGACGGACGAGTGAGTGAGTTAGGAGGCTTTGGACTTGACGGACGAGTGAGTGAGTTAGGAGGCTTCGGACTTGAGGGACGAGTGAGTGAGTTAGGAGGCTTTGGACTTGAGGGACGAGTGAGTGAGTTAGGAGGCTTTGGACGCGTGAGTGAGTTAGGAGGCTTTGGACGAGTGAGTGAGTTAGGAGGCTTTGGACGCGTGAGTGAGTTAGGAGGCTTTGGACTTGAGGGACGAGTGAGTGAGTTAGGAGGCTTTGGACGCGTGAGTGAGTTAGGAGGCTTTGGACTTGAGGGACGAGTGAGTGAGTGAGTGAGGAGGCTTTGGACTAGAGGGACGAGTGAGTGAGTGAGTGAGGAGGCTTTGGACTAGAGGGACGAGTGAGTGAGTGAGTGAGGAGGCTTTGGACTTGAGGGACGAGTGAGTGAGTGAGTGAGGAGGCTTTGGACTAGAGGGACGAGTGAGTGAGTGAGTTAGGAGACTTTGGACTAGAGGGACGAGTGAGTGAGTGAGTGAGGAGGCTTTGGACTTGAGGGACGAGTGAGTGAGTGAGTGAGGAGGCTTTGGACTTGAGGGACGAGTGAGTGAGTGAGTGAGTGAGGAGGCTTTGGACTTGAGGGACGAGTGAGTGAGTGAGTGAGGAGGCTTTGGACTTGAGGGACGAGTGAGTGAGTGAGTGAGGAGGCTTTGGACTTGAGGGACGAATGAGTGAGTGAGTGAGGAGTCTTTGGACTTGAGGGACGAGTGAGTGAGTGAGTGAGGAGGCTTTGGACTTGAGGGACGAGTGAGTGAGTGAGTTAGGAGGCTTTGGACTTGAGGGACGAGTGAGTGAGTTAGGAGGCTTTGGAGTTGAGGGACGAGTGAGTGAGTTAGGAGGCTTTGGACTTGAGGGACGAGTGAGTGAGTTAGGAGGCTTTGGACTTGAGGGAAAAGTGAGTGAGTTAGGAGGCTTTGGACGAGTGAGTGAGTTAGGAGGCTTTGGACGAGTGAGTGAGTTAGGAGGCTTTGGACTTGAGGGACGAGTGAGTGAGTGAGTTAGGAGGCTTTGGACTTGAGGGACGAGTGAGTGAGTGAGTTAGGAGGCTTTGGACTTGAGGGACGAGTGAGTGAGTGAGTTAGGAGGCTTTGGACTTGAGGGACGAGTGAGTGAGTTAGGAGACTTTGGACGAGTGAGTGAGTTAGGAGGCTTTCGACGAGTGAGTGAGTTAGGAGGCTTTGGAGTTGAGGGACGAGTGAGTGAGTTAGGAGGCTTTGGACTTGAGGGACGAGTGAGTGAGTTAGGAGGCTTTGGAGTTGAGGGACGAGTGAGTGAGTTAGGAGGCTTTGGACTTGAGGGACGAGTGAGTGAGTTAGGAGGCTTTGGACTTGAGGGACGAGTGAGTGAGTTAGGAGGCTTTGGACTTGAGGGACGAGTGAGTGAGTTAGGAGGCTTTGGACTTGAGGGACGAGTGAGTGAGTTAGGAGGCTTTGGACTTGAGGGACGAGTGAGTGAGTTAGGAGGCTTTGGACTTGAGGGACGAGTGAGTGAGTTAGGAGGCTTTGGACTTGAGGGACGAGTGAGTGAGTTAGGAGGCTTTGGACTTGAGGGACGAGTGAGTGAGTTAGGAGGCTTTGGACGAGTGAGTGAGTTAGGAGGCTTTGGACGAGTGAGTGAGTTAGGAGGCTTTGGACTTGAGGGACGAGTGAGTGAGTGAGTTAGGAGGCTTTGGACTTGAGGGACGAGTGAGTGAGTGAGTTAGGAGGCTTTGGACTTGAGGGACGAGTGAGTGAGTGAGTTAGGAGACTTTGGACTTGAGGGACGAGTGAGTGAGTGAGTTAGGAGGCTTTGGACGAGTGAGTGAGTTAGGAGGCTTTCGACGAGTGAGTGAGTTAGGAGGCTTTGGACTTGAGGGACGAGTGAGTGAGTTAGGAGGCTTTGGACTTGAGGGACGAGTGAGTGAATTAGGAGGCTTTGGACTTGAGGGACGAGTGAGTGAGTTAGGAGGCTTTGGACTTGAGGGACGAGTGAGTGAGTTAGGAGGCTTTGGACGAGTGAGTGAGTTAGGAGGCTTTGGACTTGAGGGACGAGTGAGTGAGTTAGGAGGCTTTGGACTTGAGGGACGAGTGAGTGAGTTAGGAGGCTTTGGACTTGAGGGACGAGTGAGTGAGTTAGGAGGCTTTGGACTTGAGGGACGAGTGAGTGAGTTAGGAGGCTTTGGACTTGAGGGACGAGTGAGTGAGTTAGGAGGCTTTGGACGAGTGAGTGAGTTAGGACGCTTTGGACGAGTGAGTGAGTTAGGAGGCTTTGGACTTGAGGGACGAGTGAGTGAGTTAGGAGGCTTTGGACATGAGGGACGAGTGAGTGAATTAGGAGGCTTTGGACTTGAGGGACGAGTGAGTGAGTTAGGAGGCTTTGGATGAGTGAGTGAGTTTGGAGGCTTTGGACGAGTGAGTGAGTTAGGAGGCTTTGGACTTGAGGGACGAGTGAGTGAGTTAGGAGGCTGTGGACTTGAGGGACGAGTGAGTGAGTTAGGAGACTTTGGACTTGATGGACGAGTGAGTGAGTTAGGAGGTTTTGGACTTGAGGGACGAGTGAGTGAGTTAGGAGGCTTTGGACTTGAGGGACGAGTGAGTGAGTTAGGAGGCTTTGGACGAGTGAGTGAGTTAGGAGGCTTTGGACGAGTGAGTGAGTTAGGAGGCTTTGGACATGAGGGACGAGTGAGTGAGTGAGTTAGGAGGCTTTGGACTTGAGGGACGAGTGAGTGAGTGAGTTAGGAGGCTTTGACTTGAGGGACGAGTGAGTGAGTGAGTTAGGAGGCTTTGGACTTGAGGGACGAGTGAGTGAGTTAGGAGGCTTTGGACGAGTGAGTGAGTTAGGAGGCTTTGGACTTGAGGGACGAGTGAGTGAGTTAGGAGGCTTTGGACTTGAGGGACGAGTGAGTGAGTTAGGAGGCTTTGGACTTGAGGGACGAGTGAGTGAGTTAGGAGGCTTTGGACTTGAGGGACGAGTGAGTGAGTTAGGAGGCTTTGGACTTGAGGGACGAGTGAGTTAGTTAGGAGGCTTTGGACGAGTGAGTGAGTTGGGAGGCTTTGGACGAGTGAGTGAGTTAGGAGGCTTTGGACTTGAGGGACGAGTGAGTGAGTGAGTTAGGAGGCTTTGGACTTGAGGGACGAGTGAGTGAGTGAGTTAGGAGGCTTTGGACTTGAGGGACGAGTGAGTGAGTGAGTTAGGAGGCTTTGGACTTGAGGGACGAGTGAGTGAGTTAGGAGACTTTGGACGAGTGAGTGAGTTAGGAGGCTTTCGACGAGTGAGTGAGTTAGGAGGCTTTGGAGTTGAGGGACGAGTGAGTGAGTTAGGAGGCTTTGGACTTGAGGGACGAGTGAGTGAGTTAGGAGGCTTTGGACTTGAGGGACGAGTGAGTGAGTTAGGAGGCTTTGGACTTGAGGGACGAGTGAGTGAGTTAGGAGGCTTTGGACTTGAGGGACGAGTGAGTGAGTTAGGAGGCTTTGGACTTGAGGGACGAGTGAGTGAGTTAGGAGGCTTTGGACTTGAGGGACGAGTGAGTGAGTTAGGAGTCTTTGGACTTGAGGGACGAGTGAGTGAGTTAGGAGGCTTTGGACTTGAGGGACGAGAGAGTGAGTTAGGAGGCTTTGGACTTGAGGGACGAGTGAGTGAGTTAGGAGGCTTTGGACTTGAGGGACGAGTGAGTGAGTTAGGAGGCTTTGGACTTGAGGGACGAGTGAGTGAGTTAGGAGGCTTTGGACTTGAGGGACGAGTGAGTGAGTTAGGAGGCTTTGGACTTGAGGGACGAGTGAGTGAGTTAGGAGGCTTTGGACTTGAGGGACGAGTGAGTGAGTGAGTTAGGAGACTTTGGACTTGAGGGACGAGTGAGTGAATGAGTTAGGAGGCTTTGGACTTGAGGGACGAGTGAGTGAGTTAGGAGACTTTGGACGAGTGAGTGAGTTAGGAGGCTTTCGACGAGTGAGTGAGTTAGGAGGCTTTGGACTTGAGGGACGAGTGAGTGAGTTAGGAGGCTTCGGACTTGAGGGACGAGTGAGTGAGTTAGGAGGCTTTGGACTTGAGGGACGAGTGAGTGAGTTAGGAGGCTTTGGACTTGAGGGACGAGTGAGTGAGTTAGGAGGCTTTGGACGCGTGAGTGAGTTAGGAGGCTTTGGACGAGTGAGTGAGTTAGGAGGCTTTGGACTTGAGGGACGAGTGAGTGAGTGAGTGAGGAGGCTTTGGACTAGAGGGACGAGTGAGTGAGTGAGTGAGGAGGCTTTGGACTAGAGGGACGAGTGAGTGAGTGAGTGAGGAGGCTTTGGACTTGAGGGACGAGTGAGTGAGTGAGTGAGGAGGCTTTGGACTAGAGGGACGAGTGA
The DNA here is from genome assembly GCA_033558105.1 of Coccyzus lansbergi. Lineage (NCBI taxonomy): Eukaryota > Metazoa > Chordata > Aves > Cuculiformes > Coccyzidae > Coccyzus > Coccyzus lansbergi. The sequence continues at coordinate 287,189 of JAUMJK010001174.1, forward strand.
GTGAGTGAGTTAGGAGGCTTTGGACTTGAGGGACGAGTGAGTGAGTGAGTTAGGAGGCTTTGGACTTGAGGGACGAGTGAGTGAGTGAGTTAGGAGGCTTTGGACTTGAGGGACGAGTGAGTGAGTGAGTTAGGAGGCTTTGGACTTGAGGGACGAGTGAGTGAGTTAGGAGACTTTGGAAGAGTGAGTGAGTTAGGAGGCTTTCGACGAGTGAGTGAGTTAGGAGGCTTTGGAGTTGAGGGACGAGTGAGTGAGTTAGGAGGCTTTGGACTTGAGGGACGAGTGAGTGAGTTAGGAGGCTTTGGACTTGAGGGACGAGTGAGTGAGTTAGGAGGCTTTGGACTTGAGGGACGAGTGAGTGAGTTAGGAGGCTTTGGACTTGAGGGACGAGTGAGTGAGTTAGGAGGCTTTGGACTTGAGGGACGAGTGAGTGAGTTAGGAGGCTTTGGACTTGAGGGACGAGTGAGTGAGTTAGGAGGCTTTGGACTTGAGGGACGAGTGAGTGAGTTAGGAGGCTTTGGACTTGAGGGACGAGTGAGTGAGTTAGGAGGCTTTGGACTTGAGGGACGAGTGAGTGAGTTAGGAGGCTTTGGACTTGAGGGACGAGTGAGTGAGTTAGGAGGCTTTGGACTTGAGGGACGAGTGAGTGAGTTAGGAGGCTTTGGACTTGAGGGACGAGTGAGTGAGTTAGGAGGCTTTGGACTTGAGGGACGAGTGAGTGAGTGAGTTAGGAGACTTTGGACTTGAGGGACGAGTGAGTGAATGAGTTAGGAGGCTTTGGACTTGAGGGACGAGTGAGTGAGTTAGGAGACTTTGGACGAGTGAGTGAGTTAGGAGGCTTTCGACGAGTGAGTGAGTTAGGAGGCTTTGGACTTGAGGGACGAGTGAGTGAGTTAGGAGGCTTTGGACTTGAGGGACGAGTGAGTGAGTTAGGAGGCTTTGGACTTGAGGGACGAGTGAGTGAGTTAGGAGGCTTTGGACTTGAGGGACGAGTGAGTGAGTTAGGAGGCTTTGGACTTGAGGGACGAGTGAGTGAGTTAGGAGGCTTTGGACTTGAGGGACGAGTGAGTGAGTTAGGAGGCTTTGGACTTGACGGACGAGTGAGTGAGTTAGGAGGCTTTGGACTTGACGGACGAGTGAGTGAGTTAGGAGGCTTCGGACTTGAGGGACGAGTGAGTGAGTTAGGAGGCTTTGGACTTGAGGGACGAGTGAGTGAGTTAGGAGGCTTTGTACGCGTGAGTGAGTTAGGAGGCTTTGGACGAGTGAGTGAGTTAGGAGGCTTTGGACGCGTGAGTGAGTTAGGAGGCTTTGGACTTGAGGGACGAGTGAGTGAGTTAGGAGGCTTTGGACGCGTGAGTGAGTTAGGAGGCTTTGGACTTGAGGGACGAGTGAGTGAGTGAGTGAGGAGGCTTTGGACTAGAGGGACGAGTGAGTGAGTGAGTGAGGAGGCTTTGGACTAGAGGGACGAGTGAGTGAGTGAGTGAGGAGGCTTTGGACTTGAGGGACGAGTGAGTGAGTGAGTGAGGAGGCTTTGGACTAGAGGGACGAGTGAGTGAGTGAGTTAGGAGACTTTGGACTAGAGGGACGAGTGAGTGAGTGAGTGAGGAGGCTTTGGACTTGAGGGACGAGTGAGTGAGTGAGTGAGGAGGCTTTGGACTTGAGGGACGAGTGAGTGAGTGAGTGAGTGAGGAGGCTTTGGACTTGAGGGACGAGTGAGTGAGTGAGTGAGGAGGCTTTGGACTTGAGGGACGAGTGAGTGAGTGAGTGAGGAGGCTTTGGACTTGAGGGACGAATGAGTGAGTGAGTGAGGAGTCTTTGGACTTGAGGGACGAGTGAGTGAGTGAGTGAGGAGGCTTTGGACTTGAGGGACGAGTGAGTGTGTGAGTTAGGAGGCTTTGGACTTGAGGGACGAGTGAGTGAGTTAGGAGGCTTTGGAGTTGAGGGACGAGTGAGTGAGTTAGGAGACTTTGGACTTGAGGGACGAGTGAGTGAGTTAGGAGGCTTTGGACTTGAGGGAAAAGTGAGTGAGTTAGGAGGCTTTGGACGAGTGAGTGAGTTAGGAGGCTTTGGACGAGTGAGTGAGTTAGGAGGCTTTGGACTTGAGGGACGAGTGAGTGAGTGAGTTAGGAGGCTTTGGACTTGAGGGACGAGTGAGTGAGTGAGTTAGGAGGCTTTGGACTTGAGGGACGAGTGAGTGAGTGAGTTAGGAGGCTTTGGACTTGAGGGACGAGTGAGTGAGTTAGGAGACTTTGGACGAGTGAGTGAGTTAGGAGGCTTTCGACGAGTGAGTGAGTTAGGAGGCTTTGGAGTTGAGGGACGAGTGAGTGAGTTAGGAGGCTTTGGACTTGAGGGACGAGTGAGTGAGTTAGGAGGCTTTGGACTTGAGGGACGAGTGAGTGAGTTAGGAGGCTTTGGACTTGAGGGACGAGTGAGTGAGTTAGGAGGCTTTGGACTTGAGGGACGAGTGAGTGAGTTAGGAGGCTTTGGACTTGAGGGACGAGTGAGTGAGTTAGGAGGCTTTGGACTTGAGGGACGAGTGAGTGAGTTAGGAGGCTTTGGACTTGAGGGACGAGTGAGTGAGTTAGGAGGCTTTGGACTTGAGGGACGAGTGAGTGAGTTAGGAGGCTTTGGACTTGAGGGACGAGTGAGTGAGTTAGGAGGCTTTGGACTTGAGGGACGAGTGAGTGAGTTAGGAGGCTTTGGACGAGTGAGTGAGTTAGGAGGCTTTGGACGAGTGAGTGAGTTAGGAGGCTTTGGACTTGAGGGACGAGTGAGTGAGTGAGTTAGGAGGCTTTGGACTTGAGGGACGAGTGAGTGAGTGAGTTAGGAGGCTTTGGACTTGAGGGACGAGTGAGTGAGTGAGTTAGGAGACTTTGGACTTGAGGGACGAGTGAGTGAGTGAGTTAGGAGGCTTTGGACGAGTGAGTGAGTTAGGAGGCTTTCGACGAGTGAGTGAGTTAGGAGGCTTTGGACTTGAGGGACGAGTGAGTGAGTTAGGAGGCTTTGGACGAGTGAGTGAGTTAGGAGGCTTTGGACTTGAGGGACGAGTGAGTGAGTTAGGAGGCTTTGGACTTGAGGGACGAGTGAGTGAGTTAGGAGGCTTTGGACTTGAGGGACGAGTGAGTGAGTTAGGAGGCTTTGGACTTGAGGGACGAGTGAGTGAGTTAGGAGGCTTTGGACTTGAGGGACGAGTGAGTGAGTTAGGAGGCTTTGGACGAGTGAGTGAGTTAGGACGCTTTGGACGAGTGAGTGAGTTAGGAGGCTTTGGACTTGAGGGACGAGTGAGTGAGTTAGGAGGCTTTGGACATGAGGGACGAGTGAGTGAATTAGGAGGCTTTGGACTTGAGGGACGAGTGAGTGAGTTAGGAGGCTTTGGACGAGTGAGTGAGTTTGGAGGCTTTGGACGAGTGAGTGAGTTAGGAGGCTTTGGACTTGAGGGACGAGTGAGTGAGTTAGGAGGCTGTGGACTTGAGGGACGAGTGAGTGAGTTAGGAGACTTTGGACTTGATGGACGAGTGAGTGAGTTAGGAGGTTTTGGACTTGAGGGACGAGTGAGTGAGTTAGGAGGCTTTGGACTTGAGGGACGAGTGAGTGAGTTAGGAGGCTTTGGACGAGTGAGTGAGTTAGGAGGCTTTGGACGAGTGAGTGAGTTAGGAGGCTTTGGACATGAGGGACGAGTGAGTGAGTGAGTTAGGAGGCTTTGGACTTGAGGGACGAGTGAGTGAGTGAGTTAGGAGGCTTTGGACTTGAGGGACGAGTGAGTGAGTTAGGAGGCTTTGGACTTGAGGGACGAGTGAGTGAGTTAGGAGGCTTTGGACTTGAGGGACGAGTGAGTGAGTTAGGAGGCTTTGGACTTGAGGGACGAGTGAGTGAGTTAGGAGGCTTTGGACTTGAGGGACGAGTGAGTGAGTTAGGAGGCTTTGGACTTGAGGGACGAGTGAGTGAGTTGGGAGGCTTTGGACTTGAGGGACGAGTGAGTGAGTTTGGAGGCTTTGGACGAGTGAGTGAGTTTGGAGGCTTTGGACGAGTGAGTGATTTGGGAGGCTTTGGACGAGTGAGTGAGTTAGGAGGCTTTGGACTTGAGGGACGAGTGAGTGAGTTAGGAGACTTTGGACGAGTGAGTGAGTTAGGAGGCTTTGGACGAGTGAGTGAGTTAGGAGGCTTTGGACTTGAGGGACTAGTGAGTGAGTTAGGAGGCTTTGGACTTGAGGGACGAGTGAGTGAGTTAGGAGGCTTTGGACTTGAGGGACGAGTGAGTGAGTTAGGAGGCTTTGGACTTGAGGGACGAGTGAGTGAGTTAGGAGGCTTTGGACTTGAGGGACGAGTGAGTGAGTTAGGAGGCTTTGGACTTGAGGGACGAGTGAGTGAGTTAGGAGGCTTTGGACTTGAGGGACGAGTGAGTGAGTTAGGAGGCTTTGGACTTGAGGGACGAGTGAGTGAGTTAGGAGGCTTTGGACTTGAGGGACGAGTGAGTGAGTTAGGAGGCTTTGGACGAGTGAGTGAATTAGGAGGCTTTGGACGAGTGAGTGAGTTAGGAGGCTTTGGACTTGAGGGACGAGTGAGTGAGTTAGGAGGCTTTGGACTTGAGGGACGAGTGAGTGAGTTAGGAGGCTTTGGACTTGAGGGACGAGTGAGTGAGTTAGGAGGCTTTGGACTTGAGGGACGAGTGAGTGAGTTAGGAGGCTTTGGACTTGAGGGACGAGTGAGTGAGTTAGGAGGCTTTGGACTTGAGGGACGAGTGAGTGAGTTAGGAGGCTTTGGACTTGAGGGACGAGTGAGTGAGTTAGGAGCCTTTGGACGAGTGAGTGAGTTAGGAGGCTTTGGACGAGTGAGTGAGTTAGGAGGCTTTGGACTTGAGGGACGAGTGAGTGAGTTAGGAGACTTTGGACTTGAGGGACGAGTGAGTGAGTTAGGAGGCTTTGGACGAGTGAGTGAGTTAGGAGACTTTGGACGAGTGAGTGAGTTAGGCTTTGGACTTGAGGGACGAGTGAGTGAGTTAGGAGGCTTTGGACTTGAGGGATGAGTGAGTGAGTTAGGAGGCTTTGGACTTGAGGGATGAGTGAGTGAGTTAGGAGGCTTTGGACGAGTGAGTGAGTTAGGAGGCTTTGGACTAGTGAGTGAGTTAGGAGGCTTTGGACTTGAGGGACGAGTGAGTGAGTTAGGAGGCTTTGGACGAGTGAGTGAGTTAGGAGGCTTTGGACGAGTGAGTGAGTTAGGAGGCTTTGGACTTGAGGGACGAGTGAGTGAGTTAGGAGGCTTTGGACTTTAGGGACGAGTGAGTGAGTTAGGAGGCTTTGGACTTGAGGGACGAGTGAGTGAGTTAGGAGGCTTTGGACTTGAGGGACGAGTGAGTGAGTTAGGAGGCTTTGGACTTGAGGGACGAGTGAGTGAGTTAGGAGGCTTTGGACTTGAGGGACGAGTGAGTGAGTTAGGAGGCTTTGGACTTGAGGGACGAGTGAGTGAGTTAGGAGGCTTTGGACTTGAGGGACGAGTGAGTGAGTTCGGAGGCTTTGGACTTGAGGGACGAGTGAGTGAGTTAGGAGGCTTTGGACTTGAGGGACGAGTGAGTGAGTTAGGAGGCTTTGGACTTGAGGGACGAGTGAGTGAGTTGGGAGGCTTTGGACTTGAGGGACGAGTGAGTGAGTTGGGAGGCTTTGGACGAGTGAGTGAGTTGGGAGGCTTTGGACGCGTGAGTGAGTTGGGAGGCTTTGGACGCGTGAGTGCTTTGGGGGGCTTTGGACGCCTGAGTGTGTTGGGGGGCTTTGGACGCGTGAGTGCGTTGCGGGGCTTTGGACTTGAGGGACGCGTGAGTGCGTTGGGCTGCTTTGGACGCGTGAGTGCGTTGGGGGGCTTTGGACTTGAGGGACGCGTGAGTGCGTTGGGGGGCTTTGGACGCGTGAGTGCGTTGGGGGGCTTTGGACTTGAGGGACGAGTGAGTGCGTTGGGGGGCTTAGGACTTGAGGGACGCGTGAGTGCGTTGGGGGGCTTTGGACTTGAGGGACGCGTGAGTGCTTTGGGGGGCTTGGGACTTGAGGGACGCGTGAGTGCGTTGGGGGGCTTGGGACTTGAGGGACGCGTGAGTGCGTTGGGGGGCTTGGGACTTGAGGGACGCGTGAGTGCGTTGGGAGGCTTGGGACTTGAGGGACGCGTGAGTGCGTTGGGGGGCTTGGGACTTGAGGGACGCGTGAGTGCGTTGGGGGGCTTGGGACTTGAGGGGCGCGTGAGTGCGTTGGGGGGCTTGGGACTTGAGGGACGCGTGAGTGCTTTGGGAGGCTTGGGACTTGAGGGATGCGTGAGTGCGTTGGGGGGCTTGGGACCTGAGGGACGCGTGAGTGCTTTGTGGGGCTTGGGACTTGAGGGACGAGTGAGTGAGTTAGGAGGCTTTGGACTAGTGAGTGAGTTAGGATGCTTTGGACTTGAGGGACGAGTGAGTGAGTTAGGAGGCTTTGGACGAGTGAGTGAGTTAGGAGGCTTTGGACGAGTGAGTGAGTTAGGAGGCTTTGGACTTGAGGGACAAGTGAGTGAGTTAGGAGGCTTTGGACTTGAGGGACGAGTGAGTGAGTTAGGAGGCTTTGGACTTGAGGGACGAGTGAGTGAGTTAGGAGGCTTTGGACAAGTGAGTGAGTTAGGAGGCTTTGGACGAGTGAGTGAGTTAGGAGGCTTTGGACTTGAGGGACGTGTGAGTGAGTTAGGAGGCTTTGGACTTGAGGGACGAGTGAGTGAGTTAGGAGGCTTTGGACTTGAGGGACGAGTGAGTGAGTTAGGAGGCTTTGGACTTGAGGGACGAGTGAGTGAGTTAGGAGGCTTTGGACTTGAGGGACGAGTGAGTGAGTTAGGAGGCTTTGGACTTGAGGGACGAGTGAGTGAGTTAGGAGGCTTTGGACTTGAGGGACGAGTGAGTGAGTTAGGAGGCTTTGGACTTGAGGGACGAGTGAGTGAGTTAGGAGGCTTTGGACTTAGGGACGAGTGAGTGAGTTAGGAGGCTTTGGACTTGAGGGACGAGTGAGTGAGTTAGGAGGCTTTGGACTTGAGGGACGAGTGAGTGAGTTAGGAGGCTTTGGACGAGTGAGTGAGTTAGGAGGCTTTGGACTTGAGGGACGAGTGAGTGAGTTAGGAGGCTTTGGACTTGAGGGACGAGTGAGTGAGTTAGGAGGCTTTGGACTTGAGGGACGAGTGAGTGAGTTAGGAGGCTTTGGACTTGAGGGACGAGTGAGTGAGTTAGGAGGCTTTGGACTTGAGGGACGAGTGAGTGAGTTAGGAGGCTTTGGACTTGAGGGACGAGTGAGTGAGTTAGGAGGCTTTGGACGAGAGGGACGAGTGAGTGAGTTAGGAGGCTTTGGACGAGAGGGACGAGTGAGTGAGTTAGGAGGCTTTGGACGAGAGGGACGAGTGAGTGAGTTAGGAGGCTTTGGACGAGAGGGACGAGTGAGTGAGCTAGGAGGCTTTGGACTTGAGGGACGAGTGAGTGAGCTAGGAGGCTTTGGACTTGAGGGACGAGTGAGTGAGTTAGGAGGCTTTGGACTTGAGGGACGAGTGAGTGAGTTAGGAGGCTTTGGACTTGAGGGACGAGTGAGTGAGCTAGGAGGCTTTGGACTTGAGGGACGAGTGAGTGAGCTAGGAGGCTTTGGACTTGAGGGACGAGTGAGTGATTTAGGAGGCTTTGGACTTGAGGGACGAGTGAGTGAGTTAGGAGGTTTTGGACTTGAGGGACGAGTGAGTGAGTTAGGAGGCTTTGGACTTGAGGGACGAGTGAGTTAGTAAGGAGGCTTTGGACTTGAGGGACGAGTGAGTGAGTTAGGAGGCTTTGGACGAGAGGGACGAGTGAGTGAGTTAGGAGGCTTTGGACGAGAGGAACGAGTGAGTGAGTTAGGAGGCTTTGGACTTGAGGGACGAGTGAGTGAGTTAGGAGGCTTTGGACTTGAGGGACGAGTGAGTGAGCTACGAGACTTTGGGCTTGAGGGACGAGTGAGTGAGTTAGGAGGCTTTGGACGAGAGGGACGAGTGAGTGAGTTAGGAGGCTTTGGACGAGAGGGACGAGTGAGTGAGTTAGGAGGCTTTGGACGAGAGGGACGAGTGAGTGAGTTAGGAGGCTTTGGACTTGAGGGACGTGTGAGTGAGTTAGGAGGCTTTGGACTTGAGGGACGAGTGAGTGAGTTAGGAGGCTTTGGACTTGAGGGACGAGTGAGTGAGTTAGGAGGCTTTGGACTTGAGGGACGAGTGAGTGAGTTAGGAGGCTTTGGTCTTGAGGGACGAGTGAGTGAGTTAGGAGGCTTTGGACTTGAGGGACGAGTTAGTGAGTTAGGAGGCTTTGGACGAGAGGGACGAGTGAGTGAGTTAGGAGGCTTTGGACTTGAGGGACGAGTGAGTGAGTTAGGAGGCTTTGGACTTGAGGGACGAGTGAGTGAGTTAGGAGGCTTTGGACTTGAGGGACGAGTGAGGGAGTTAGGAGGCTTTGGACGAGTGAGTGAGTTAGGAGGCTTTGGACTTGAGGGACGAGTGAGTGAGTTAGGAGGCTTTGGACTTGAGGGACGAGTGAGTGAGTTAGGAGGCTTTGGACGAGAGGGACGAGTGAGTGAGTTAGGAGGCTTTGGACGAGTGAGTGAGTTAGGAGGCTTTGGACTTGAGGGACGAGTGAGTGAGTTAGGAGGCTTTGGACTTGAGGGACGAGTGAGTGAGTTAGGAGGCTTTGGACGAGAGGGACGAGTGAGTGAGTTAGGAGGCTTTGGACGAGTGAGTGAGTTAGGAGGCTTTGGACTTGAGGGACGAGTGAGTGAGTTAGGAGGCTTTGGACTTGAGGGACGAGTGAGTGAGTTAGGAGGCTTTGGACTTGAGGGACGAGTGAGTGAGTTAGGAGGCTTTGGAATTGAGGGACTAGTGAGTGAGTTAGGAGGTTTTGGACTTGAGGGACGAGTGAGTGAGTTAGGAGGCTTTGGACTTGAGGGACGAGTGAGTGAGTTAGGATGCTTTGGACTTGAGGGACGAGTGAGTGAGTTAGGAGGCTTTGGACTTGAGGGACGAGTGAGTGAGTTAGGAGGCTTTGGACTTGAGGGACGAGTGAGTGAGTTAGGAGGCTTTGGACTTGAGGGACGAGTGAGTGAGTTAGGAGGCTTTGGACTTGAGGGACGAGTGAGTGAGTTAGGAGGCTTTGGACTTGAGGGACGAGTGAGTGAGTTAGGAGGCTTTGGACTTGAGGGACGAGTGATTGAGTTAGGAGGCTTTGGACTTGAGGGACGAGTGAGTGAGTTAGGAGGCTTTGGACTTGAGGGACGAGTGAGTGAGTTAGGAGGCTTTGGACTTGAGGGACGAGTGAGTGAGTTAGGAGGCTTTGGACTTGAGGGACGAGTGAGTGAGTTAGGAGGCTTTGGACTTGAGGGACGAGTGAGTGAGTTAGGAGGCTTTGGACTTGAGGGACGAGTGAGTGAGTTAGGAGGCTTTGGACTTGAGGGACGAGTGAGTGAGTTAGGAGGCTTTGGACGAGTGAGTGAGTTAGGAGGCTTTGGACGAGTGAGTGAGTTAGGAGGCTTTGGACTTGAGGGACGAGTGAGTGAGTTAGGAGGCTTTGGACTTGAGGGACGAGTGAGTGAGTTAGGAGGCTTTGGACTTGAGGGACGAGTGAGTGAGTTAGGAGGCTTTGGACTTGAGGGACGAGTGAGTGAGTTAGGAGGCTTTGGACTTGAGGGACGAGTGAGTGAGTTAGGAGGCTTTGGACTTGAGGGACGAGTGAGTGAGTTAGGAGGATTTGGACGAGAGGGACGAGTGAGTGAGTTAGGAGGCTTTGGACGAGAGGGACGAGTGAGTGAGTTAGGAGGCTTTGGACGAGAGGGACGAGTGAGTGAGTTAGGAGGCTTTGGACGAGAGGGACGAGTGAGTGAGTTAGGAGGCTTTGGACTTGAGGGACGAGTGAGTGAGCTAGGAGGCTTTGGACTTGAGGGACGAGTGAGTGAGTTAGGAGGCTTTGGACTTGAGGGACGAGTGAGTGAGTTAGGAGGCTTTGGACTTGAGGGACGAGTGAGTGAGCTAGGAGGCTTTGGACTTGAGGGACGAGTGAGTGAGCTAGGAGGCTTTGGACTTGAGGGACGAGTGAGTGATTTAGGAGGCTTTGGACTTGAGGGACGAGTGAGTGAGTTAGGAGGCTTTGGACTTGAGGGACGAGTGAGTGAGTTAGGAGGCTTTGGACTTGAGGGACGAGTGAGTTAGTAAGGAGGCTTTGGACTTGAGGGACGAGTGAGTGAGTTAGGAGGCTTTGGACGAGAGGGACGAGTGAGTGAGTTAGGAGGCTTTGGACGAGAGGAACGAGTGAGTGAGTTAGGAGGCTTTGGACTTGAGGGACGAGTGAGTGAGTTAGGAGGCTTTGGACTTGAGGGACGAGTGAGTGAGTTAGGAGGCTTTGGACGAGAGGGACGAGTGAGTGAGTTAGGAGGCTTTGGACGAGAGGGACGAGTGAGTGAGTTAGGAGGCTTTGGACGAGAGGGACGAGTGAGTGAGTTAGGAGGCTTTGGACGAGAGGGACGAGTGAGTGAGTTAGGAGGCTTTGGACTTGAGGGACGTGTGAGTGAGTTAGGAGGCTTTGGACTTGAGGGACGAGTGAGTGAGTTAGGAGGCTTTGGACTTGAGGGACGAGTGAGTGAGTTAGGAGGCTTTGGACTTGTGGGACGAGTGAGTGAGTTAGGAGGCTTTGGTCTTGAGGGACGAGTGAGTGAGTTAGGAGGCTTTGGACTTGAGGGACGAGTGAGTGAGTTAGGAGGCTTTGGACGAGAGGGACGAGTGAGTGAGTTAGGAGGCTTTGGACTTGAGGGACGAGTGAGTGAGTTAGGAGGCTTTGGACTTGAGGGACGAGTGAGTGAGTTAGGAGGCTTTGGACTTGAGGGACGAGTGAGGGAGTTAGGAGGCTTTGGACGAGTGAGTGAGTTAGGAGGCTTTGGACTTGAGGGACGAGTGAGTGAGTTAGGAGGCTTTGGACTTGAGGGACGAGTGAGTGAGTTAGGAGGCTTTGGACGAGAGGGACGAGTGAGTGAGTTAGGAGGCTTTGGACGAGTGAGTGAGTTAGGAGGCTTTGGACTTGAGGGACGAGTGAGTGAGTTAGGAGGCTTTGGACTTGAGGGACGAGTGAGTGAGTTAGGAGGCTTTGGACGAGAGGGACGAGTGAGTGAGTTAGGAGGCTTTGGACGAGTGAGTGAGTTAGGAGGCTTTGGACTTGAGGGACGAGTGAGTGAGTTAGGAGGCTTTGGACTTGAGGGACGAGTGAGTGAGTTAGGAGGCTTTGGACTTCAGGGACGAGTGAGTGAGTTAGGAGGCTTTGGACTTGAGGGACGAGTGAGTGAGTTAGGAGGTTTTGGACTTGAGGGACGAGTGAGTGAGTTAGGAGGCTTTGGACTTGAGGGACGAGTGAGTGAGTTAGGAGGCTTTGGACTTGAGGGACGAGTGAGTGAGTTAGGAGGCTTTGGACTTGAGGGACGAGTGAGTGAGTTAGGAGGCTTTGGACTTGAGGGACGAGTGAGTGAGTTAGGAGGCTTTGGACTTGAGGGACGAGTGAGTGAGTTAGGAGGCTTTGGACTTGAGGGACGAGTGAGTGAGTTAGGAGCCTTTGGACGAGTGAGTGAGTTAGGAGGCTTTGGACGAGTGAGTGAGTTAGGAGGCTTTGGACTAGTGAGTGAGTTAGGAGGCTTTGGACTTGAGGGACGAGTGAGTGAGTTAGGAGGCTTTGGACGAGTGAGTGAGTTAGGAGGCTTTGGACGAGTGAGTGAGTTAGGAGGCTTTGGACTTGAGGGACGAGTGAGTGAGTTAGGAGGCTTTGGACTTGAGGGACGAGTGAGTGAGTTAGGAGGCTTTGGACTTGAGGGACGAGTGAGTGAGTTAGGAGGCTTTGGACTTGAGGGACGAGTGAGTGAGTTAGGAGGCTTTGGACTTGAGGGACGAGTGAGTGAGTTAGGAGGCTTTGGACTTGAGGGACGAGTGAGTGAGTTAGGAGGCTTTGGACTTGAGGGACGAGTGAGTGAGTTAGGAGGCTTTGGACTTGAGGGACGAGTGAGTGAGTTCGGAGGCTTTGGACTTGAGGGACGAGTGAGTGAGTTAGGAGGCTTTGGACTTGAGGGACGAGTGAGTGAGTTAGGAGGCTTTGGACTTGAGGGACGAGTGAGTGAGTTGGGAGGCTTTGGACTTGAGGGACGAGTGAGTGAGTTGGGAGGCTTTGGACGAGTGAGTGAGTTGGGAGGCTTTGGACGCGTGAGTGAGTTGGGAGGCTTTGGACGCGTGAGTGCTTTGGGGGGCTTTGGACGCCTGAGTGTGTTGGGGGGCTTTGGACGCGTGAGTGCGTTGCGGGGCTTTGGACTTGAGGGACGCGTGAGTGCGTTGGGCTGCTTTGGACGCGTGAGTGCGTTGGGGGGCTTTGGACTTGAGGGACGCGTGAGTGCGTTGGGGGGCTTTGGACGCGTGAGTGCGTTGGGGGGCTTTGGACTTGAGGGACGAGTGAGTGCGTTGGGGGGCTTTGGACTTGAGGGACGCGTGAGTGCGTTGGGGGGCTTTGGACTTGAGGGACGCGTGAGTGCGTTGGGGGGCTTGGGACTTGAGGGACGCGTGAGTGCGTTGGGGGGCTTGGGACTTGAGGGACGCGTGAGTGCGTTGGGGGGCTTGGGACTTGAGGGACGCGTGAGTGCGTTGGGGGGCTTGGGACTTGAGGGACGCGTGAGTGCGTTGGGGGGCTTGGGACTTGAGGGACGCGTGAGTGCGTTGGGGGGCTTGGGACTTGAGGGACGCGTGAGTGCGTTGGGGGGCTTGGGACTTGAGGGACGCGTGAGTGCTTTGGGAGGCTTGGGACTTGAGGGATGCGTGAGTGCGTTGGGGGGCTTGGGACCTGAGGGACGCGTGAGTGCTTTGTGGGGCTTGGGACTTGAGGGACGAGTGAGTGAGTTAGGAGGCTTTGGACTAGTGAGTGAGTTAGGATGCTTTGGACTTGAGGGACGAGTGAGTGAGTTAGGAGGCTTTGGACGAGTGAGTGAGTTAGGAGGCTTTGGACGAGTGAGTGAGTTAGGAGGCTTTGGACTTGAGGGACAAGTGAGTGAGTTAGGAGGCTTTGGACTTGAGGGACGAGTGAGTGAGTTAGGAGGCTTTGGACTTGAGGGACGAGTGAGTGAGTTAGGAGGCTTTGGACAAGTGAGTGAGTTAGGAGGCTTTGGACGAGTGAGTGAGTTAGGAGGCTTTGGACTTGAGGGACGTGTGAGTGAGTTAGGAGGCTTTGGACTTGAGGGACGAGTGAGTGAGTTAGGAGGCTTTGGACTTGAGGGACGAGTGAGTGAGTTAGGAGGCTTTGGACTTGAGGGACGAGTGAGTGAGTTAGGAGGCTTTGGACTTGAGGGACGAGTGAGTGAGTTAGGAGGCTTTGGACTTGAGGGACGAGTGAGTGAGTTAGGAGGCTTTGGACTTGAGGGACGAGTGAGTGAGTTAGGAGGCTTTGGACTTGAGGGACGAGTGAGTGAGTTAGGAGGCTTTGGACTTGAGGGACGAGTGAGTGAGTTAGGAGGCTTTGGACGAGTGAGTGAGTTAGGAGGCTTTGGACGAGTGAGTGAGTTAGGAGGCTTTGGACTTGAGGGACGAGTGAGTGAGTTAGGAGGCTTTGGACTTGAGGGACGAGTGAGTGAGTTAGGAGGCTTTGGATTTGAGGGACGAGTGAGTGAGTTAGGAGGCTTTGGACTTGAGGGACGAGTGAGTGAGTTAGGAGGCTTTGGACTTGAGGGACGAGTGAGTGAGTTAGGAGGCTTTGGACTTGAGGGACGAGTGAGTGAGTTAGGAGGCTTTGGACGAGAGGGACGAGTGAGTGAGTTAGGAGGCTTTGGACGAGAGGGACGAGTGAGTGAGTTAGGAGGCTTTGGACGAGAGGGACGAGTGAGTGAGTTAGGAGGCTTTGGACGAGAGGGACGAGTGAGTGAGTTAGGAGGCTTTGGACTTGAGAGACGAGTGAGTGAGCTAGGAGGCTTTGGACTTGAGGGACGAGTGAGTGAGTTAGGAGGCTTTGGACTTGAGGGACGAGTGAGTGAGCTAGGAGGCTTTGGACTTGAGGGACGAGTGAGTGAGCTAGGAGGCTTTGGACTTGAGGGACGAGTGAGTGATTTAGGAGGCTTTGGACTTGAGGGACGAGTGAGTGAGTTAGGAGGCTTTGGACTTGAGGGACGAGTGAGTGAGTTAGGAGGCTTTGGACTTGAGGGACGAGTGAGTTAGTAAGGAGGCTTTGGACTTGAGGGACGAGTGAGTGAGTTAGAAGGCTTTGGACGAGAGGGACGAGTGAGTGAGTTAGGAGGCTTTGGACGAGAGGAACGAGTGAGTGAGTTAGGAGGCTTTGGACTTGAGGGACGAGTGAGTGAGTTAGGAGGCTTTGGACTTGAGGGACGAGTGAGTGAGTTAGGAGGCTTTGGACGAGAGGGACGAGTGAGTGAGTTAGGAGGCTTTGGACTTGAGGGACGAGTGAGTGAGTTAGGAGGCTTTGGACGAGAGGGACGAGTGAGTGAGTTAGGAGGCTTTGGACGAGAGGGACGAGTGAGTGAGTTAGGAGGCTTTGGACTTGAGGGACGAGTGAGTGAGTTAGGAGGCTTTGGACTTGAGGGACGAGTGAGTGAGTTAGGAGGCTTTGGACTTGAGGGACGAGTGAGTGAGTTAGGAGGCTTTGGACTTGAGGGACGAGTGAGTGAGTTAGGAGGCTTTGGTCTTGAGGGACGAGTGAGTGAGTTAGGAGGCTTTGGACTTGAGGGACGAGTGAGTGAGTTAGGAGGCTTTGGACGAGAGGGACGAGTGAGTGAGTTAGGAGGCTTTGGACTTGAGGGACGAGTGAGTGAGTTAGGAGGCTTTGGACTTGAGGGACGAGTGAGTGAGTTAGGAGGCTTTGGACTTGAGGGACGAGTGAGGGAGTTAGGAGGCTTTGGACGAGTGAGTGAGTTAGGAGGCTTTGGACTTGAGGGACGAGTGAGTGAGTTAGGAGGCTTTGGACTTGAGGGACGAGTGAGTGAGTTAGGAGGCTTTGGACGAGAGGGACGAGTGAGTGAGTTAGGAGGCTTTGGACGAGTGAGTGAGTTAGGAGGCTTTGGACTTGAGGGACGAGTGAGTGAGTTAGGAGGCTTTGGACTTGAGGGACGAGTGAGTGAGTTAGGAGGCTTTGGACGAGAGGGACGAGTGAGTGAGTTAGGAGGCTTTGGACGAGTGAGTGAGTTAGGAGGCTTTGGACTTGAGGGACGAGTGAGTGAGTTAGGAGGCTTTGGACTTGAGGGACGAGTGAGTGAGTTAGGAGGCTTTGGACTTGAGGGACGAGTGAGTGAGTTAGGAGGCTTTGGACTTGAGGGACGAGTGAGTGAGTTAGGAGGTTTTGGACTTGAGGGACGAGTGAGTGAGTTAGGAGGCTTTGGACTTGAGGGACGAGTGAGTGAGTTAGGATGCTTTGGACTTGAGGGACGAGTGAGTGAGTTAGGAGGCTTTGGACTTGAGGGACGAGTGAGTGAGTTAGGAGGCTTTGGACTTGAGGGACGAGTGAGTGAGTTAGGAGGCTTTGGACTTGAGGGACGAGTGAGTGAGTTAGGAGGCTTTGGACTTGAGGGACGAGTGAGTGAGTTAGGAGGCTTTGGACTTGAGGGACGAGTGAGTGAGTTAGGAGGCTTTGGACTTGAGGGACGAGTGATTGAGTTAGGAGGCTTTGGACTTGAGGGACGAGTGAGTGAGTTAGGAGGCTTTGGACTTGAGGGACGAGTGAGTGAGTTAGGAGGCTTTGGACTTGAGGGACGAGTGAGTGAGTTAGGAGGCTTTGGACTTGAGGGACGAGTGAGTGAGTTAGGAGGCTTTGGACTTGAGGGACGAGTGAGTGAGTTAGGAGGGTTTGGACTTGAGGGACGAGTGAGTGAGTTAGGAGGCTTTGGACGAGTGAGTGAGTTAGGAGGCTTTGGACTTGAGGGACGAGTGAGTGAGTTAGGAGGCTTTGGACGAGTGAGTGAGTTAGGAGGCTTTGGACTTGAGGGACGAGTGAGTGAGTTAGGAGGCTTTGGACGAGTGAGTGAGTTAGGAGGCTTTGGACTTGAGGGACGAGTGAGTGAGTTAGGAGGCTTTGGACTTGAGGGACGAGTGAGTGAGTTAGGAGGCTTTGGACAAGTGAGTGAGTTAGGAGGCTTTGGACGAGTGAGTGAGTTAGGAGGCTTTGGACTTGAGGGACGTGTGAGTGAGTTAGGAGGCTTTGGACTTGAGGGACGAGTGAGTGAGTTAGGAGGCTTTGGACTTGAGGGACGAGTGAGTGAGTTAGGAGGCTTTGGACTTGAGGGACGAGTGAGTGAGTTAGGAGGCTTTGGACTTGAGGGACGAGTGAGTGAGTTAGGAGGCTTTGGACTTGAGGGACGAGTGAGTGAGTTAGGAGGCTTTGGACTTGAGGGACGAGTGAGTGAGTTAGGAGGCTTTGGACTTGAGGGACGAGTGAGTGAGTTAGGAGGCTTTGGACGAGTGAGTGAGTTAGGAGGCTTTGGACGAGTGAGTGAGTTAGGAGGCTTTGGACTTGAGGGACGAGTGAGTGAGTTAGGAGGCTTTGGACTTGAGGGACGAGTGAGTGAGTTAGGAGGCTTTGGACTTGAGGGACGAGTGAGTGAGTTAGGAGGCTTTGGACTTGAGGGACGAGTGAGTGAGTTAGGAGGCTTTGGACTTGAGGGACGAGTGAGTGAGTTAGGAGGCTTTGGACTTGAGGGACGAGTGAGTGAGTTAGGAGGCTTTGGACGAGAGGGACGAGTGAGTGAGTTAGGAGGCTTTGGACGAGAGGGACGAGTGAGTGAGTTAGGAGGCTTTGGACGAGAGGGACGAGTGAGTGAGTTAGGAGGCTTTGGACGAGAGGGACGAGTGAGTGAGTTAGGAGGCTTTGGACTTGAGGGACGAGTGAGTGAGCTACGAGACTTTGGGCTTGAGGGACGAGTGAGTGAGTTAGGAGGCTTTGGACTTGAGGGACGAGTGAGTGAGTTAGGAGGCTTTGGACTTGAGGGACGAGTGAGTGAGTTAGGAGGCTTTGGACTTGAGGGACGAGTGAGTGAGTTAGGAGGCTTTGGACTTGAGGGACGAGTGAGTGAGTTAGGAGGCTTTGGTCTTGAGGGACGAGTGAGTGAGTTAGGAGGCTTTGGACTTGAGGGACGAGTGAGTGAGTTAGGAGGCTTTGGACTTGAGGGACGAGTGAGTGAGTTAGGAGGCTTTGGACTTGAGGGACGAGTGAGTGAGTTGGGAGGCTTTGGACTTGAGGGACGAGTGAGTGAGTTGGGAGGCTTTGGACGAGTGAGTGAGTTGGGAGGCTTTGGACGCGTGAGTGAGTTGGGAGGCTTTGGACGCGTGAGTGCTTTGGGGGGCTTTGGACGCCTGAGTGTGTTGGGGGGCTTTGGACGCGTGAGTGCGTTGCGGGGCTTTGGACTTGAGGGACGCGTGAGTGCGTTGGGCTGCTTTGGACGCGTGAGTGCGTTGGGGGGCTTTGGACTTGAGGGACGCGTGAGTGCGTTGGGGGGCTTTGGACGCGTGAGTGCGTTGGGGGGCTTTGGACTTGAGGGACGAGTGAGTGCGTTGGGGGGCTTTGGACTTGAGGGACGCGTGAGTGCGTTGGGGGGCTTTGGACTTGAGGGACGCGTGAGTGCGTTGGGGGGCTTGGGACTTGAGGGACGCGTGAGTGCGTTGGGGGGCTTGGGACTTGAGGGACGCGTGAGTGCGTTGGGGGGCTTGGGACTTGAGGGACGCGTGAGTGCGTTGGGGGGCTTGGGACTTGAGGGACGCGTGAGTGCGTTGGGGGGCTTGGGACTTGAGGGACGCGTGAGTGCGTTGGGGGGCTTGGGACTTGAGGGACGCGTGAGTGCGTTGGGGGGCTTGGGACTTGAGGGACGCGTGAGTGCTTTGGGAGGCTTGGGACTTGAGGGATGCGTGAGTGCGTTGGGGGGCTTGGGACCTGAGGGACGCGTGAGTGCTTTGTGGGGCTTGGGACTTGAGGGACGAGTGAGTGAGTTAGGAGGCTTTGGACTAGTGAGTGAGTTAGGATGCTTTGGACTTGAGGGACGAGTGAGTGAGTTAGGAGGCTTTGGACGAGTGAGTGAGTTAGGAGGCTTTGGACGAGTGAGTGAGTTAGGAGGCTTTGGACTTGAGGGACAAGTGAGTGAGTTAGGAGGCTTTGGACTTGAGGGACGAGTGAGTGAGTTAGGAGGCTTTGGACTTGAGGGACGAGTGAGTGAGTTAGGAGGCTTTGGACAAGTGAGTGAGTTAGGAGGCTTTGGACGAGTGAGTGAGTTAGGAGGCTTTGGACTTGAGGGACGTGTGAGTGAGTTAGGAGGCTTTGGACTTGAGGGACGAGTGAGTGAGTTAGGAGGCTTTGGACTTGAGGGACGAGTGAGTGAGTTAGGAGGCTTTGGACTTGAGGGACGAGTGAGTGAGTTAGGAGGCTTTGGACTTGAGGGACGAGTGAGTGAGTTAGGAGGCTTTGGACTTGAGGGACGAGTGAGTGAGTTAGGAGGCTTTGGACTTGAGGGACGAGTGAGTGAGTTAGGAGGCTTTGGACTTGAGGGACGAGTGAGTGAGTTAGGAGGCTTTGGACTTGAGGGACGAGTGAGTGAGTTAGGAGGCTTTGGACGAGTGAGTGAGTTAGGAGGCTTTGGACGAGTGAGTGAGTTAGGAGGCTTTGGACTTGAGGGACGAGTGAGTGAGTTAGGAGGCTTTGGACTTGAGGGACGAGTGAGTGAGTTAGGAGGCTTTGGATTTGAGGGACGAGTGAGTGAGTTAGGAGGCTTTGGACTTGAGGGACGAGTGAGTGAGTTAGGAGGCTTTGGACTTGAGGGACGAGTGAGTGAGTTAGGAGGCTTTGGACTTGAGGGACGAGTGAGTGAGTTAGGAGGCTTTGGACGAGAGGGACGAGTGAGTGAGTTAGGAGGCTTTGGACGAGAGGGACGAGTGAGTGAGTTAGGAGGCTTTGGACGAGAGGGACGAGTGAGTGAGTTAGGAGGCTTTGGACGAGAGGGACGAGTGAGTGAGTTAGGAGGCTTTGGACTTGAGGGACGAGTGAGTGAGCTACGAGACTTTGGGCTTGAGGGACGAGTGAGTGAGTTAGGAGGCTTTGGACTTGAGGGACGAGTGAGTGAGTTAGGAGGCTTTGGACTTGAGGGACGAGTGAGTGAGTTAGGAGGCTTTGGACTTGAGGGACGAGTGAGTGAGTTAGGAGGCTTTGGACTTGAGGGACGAGTGAGTGAGTTAGGAGGCTTTGGTCTTGAGGGACGAGTGAGTGAGTTAGGAGGCTTTGGACTTGAGGGACGAGTGAGTGAGTTAGGAGGCTTTGGACTTGAGGGACGAGTGAGTGAGTTAGGAGGCTTTGGACTTGAGGGACGAGTGAGTGAGTTGGGAGGCTTTGGACTTGAGGGACGAGTGAGTGAGTTGGGAGGCTTTGGACGAGTGAGTGAGTTGGGAGGCTTTGGACGCGTGAGTGAGTTGGGAGGCTTTGGACGCGTGAGTGCTTTGGGGGGCTTTGGACGCCTGAGTGTGTTGGGGGGCTTTGGACGCGTGAGTGCGTTGCGGGGCTTTGGACTTGAGGGACGCGTGAGTGCGTTGGGCTGCTTTGGACGCGTGAGTGCGTTGGGGGGCTTTGGACTTGAGGGACGCGTGAGTGCGTTGGGGGGCTTTGGACGCGTGAGTGCGTTGGGGGGCTTTGGACTTGAGGGACGAGTGAGTGCGTTGGGGGGCTTTGGACTTGAGGGACGCGTGAGTGCGTTGGGGGGCTTTGGACTTGAGGGACGCGTGAGTGCGTTGGGGGGCTTGGGACTTGAGGGACGCGTGAGTGCGTTGGGGGGCTTGGGACTTGAGGGACGCGTGAGTGCGTTGGGGGGCTTGGGACTTGAGGGACGCGTGAGTGCGTTGGGGGGCTTGGGACTTGAGGGACGCGTGAGTGCGTTGGGGGGCTTGGGACTTGAGGGACGCGTGAGTGCGTTGGGGGGCTTGGGACTTGAGGGACGCGTGAGTGCGTTGGGGGGCTTGGGACTTGAGGGACGCGTGAGT
Source organism: Coccyzus lansbergi (assembly GCA_033558105.1). Classification (NCBI taxonomy): domain Eukaryota; kingdom Metazoa; phylum Chordata; class Aves; order Cuculiformes; family Coccyzidae; genus Coccyzus; species Coccyzus lansbergi. Next base: position 307,202 of record JAUMJK010001174.1, read on the forward strand.
GCTTTGGGAGGCTTGGGACTTGAGGGATGCGTGAGTGCGTTGGGGGGCTTGGGACCTGAGGGACGCGTGAGTGCTTTGTGGGGCTTGGGACTTGAGGGACGAGTGAGTGAGTTAGGAGGCTTTGGACTAGTGAGTGAGTTAGGATGCTTTGGACTTGAGGGACGAGTGAGTGAGTTAGGAGGCTTTGGACGAGTGAGTGAGTTAGGAGGCTTTGGACGAGTGAGTGAGTTAGGAGGCTTTGGACTTGAGGGACAAGTGAGTGAGTTAGGAGGCTTTGGACTTGAGGGACGAGTGAGTGAGTTAGGAGGCTTTGGACTTGAGGGACGAGTGAGTGAGTTAGGAGGCTTTGGACAAGTGAGTGAGTTAGGAGGCTTTGGACGAGTGAGTGAGTTAGGAGGCTTTGGACTTGAGGGACGTGTGAGTGAGTTAGGAGGCTTTGGACTTGAGGGACGAGTGAGTGAGTTAGGAGGCTTTGGACTTGAGGGACGAGTGAGTGAGTTAGGAGGCTTTGGACTTGAGGGACGAGTGAGTGAGTTAGGAGGCTTTGGACTTGAGGGACGAGTGAGTGAGTTAGGAGGCTTTGGACTTGAGGGACGAGTGAGTGAGTTAGGAGGCTTTGGACTTGAGGGACGAGTGAGTGAGTTAGGAGGCTTTGGACTTGAGGGACGAGTGAGTGAGTTAGGAGGCTTTGGACTTGAGGGACGAGTGAGTGAGTTAGGAGGCTTTGGACGAGTGAGTGAGTTAGGAGGCTTTGGACGAGTGAGTGAGTTAGGAGGCTTTGGACTTGAGGGACGAGTGAGTGAGTTAGGAGGCTTTGGACTTGAGGGACGAGTGAGTGAGTTAGGAGGCTTTGGATTTGAGGGACGAGTGAGTGAGTTAGGAGGCTTTGGACTTGAGGGACGAGTGAGTGAGTTAGGAGGCTTTGGACTTGAGGGACGAGTGAGTGAGTTAGGAGGCTTTGGACTTGAGGGACGAGTGAGTGAGTTAGGAGGCTTTGGACGAGAGGGACGAGTGAGTGAGTTAGGAGGCTTTGGACGAGAGGGACGAGTGAGTGAGTTAGGAGGCTTTGGACGAGAGGGACGAGTGAGTGAGTTAGGAGGCTTTGGACGAGAGGGACGAGTGAGTGAGTTAGGAGGCTTTGGACTTGAGAGACGAGTGAGTGAGCTAGGAGGCTTTGGACTTGAGGGACGAGTGAGTGAGTTAGGAGGCTTTGGACTTGAGGGACGAGTGAGTGAGCTAGGAGGCTTTGGACTTGAGGGACGAGTGAGTGAGCTAGGAGGCTTTGGACTTGAGGGACGAGTGAGTGATTTAGGAGGCTTTGGACTTGAGGGACGAGTGAGTGAGTTAGGAGGCTTTGGACTTGAGGGACGAGTGAGTGAGTTAGGAGGCTTTGGACTTGAGGGACGAGTGAGTTAGTAAGGAGGCTTTGGACTTGAGGGACGAGTGAGTGAGTTAGAAGGCTTTGGACGAGAGGGACGAGTGAGTGAGTTAGGAGGCTTTGGACGAGAGGAACGAGTGAGTGAGTTAGGAGGCTTTGGACTTGAGGGACGAGTGAGTGAGTTAGGAGGCTTTGGACTTGAGGGACGAGTGAGTGAGTTAGGAGGCTTTGGACGAGAGGGACGAGTGAGTGAGTTAGGAGGCTTTGGACTTGAGGGACGAGTGAGTGAGTTAGGAGGCTTTGGACGAGAGGGACGAGTGAGTGAGTTAGGAGGCTTTGGACGAGAGGGACGAGTGAGTGAGTTAGGAGGCTTTGGACTTGAGGGACGAGTGAGTGAGTTAGGAGGCTTTGGACTTGAGGGACGAGTGAGTGAGTTAGGAGGCTTTGGACTTGAGGGACGAGTGAGTGAGTTAGGAGGCTTTGGACTTGAGGGACGAGTGAGTGAGTTAGGAGGCTTTGGTCTTGAGGGACGAGTGAGTGAGTTAGGAGGCTTTGGACTTGAGGGACGAGTGAGTGAGTTAGGAGGCTTTGGACGAGAGGGACGAGTGAGTGAGTTAGGAGGCTTTGGACTTGAGGGACGAGTGAGTGAGTTAGGAGGCTTTGGACTTGAGGGACGAGTGAGTGAGTTAGGAGGCTTTGGACTTGAGGGACGAGTGAGGGAGTTAGGAGGCTTTGGACGAGTGAGTGAGTTAGGAGGCTTTGGACTTGAGGGACGAGTGAGTGAGTTAGGAGGCTTTGGACTTGAGGGACGAGTGAGTGAGTTAGGAGGCTTTGGACGAGAGGGACGAGTGAGTGAGTTAGGAGGCTTTGGACGAGTGAGTGAGTTAGGAGGCTTTGGACTTGAGGGACGAGTGAGTGAGTTAGGAGGCTTTGGACTTGAGGGACGAGTGAGTGAGTTAGGAGGCTTTGGACGAGAGGGACGAGTGAGTGAGTTAGGAGGCTTTGGACGAGTGAGTGAGTTAGGAGGCTTTGGACTTGAGGGACGAGTGAGTGAGTTAGGAGGCTTTGGACTTGAGGGACGAGTGAGTGAGTTAGGAGGCTTTGGACTTGAGGGACGAGTGAGTGAGTTAGGAGGCTTTGGACTTGAGGGACGAGTGAGTGAGTTAGGAGGTTTTGGACTTGAGGGACGAGTGAGTGAGTTAGGAGGCTTTGGACTTGAGGGACGAGTGAGTGAGTTAGGATGCTTTGGACTTGAGGGACGAGTGAGTGAGTTAGGAGGCTTTGGACTTGAGGGACGAGTGAGTGAGTTAGGAGGCTTTGGACTTGAGGGACGAGTGAGTGAGTTAGGAGGCTTTGGACTTGAGGGACGAGTGAGTGAGTTAGGAGGCTTTGGACTTGAGGGACGAGTGAGTGAGTTAGGAGGCTTTGGACTTGAGGGACGAGTGAGTGAGTTAGGAGGCTTTGGACTTGAGGGACGAGTGATTGAGTTAGGAGGCTTTGGACTTGAGGGACGAGTGAGTGAGTTAGGAGGCTTTGGACTTGAGGGACGAGTGAGTGAGTTAGGAGGCTTTGGACTTGAGGGACGAGTGAGTGAGTTAGGAGGCTTTGGACTTGAGGGACGAGTGAGTGAGTTAGGAGGCTTTGGACTTGAGGGACGAGTGAGTGAGTTAGGAGGGTTTGGACTTGAGGGACGAGTGAGTGAGTTAGGAGGCTTTGGACGAGTGAGTGAGTTAGGAGGCTTTGGACTTGAGGGACGAGTGAGTGAGTTAGGAGGCTTTGGACGAGTGAGTGAGTTAGGAGGCTTTGGACTTGAGGGACGAGTGAGTGAGTTAGGAGGCTTTGGACTTGAGGGACGAGTGAGTGAGTTAGGAGGCTTTGGACAAGTGAGTGAGTTAGGAGGCTTTGGACGAGTGAGTGAGTTAGGAGGCTTTGGACTTGAGGGACGTGTGAGTGAGTTAGGAGGCTTTGGACTTGAGGGACGAGTGAGTGAGTTAGGAGGCTTTGGACTTGAGGGACGAGTGAGTGAGTTAGGAGGCTTTGGACTTGAGGGACGAGTGAGTGAGTTAGGAGGCTTTGGACTTGAGGGACGAGTGAGTGAGTTAGGAGGCTTTGGACTTGAGGGACGAGTGAGTGAGTTAGGAGGCTTTGGACTTGAGGGACGAGTGAGTGAGTTAGGAGGCTTTGGACTTGAGGGACGAGTGAGTGAGTTAGGAGGCTTTGGACGAGTGAGTGAGTTAGGAGGCTTTGGACGAGTGAGTGAGTTAGGAGGCTTTGGACTTGAGGGACGAGTGAGTGAGTTAGGAGGCTTTGGACTTGAGGGACGAGTGAGTGAGTTAGGAGGCTTTGGACTTGAGGGACGAGTGAGTGAGTTAGGAGGCTTTGGACTTGAGGGACGAGTGAGTGAGTTAGGAGGCTTTGGACTTGAGGGACGAGTGAGTGAGTTAGGAGGCTTTGGACTTGAGGGACGAGTGAGTGAGTTAGGAGGCTTTGGACGAGAGGGACGAGTGAGTGAGTTAGGAGGCTTTGGACGAGAGGGACGAGTGAGTGAGTTAGGAGGCTTTGGACGAGAGGGACGAGTGAGTGAGTTAGGAGGCTTTGGACGAGAGGGACGAGTGAGTGAGTTAGGAGGCTTTGGACTTGAGGGACGAGTGAGTGAGCTACGAGACTTTGGGCTTGAGGGACGAGTGAGTGAGTTAGGAGGCTTTGGACTTGAGGGACGAGTGAGTGAGTTAGGAGGCTTTGGACTTGAGGGACGAGTGAGTGAGTTAGGAGGCTTTGGACTTGAGGGACGAGTGAGTGAGTTAGGAGGCTTTGGACTTGAGGGACGAGTGAGTGAGTTAGGAGGCTTTGGTCTTGAGGGACGAGTGAGTGAGTTAGGAGGCTTTGGACTTGAGGGACGAGTGAGTGAGTTAGGAGGCTTTGGACGAGAGGGACGAGTGAGTGAGTTAGGAGGCTTTGGACTTGAGGGACGAGTGAGTGAGTTAGGAGGCTTTGGACTTGAGGGACGAGTGAGTGAGTTAGGAGGCTTTGGACTTGAGGGACGAGTGAGTGAGTTAGGAGGCTTTGGACGAGTGAGTGAGTTAGGAGGCTTTGGACTTGAGGGACGAGTGAGTGAGTTAGGAGGCTTTGGACTTGAGGGACGAGTGAGTGAGTTAGGAGGCTTTGGACGAGAGGGACGAGTGAGTGAGTTAGGAGGCTTTGGACGAGTGAGTGAGTTAGGAGGCTTTGGACTTGAGGGACGAGTGAGTGAGTTAGGAGGCTTTGGACTTGAGGGACGAGTGAGTTAGGAGGCTTTGGACGAGAGGGACGAGTGAGTGAGTTAGGAGGCTTTGGACGAGTGAGTGAGTTAGGAGGCTTTGGACTTGAGGGACGAGTGAGTGAGTTAGGAGGCTTTGGACTTGAGGGACGAGTGAGTGAGTTTGGAGGCTTTGGACTTGAGGGACGAGTGAGTGAGTTAGGAGGCTTTGGACTTGAGGGACGAGTGAGTGAGTTAGGAGGTTTTGGACTTGAGGGACGAGTGAGTGAGTTAGGAGGCTTTGGACTTGAGGGACGAGTGAGTGAGTTAGGATGCTTTGGACTTGAGGGACGAGTGAGTGAGTTAGGAGGCTTTGGACTTGAGGGACGAGTGAGTGAGTTAGGAGGCTTTGGACTTGAGGGACGAGTGAGTGAGTTAGGAGGCTTTGGACTTGAGGGACGAGTGAGTGAGTTAGGAGGCTTTGGACTTGAGGGACGAGTGAGTGAGTTAGGAGGCTTTGGACTTGAGGGACGAGTGAGTGAGTTAGGAGGCTTTGGACTTGAGGGACGAGTGATTGAGTTAGGAGGCTTTGGACTTGAGGGACGAGTGAGTGAGTTAGGAGGCTTTGGACTTGAGGGACGAGTGAGTGAGTTAGGAGGCTTTGGACTTGAGGGACGAGTGAGTGAGTTAGGAGGCTTTGGACTTGAGGGACGAGTGAGTGAGTTAGGAGGCTTTGGACTTGAGTGACGAGTGAGTGAGTTAGGAGGCTTTGGACTTGAGGGACGAGTGAGTGAGTTAGGAGGCTTTGGACGAGTGAGTGAGTTAGGAGGCTTTGGACTTGAGGGACGAGTGAGTGAGTTAGGAGGCTTTGGACTTGAGGGACGAGTGAGTGAGTTAGGAGGCTTTGGACTTGAGGGACGAGTGAGTGAGTTAGGAGGCTTTGGACTTGAGGGACGAGTGAGTGAGTTAGGAGGCTTTGGACTTGAGGGACGAGTGAGTGAGTTAGGAGGCTTTGGACTTGAGGGACGAGTGAGTGAGTTAGGAGGCTTTGGACTTGAGGGACGAGTGAGTGAGTTAGGAGGCTTTGGACGAGTGAGTGAGTTAGGAGGCTTTGGACGAGTGAGTGAGTTAGGAGGCTTTGGACTTGAGGGACGAGTGAGTGAGTTAGGAGGCTTTGGACTTGAGGGACGAGTGAGTGAGTTAGGAGGCTTTGGACTTGAGGGACGAATGAGTGAGTTAGGAGGCTTTGGACTTGAGGGACGAGTGAGTGAGTTAGGAGGCTTTGGACTTGAGGGACGAGTGAGTGAGTTAGGAGGCTTTGGACTTGAGGGACGAGTGAGTTAGTAAGGAGGCTTTGGACTTGAGGGACGAGTGAGTGAGTTAGAAGGCTTTGGACGAGAGGGACGAGTGAGTGAGTTAGGAGGCTTTGGACGAGAGGAACGAGTGAGTGAGTTAGGAGGCTTTGGACTTGAGGGACGAGTGAGTGAGTTAGGAGGCTTTGGACTTGAGGGACGAGTGAGTGAGTTAGGAGGCTTTGGACGAGAGGGACGAGTGAGTGAGTTAGGAGGCTTTGGACGAGAGGGACGAGTGAGTGAGTTAGGAGGCTTTGGACGAGAGGGACGAGTGAGTGAGTTAGGAGGCTTTGGACGAGAGGGACGAGTGAGTGAGTTAGGAGGCTTTGGACTTGAGGGACGAGTGAGTGAGTTAGGAGGCTTTGGACTTGAGGGACGAGTGAGTGAGTTAGGAGGCTTTGGACTTGAGGGACGAGTGAGTGAGTTAGGAGGCTTTGGACTTGAGGGACGAGTGAGTGAGTTAGGAGGCTTTGGTCTTGAGGGACGAGTGAGTGAGTTAGGAGGCTTTGGACTTGAGGGACGAGTGAGTGAGTTAGGAGGCTTTGGACGAGAGGGACGAGTGAGTGAGTTAGGAGGCTTTGGACTTGAGGGACGAGTGAGTGAGTTAGGAGGCTTTGGACTTGAGGGACGAGTGAGTGAGTTAGGAGGCTTTGGACTTGAGGGACGAGTGAGGGAGTTAGGAGGCTTTGGACGAGTGAGTGAGTTAGGAGGCTTTGGACTTGAGGGACGAGTGAGTGAGTTAGGAGGCTTTGGACTTGAGGGACGAGTGAGTGAGTTAGGAGGCTTTGGACGAGAGGGACGAGTGAGTGAGTTAGGAGGCTTTGGACGAGTGAGTGAGTTAGGAGGCTTTGGACTTGAGGGACGAGTGAGTGAGTTAGGAGGCTTTGGACTTGAGGGACGAGTGAGTGAGTTAGGAGGCTTTGGACGAGAGGGACGAGTGAGTGAGTTAGGAGGCTTTGGACGAGTGAGTGAGTTAGGAGGCTTTGGACTTGAGGGACGAGTGAGTGAGTTAGGAGGCTTTGGACTTGAGGGACGAGTGAGTGAGTTAGGAGGCTTTGGACTTGAGGGACGAGTGAGTGAGTTAGGAGGCTTTGGACTTGAGGGACGAGTGAGTGAGTTAGGAGGTTTTGGACTTGAGGGACGAGTGAGTGAGTTAGGAGGCTTTGGACTTGAGGGACGAGTGAGTGAGTTAGGATGCTTTGGACTTGAGGGATGAGTGAGTGAGTTAGGAGGCTTTGGACTTGAGGGACGAGTGAGTGAGTTAGGAGGCTTTGGACTTGAGGGACGAGTGAGTGAGTTAGGAGGCTTTGGACTTGAGGGACGAGTGAGTGAGTTAGGAGGCTTTGGACTTGAGGGACGAGTGAGTGAGTTAGGAGGCTTTGGACTTGAGGGACGAGTGAGTGAGTTAGGAGGCTTTGGACTTGAGGGACGAGTGATTGAGTTAGGAGGCTTTGGACTTGAGGGACGAGTGAGTGAGTTAGGAGGCTTTGGACTTGAGGGACGAGTGAGTGAGTTAGGAGGCTTTGGACTTGAGGGACGAGTGAGTGAGTTAGGAGGCTTTGGACTTGAGGGACGAGTGAGTGAGTTAGGAGGCTTTGGACTTGAGTGACGAGTGAGTGAGTTAGGAGGCTTTGGACTTGAGGGACGAGTGAGTGAGTTAGGAGGCTTTGGACGAGTGAGTGAGTTAGGAGGCTTTGGACTTGAGGGACGAGTGAGTGAGTTAGGAGGCTTTGGACGAGTGAGTGAGTTAGGAGGCTTTGGACTTGAGGGACGAGTGAGTGAGTTAGGAGGCTTTGGACTTGAGGGACGAGTGAGTGAGTTAGGAGGCTTTGGACAAGTGAGTGAGTTAGGAGGCTTTGGACGAGTGAGTGAGTTAGGAGGCTTTGGACTTGAGGGACGTGTGAGTGAGTTAGGAGGCTTTGGACTTGAGGGACGAGTGAGTGAGTTAGGAGGCTTTGGACTTGAGGGACGAGTGAGTGAGTTAGGAGGCTTTGGACTTGAGGGACGAGTGAGTGAGTTAGGAGGCTTTGGACTTGAGGGACGAGTGAGTGAGTTAGGAGGCTTTGGACTTGAGGGACGAGTGAGTGAGTTAGGAGGCTTTGGACTTGAGGGACGAGTGAGTGAGTTAGGAGGCTTTGGACTTGAGGGACGAGTGAGTGAGTTAGGAGGCTTTGGACGAGTGAGTGAGTTAGGAGGCTTTGGACGAGTGAGTGAGTTAGGAGGCTTTGGACTTGAGGGACGAGTGAGTGAGTTAGGAGGCTTTGGACTTGAGGGACGAGTGAGTGAGTTAGGAGGCTTTGGACTTGAGGGACGAGTGAGTGAGTTAGGAGGCTTTGGACTTGAGGGACGAGTGAGTGAGTTAGGAGGCTTTGGACTTGAGGGACGAGTGAGTGAGTTAGGAGGCTTTGGACTTGAGGGACGAGTGAGTGAGTTAGGAGGCTTTGGACTTGAGGGACGAGTGAGTGAGTTAGGAGGCTTTGGACGAGAGGGACGAGTGAGTGAGTTAGGAGGCTTTGGACGAGAGGGACGAGTGAGTGAGTTAGGAGGCTTTGGACGAGAGGGACGAGTGAGTGAGTTAGGAGGCTTTGGACGAGAGGGACGAGTGAGTGAGTTAGGAGGCTTTGGACTTGAGGGACGAGTGAGTGAGCTACGAGACTTTGGGCTTGAGGGACGAGTGAGTGAGTTAGGAGGCTTTGGACTTGAGGGACGAGTGAGTGAGTTAGGAGGCTTTGGACTTGAGGGACGAGTGAGTGAGTTAGGAGGCTTTGGACTTGAGGGACGAGTGAGTGAGTTAGGAGGCTTTGGACTTGAGGGACGAGTGAGTGAGTTAGGAGGCTTTGGTCTTGAGGGACGAGTGAGTGAGTTAGGAGGCTTTGGACTTGAGGGACGAGTGAGTGAGTTAGGAGGCTTTGGACGAGAGGGACGAGTGAGTGAGTTAGGAGGCTTTGGACTTGAGGGACGAGTGAGTGTGTTAGGAGGCTTTGGACTTGAGGGACGAGTGAGTGAGTTAGGAGGCTTTGGACTTGAGGGACGAGTGAGTGAGTTAGGAGGCTTTGGACGAGTGAGTGAGTTAGGAGGCTTTGGACTTGAGGGACGAGTGAGTGAGTTAGGAGGCTTTGGACTTGAGGGACGAGTGAGTGAGTTAGGAGGCTTTGGACGAGAGGGACGAGTGAGTGAGTTAGGAGGCTTTGGACCAGTGAGTGAGTTAGGAGGCTTTGGACTTGAGGGACGAGTGAGTGAGTTAGGAGGCTTTGGACTTGAGGGACGAGTGAGTGAGTTAGGAGGCTTTGGACGAGAGGGACGAGTGAGTGAGTTAGGAGGCTTTGGACGAGTGAGTGAGTTAGGAGGCTTTGGACTTGAGGGACGAGTGAGTGAGTTAGGAGGCTTTGGACTTGAGGGACGAGTGAGTGAGTTAGGAGGCTTTGGACTTGAGGGACGAGTGAGTGAGTTAGGAGGCTTTGGACTTGAGGGACGAGTGAGTGAGTTAGGAGGTTTTGGACTTGAGGGACGAGTGAGTGAGTTAGGAGGCTTTGGACTTGAGGGACGAGTGAGTGAGTTAGGATGCTTTGGACTTGAGGGACGAGTGAGTGAGTTAGGAGGCTTTGGACTTGAGGGACGAGTGAGTGAGTTAGGAGGCTTTGGACTTGAGGGACGAGTGAGTGAGTTAGGAGGCTTTGGACTTGAGGGACGAGTGAGTGAGTTAGGAGGCTTTGGACTTGAGGGACGAGTGAGTGAGTTAGGAGGCTTTGGACTTGAGGGACGAGTGAGTGAGTTAGGAGGCTTTGGACTTGAGGGACGAGTGATTGAGTTAGGAGGCTTTGGACTTGAGGGACGAGTGAGTGAGTTAGGAGGCTTTGGACTTGAGGGACGAGTGAGTGAGTTAGGAGGCTTTGGACTTGAGGGACGAGTGAGTGAGTTAGGAGGCTTTGGACTTGAGGGACGAGTGAGTGAGTTAGGAGGCTTTGGACTTGAGGGACGAGTGAGTGAGTTAGGAGGCTTTGGACTTGAGGGACGAGTGAGTGAGTTAGGAGGCTTTGGACGAGTGAGTGAGTTAGGAGGCTTTGGACTTGAGGGACGAGTGAGTGAGTTAGGAGGCTTTGGACGAGTGAGTGAGTTAGGAGGCTTTGGACTTGAGGGACGAGTGAGTGAGTTAGGAGGCTTTGGACTTGAGGGACGAGTGAGTGAGTTAGGAGGCTTTGGACAAGTGAGTGAGTTAGGAGGCTTTGGACGAGTGAGTGAGTTAGGAGGCTTTGGACTTGAGGGACGTGTGAGTGAGTTAGGAGGCTTTGGACTTGAGGGACGAGTGAGTGAGTTAGGAGGCTTTGGACTTGAGGGACGAGTGAGTGAGTTAGGAGGCTTTGGACTTGAGGGACGAGTGAGTGAGTTAGGAGGCTTTGGACTTGAGGGACGAGTGAGTGAGTTAGGAGGCTTTGGACTTGAGGGACGAGTGAGTGAGTTAGGAGGCTTTGGACTTGAGGGACGAGTGAGTGAGTTAGGAGGCTTTGGACTTGAGGGACGAGTGAGTGAGTTAGGAGGCTTTGGACGAGTGAGTGAGTTAGGAGGCTTTGGACGAGTGAGTGAGTTAGGAGGCTTTGGACTTGAGGGACGAGTGAGTGAGTTAGGAGGCTTTGGACTTGAGGGACGAGTGAGTGAGTTAGGAGGCTTTGGACTTGAGGGACGAATGAGTGAGTTAGGAGGCTTTGGACTTGAGGGACGAGTGAGTGAGTTAGGAGGCTTTGGACTTGAGGGACGAGTGAGTGAGTTAGGAGGCTTTGGACTTGAGGGACGAGTGAGTGAGTTAGGAGGCTTTGGACGAGAGGGACGAGTGAGTGAGTTAGGAGGCTTTGGACGAGAGGGACGAGTGAGTGAGTTAGGAGGCTTTGGACGAGAGGGACGAGTGACTGAGTTAGGAGGCTTTGGACGAGAGGGACGAGTGAGTGAGTTAGGAGGCTTTGGACGAGAGGGACGAGTGAGTGAGTTAGGAGGCTTTGGACTTGAGGGACGAGTGAGTGAGCTACGAGGCTTTGGGCTTGAGGGACGAGTGAGTGAGTTAGGAGGCTTTGGACTTGAGGGACGAGTGAGTGAGTTAGGAGGCTTTGGACTTGAGGGACGAGTGAGTGAGCTAGGAGGCTTTGGACTTGAGGGACGAGTGAGTCAGCTAGGAGGCTTTGGACTTGAGGGACGAGTGAGTGATTTAGGAGGCTTTGGACTTGAGGGACGAGTGAGTGAGTTAGGAGGCTTTGGACTTGAGGGACGAGTGAGTGAGTTAGGAGGCTTTGGACTTGAGGGACGAGTGAGTTAGTAAGGAGGCTTTGGACTTGAGGGACGAGTGAGTGAGTTAGGAGGCTTTGGATGAGAGGGACGAGTGAGTGAGTTAGGAGGCTTTGGACGAGAGGAACGAGTGAGTGAGTTAGGAGGCTTTGGACTTGAGGGACGAGTGAGTGAGGTAGGAGGCTTTGGACTTGAGGGACGAGTGAGTGAGTTAGGAGGCTTTGGACGAGAGGGACGAGTGATTGAGTTAGGAGTCTTTGGACGAGAGGGACGAGTGAGTGAGTTAGGAGGCTTTGGACGAGAGGGACGAGTGAGTGAGTTAGGAGGCTTTGGACGAGAGGGACGAGTGAGTGAGTTAGGAGGCTTTGGACTTGAGGGACGAGTGAGTGAGTTAGGAGGCTTTGGACTTGAGGGACGAGTGAGTGAGTTAGCAGGCTTTGGACTTGAGGGACGAGTGAGTGAGTTAGGAGGCTTTGGACTTGAGGGACGAGTGAGTGAGTTAGGAGGCTTTGGACTTGAGGGACGAGTGAGTGAGTTAGGAGGCTTTGGACTTGAGGGACGAGTGAGTGAGCTAGGAGGCTTTGGACTTGAGGGACGAGTGAGTGAGCTAGGAGGCTTTGGACTTGAGGGACGAGTGAGTGAGCTAGGAGGCTTTGGACTTGAGGGACGAGTGAGTGATTTAGGAGGCTTTGGACTTGAGGGACGAGTGAGTGAGTTAGGAGGCTTTGGACTTGAGGGACGAGTGAGTGAGTTAGGAGGCTTTGGACTTGAGGGACGAGTGAGTTAGTAAGGAGGCTTTGGACGAGAGGGACGAGTGAGTGAGTTAGGAGGCTTTGGACGAGAGGGACGAGTGAGTGAGTTAGGAGGCTTTGGACGTGAGGGACGAGTGAGTGAGTTAGGAGGCTTTGGACTTGAGGGACGAGTGAGTGAGTTAGGAGGCTTTGGACTTGAGGGACGAGTGAGTGAGTTAGGAGGCTTTGGACTTGAGGGACGAGTGAGTGAGTTAGGAGGCTTTGGACATGAGGGACGAGTGAGTGAGTTAGGAGGCTTTGGACTTGAGGGACGAGTGAGTGAGTTAGGAGGCTTTGGACGAGAGGGACGAGTGAGTGAGTTAGGAGGCTTTGGACTTGAGGGACGAGTGAGGGAGTTAGGAGGCTTTGGACTTGAGGGACGAGTGAGGGAGTTAGGAGGCTTTGGACGAGTGAGTGAGTTAGGAGGCTTTGGACTTGAGGGACGAGTGAGTGAGTTAGGAGGCTTTGGACTTGAGGGACGAGTGAGTGAGTTAGGAGGCTTTGGACTTGAGGGACGAGTGAGTGAGTTAGGAGGCTTTGGACTTGAGGGACGAGTGAGTGAGTTAAAAGGCTTTGGACTTGAGGGACGAGTGAGTGAGTTAGGAGGCTTTGGACGAGAGGGACGAGTGAGTGAGTTAGGAGGCTTTGGACGAGAGGGACGAGTGAGTGAGTTAGGAGGCTTTGGACTTGAGGGACGAGTGAGTGAGTTAGGAGGCTTTGGACTTGAGGGACGAGTGAGGGAGTTAGGAGGCTTTGGACTTGAGGGACGAGTGAGGGAGTTAGGAGGCTTTGGACGAGTGAGTGAGTTAGGAGGCTTTGGACTTGAGGGACGAGTGAGTGAGTTAGGAGGCTTTGGACTTGAGGGACGAGTGAGTGAGTTAGGAGGCTTTGGACGAGAGGGACGAGTGAGTGAGTTAGGAGGCTTTGGACGAGTGAGTGAGTTAGGAGGCTTTGGACTTGAGGGACGAGTGAGTGAGTTAGGAGGCTTTGGACTTGAGGGACGAGTGAGTGAGTTAGGAGGCTTTGGACGAGAGGGACGAGTGAGTGAGTTAGGAGGCTTTGGACGAGAGGGACGAGTGAGTGAGTTAGGAGGCTTTGGACTTGAGGGACGAGTGAGTGAGTTAGGAGGCTTTGGACTTGAGGGACGAGTGAGTGAGTTAGCAGGCTTTGGACTTGAGGGACGAGTGAGTGAGTTAGGAGGCTTTGGACTTGAGGGACGAGTGAGTGAGTTAGGAGGCTTTGGACTTGAGGGACGAGTGAGTGAGTTAGGAGGCTTTGGACTTGAGGGACGAGTGAGTGAGCTAGGAGGCTTTGGACTTGAGGGACGAGTGAGTGAGCTAGGAGGCTTTGGACTTGAGGGACGAGTGAGTGAGCTAGGAGGCTTTGGACTTGAGGGACGAGTGAGTGATTTAGGAGGCTTTGGACTTGAGGGACGAGTGAGTGAGTTAGGAGGCTTTGGACTTGAGGGACGAGTGAGTGAGTTAGGAGGCTTTGGACTTGAGGGACGAGTGAGTTAGTAAGGAGGCTTTGGACGAGAGGGACGAGTGAGTGAGTTAGGAGGCTTTGGACGAGAGGGACGAGTGAGTGAGTTAGGAGGCTTTGGACGTGAGGGACGAGTGAGTGAGTTAGGAGGCTTTGGACTTGAGGGACGAGTGAGTGAGTTAGGAGGCTTTGGACTTGAGGGACGAGTGAGTGAGTTAGGAGGCTTTGGACTTGAGGGACGAGTGAGTGAGTTAGGAGGCTTTGGACATGAGGGACGAGTGAGTGAGTTAGGAGGCTTTGGACTTGAGGGACGAGTGAGTGAGTTAGGAGGCTTTGGACGAGAGGGACGAGTGAGTGAGTTAGGAGGCTTTGGACTTGAGGGACGAGTGAGGGAGTTAGGAGGCTTTGGACTTGAGGGACGAGTGAGGGAGTTAGGAGGCTTTGGACGAGTGAGTGAGTTAGGAGGCTTTGGACTTGAGGGACGAGTGAGTGAGTTAGGAGGCTTTGGACTTGAGGGACGAGTGAGTGAGTTAGGAGGCTTTGGACTTGAGGGACGAGTGAGTGAGTTAGGAGGCTTTGGACTTGAGGGACGAGTGAGTGAGTTAAAAGGCTTTGGACTTGAGGGACGAGTGAGTGAGTTAGGAGGCTTTGGACGAGAGGGACGAGTGAGTGAGTTAGGAGGCTTTGGACGAGAGGGACGAGTGAGTGAGTTAGGAGGCTTTGGACTTGAGGGACGAGTGAGTGAGTTAGGAGGCTTTGGACTTGAGGGACGAGTGAGGGAGTTAGGAGGCTTTGGACTTGAGGGACGAGTGAGGGAGTTAGGAGGCTTTGGACGAGTGAGTGAGTTAGGAGGCTTTGGACTTGAGGGACGAGTGAGTGAGTTAGGAGGCTTTGGACTTGAGGGACGAGTGAGTGAGTTAGGAGGCTTTGGACGAGAGGGACGAGTGAGTGAGTTAGGAGGCTTTGGACGAGTGAGTGAGTTAGGAGGCTTTGGACTTGAGGGACGAGTGAGTGAGTTAGGAGGCTTTGGACTTGAGGGACGAGTGAGTGAGTTAGGAGGCTTTGGACGAGAGGGACGAGTGAGTGAGTTAGGAGGCTTTGGACGAGTGAGTGAGTTAGGAGGCTTTGGACTTGAGGGACGAGTGAGTGAGTTAGGAGGCTTTGGACTTGAGGGACGAGTGAGTGAGTTAGGAGGCTTTGGACTTGAGGGACGAGTGAGTGAGTTAGGAGGCTTTGGACTTGAGGGACGAGTGAGTGAGTTAGGAGGCTTTGGACTTGAGGGACGAGTGAGTGAGTTAGGAGGCTTTGGACTTGAGGGACGAGTGAGTGAGTTAGGAGGCTTTGGACTTGAGGGACGAGTGAGTGAGTTAGGAGGCTTTGGACTTGAGGGACGAGTGAGTGAGTTAGGAGGCTTTGGACTTGAGGGACGAGTGAGTGAGTTAGGAGGCTTTGGACTTGAGGGACGAGTGAGTGAGTTAGGAGGCTTTGGACTTGAGGGACGAGTGAGTGAGTTAGGAGGCTTTGGACTTGAGGGACGAGTGAGTGAGTTAGGAGGCTTTGGACTTGAGGGACGAGTGAGTGAGTTAGGAGGCTTTGGACTTGAGGGACGAGTGATTGAGTTAGGAGGCTTTGGACTTGAGGGACGAGTGAGTGAGTTAGGAGGCTTTGGACTTGAGGGACGAGTGAGTGAGTTAGGAGGCTTTGGACTTGAGGGACGAGTGAGTGAGTTAGGAGGCTTTGGACTTGAGGGACGAGTGAGTGAGTTAGGAGGCTTTGGACTTGAGTGACGAGTGAGTGAGTTAGGAGGCTTTGGACTTGAGGGACGAGTGAGTGAGTTAGGAGGCTTTGGACGAGTGAGTGAGTTAGGAGGCTTTGGACTTGAGGGACGAGTGAGTGAGTTAGGAGGCTTTGGACGAGTGAGTGAGTTAGGAGGCTTTGGACTTGAGGGACGAGTGAGTGAGTTAGGAGGCTTTGGACGAGTGAGTGAGTTAGGAGGCTTTGGACTTGAGGGACGAGTGAGTGAGTTAGGAGGCTTTGGACTTGAGGGACGAGTGAGTGAGTTAGGAGGCTTTGGACAAGTGAGTGAGTTAGGAGGCTTTGGACAAGTGAGTGAGTTAGGAGGCTTTGGACGAGAGAGTGAGTTAGGAGGCTTTGGACTTGAGGGACGTGTGAGTGAGTTAGGAGGCTTTGGACTTGAGGGACGAGTGAGTGAGTTAGGAGGCTTTGGACTTGAGGGACGAGTGAGTGAGTTAGGAGGCTTTGGACTTGAGGGACGAGTGAGTGAGTTAGGAGGCTTTGGACTTGAGGGACGAGTGAGTGAGTTAGGAGGCTTTGGACTTGAGGGACGAGTGAGTGAGTTAGGAGGCTTTGGACTTGAGGGACGAGTGAGTGAGTTAGGAGGCTTTGGACTTGAGGGACGAGTGAGTGAGTTAGGAGGCTTTGGACTTGAGGGACGAGTGAGTGAGTTAGGAGGCTTTGTACGAGTGAGTGAGTTAGGAGGCTTTGGACTTGAGGGACGAGTGAGTGAGTTAGGAGGCTTTGGACTTGAGGGACGAGTGAGTGAGTTAGGAGGCTTTGGACTTGAGGGACGAGTGAGTGGGTTAGGAGACTTTGGACTTGAGGGACGAGTGAGTGAGTTAGGAGGCTTTGGACTTGAGGGACGAGTGAGTGAGTTAGGACGCTTTGGACGAGAGGGACGAGTGAGTGAGTTAGGAGGCTTTGGACGAGTGAGTGAGTTAGGAGGCTTTGGACTTGAGGGACGAGTGAGTGAGTTAGGAGGCTTTGCACTTGAGGGACGAGTGAGTGAGTTAGGAGGCTTTGGACTTGAGGGACGAGTGAGTGAGTTAGGAGGCTTTGGACTTGAGTGACGAGTGAGTGAGTTAGGAGGCTTTGGACTTGAGGGACGAGTGAGTGAGTTAGGAGGCTTTGGACGAGTGAGTGAGTTAGGAGACTTTGGACTTGAGGGACGAGTGAGTGAGTTAGGAGGCTTTGGACGAGTGAGTAAGTTAGGAGGCTTTGGACTTGAGGGACGAGTGAGTGAGTTAGGAGGCTTTGGACTTGAGGGACGAGTGAGTGAGTTAGGAGGCTTTGGACTTGAGGGACGAGTGAGTGAGTTAGGAGGCTTTGGACTTGAGGGACGAGTGAGTGAGTTAGGAGGCTTTGGACTTGAGGGACGAGTGAGTGAGTTAGGAGGCTTTGGACTTGAGGGACGAATGAGTGAGTTAGGAGGCTTTGGACTTGAGGGACGAGTGAGTGAGTTAGGAGGCTTTGGACTTGAGGGACGAGTGAGTGAGTTAGGAGGCTTTGGACTTGAGGGACGAGTGAGTGAGTTAGGAGGCTTTGGACGAGAGGGACGAGTGAGTGAGTTAGGAGGCTTTGGACGAGAGGGACGAGTGAGTGAGTTAGGAGGCTTTGGACGAGAGGGACGAGTGACTGAGTTAGGAGGCTTTGGACGAGAGGGACGAGTGAGTGAGTTAGGAGGCTTTGGACGAGAGGGACGAGTGAGTGAGTTAGGAGGCTTTGGACTTGAGGGACGAGTGAGTGAGCTACGAGGCTTTGGGCTTGAGGGACGAGTGAGTGAGTTAGGAGGCTTTGGACTTGAGGGACGAGTGAGTGAGTTAGGAGGCTTTGGACTTGAGGGACGAGTGAGTGAGCTAGGAGGCTTTGGACTTGAGGGACGAGTGAGTCAGCTAGGAGGCTTTGGACTTGAGGGACGAGTGAGTGATTTAGGAGGCTTTGGACTTGAGGGACGAGTGAGTGAGTTAGGAGGCTTTGGACTTGAGGGACGAGTGAGTGAGTTAGGAGGCTTTGGACTTGAGGGACGAGTGAGTTAGTAAGGAGGCTTTGGACTTGAGGGACGAGTGAGTGAGTTAGGAGGCTTTGGATGAGAGGGACGAGTGAGTGAGTTAGGAGGCTTTGGACGAGAGGAACGAGTGAGTGAGTTAGGAGGCTTTGGACTTGAGGGACGAGTGAGTGAGGTAGGAGGCTTTGGACTTGAGGGACGAGTGAGTGAGTTAGGAGGCTTTGGACGAGAGGGACGAGTGATTGAGTTAGGAGTCTTTGGACGAGAGGGACGAGTGAGTGAGTTAGGAGGCTTTGGACGAGAGGGACGAGTGAGTGAGTTAGGAGGCTTTGGACGAGAGGGACGAGTGAGTGAGTTAGGAGGCTTTGGACTTGAGGGACGAGTGAGTGAGTTAGGAGGCTTTGGACTTGAGGGACGAGTGAGTGAGTTAGCAGGCTTTGGACTTGAGGGACGAGTGAGTGAGTTAGGAGGCTTTGGACTTGAGGGACGAGTGAGTGAGTTAGGAGGCTTTGGACTTGAGGGACGAGTGAGTGAGTTAGGAGGCTTTGGACTTGAGGGACGAGTGAGTGAGCTAGGAGGCTTTGGACTTGAGGGACGAGTGAGTGAGCTAGGAGGCTTTGGACTTGAGGGACGAGTGAGTGAGCTAGGAGGCTTTGGACTTGAGGGACGAGTGAGTGATTTAGGAGGCTTTGGACTTGAGGGACGAGTGAGTGAGTTAGGAGGCTTTGGACTTGAGGGACGAGTGAGTGAGTTAGGAGGCTTTGGACTTGAGGGACGAGTGAGTTAGTAAGGAGGCTTTAGACGAGAGGGACGAGTGAGTGAGTTAGGAGGCTTTGGACGAGAGGGACGAGTGAGTGAGTTAGGAGGCTTTGGACGTGAGGGACGAGTGAGTGAGTTAGGAGGCTTTGGACTTGAGGGACGAGTGAGTGAGTTAGGAGGCTTTGGACTTGAGGGACGAGTGAGTGAGTTAGGAGGCTTTGGACTTGAGGGACGAGTGAGTGAGTTAGGAGGCTTTGGACATGAGGGACGAGTGAGTGAGTTAGGAGGCTTTGGACTTGAGGGACGAGTGAGTGAGTTAGGAGGCTTTGGACGAGAGGGACGAGTGAGTGAGTTAGGAGGCTTTGGACTTGAGGGACGAGTGAGGGAGTTAGGAGGCTTTGGACTTGAGGGACGAGTGAGGGAGTTAGGAGGCTTTGGACGAGTGAGTGAGTTAGGAGGCTTTGGACTTGAGGGACGAGTGAGTGAGTTAGGAGGCTTTGGACTTGAGGGACGAGTGAGTGAGTTAGGAGGCTTTGGACTTGAGGGACGAGTGAGTGAGTTAGGAGGCTTTGGACTTGAGGGACGAGTGAGTGAGTTAAAAGGCTTTGGACTTGAGGGACGAGTGAGTGAGTTAGGAGGCTTTGGACGAGAGGGACGAGTGAGTGAGTTAGGAGGCTTTGGACGAGAGGGACGAGTGAGTGAGTTAGGAGGCTTTGGACTTGAGGGACGAGTGAGTGAGTTAGGAGGCTTTGGACTTGAGGGACGAGTGAGGGAGTTAGGAGGCTTTGGACTTGAGGGACGAGTGAGGGAGTTAGGAGGCTTTGGACGAGTGAGTGAGTTAGGAGGCTTTGGACTTGAGGGACGAGTGAGTGAGTTAGGAGGCTTTGGACTTGAGGGACGAGTGAGTGAGTTAGGAGGCTTTGGACGAGAGGGACGAGTGAGTGAGTTAGGAGGCTTTGGACGAGTGAGTGAGTTAGGAGGCTTTGGACTTGAGGGACGAGTGAGTGAGTTAGGAGGCTTTGGACTTGAGGGACGAGTGAGTGAGTTAGGAGGCTTTGGACGAGAGGGACGAGTGAGTGAGTTAGGAGGCTTTGGACGAGTGAGTGAGTTAGGAGGCTTTGGACTTGAGGGACGAGTGAGTGAGTTAGGAGGCTTTGGACTTGAGGGACGAGTGAGTGAGTTAGGAGGCTTTGGACTTGAGGGACGAGTGAGTGAGTTAGGAGGCTTTGGACTTGAGGGACGAGTGAGTGAGTTAGGAGGCTTTGGACTTGAGGGACGAGTGAGTGAGTTAGGAGGCTTTGGACTTGAGGGACGAGTGAGTGAGTTAGGAGGCTTTGGACTTGAGGGACGAGTGAGTGAGTTAGGAGGCTTTGGACTTGAGGGACGAGTGAGTGAGTTAGGAGGCTTTGGACTTGAGGGACGAGTGAGTGAGTTAGGAGGCTTTGAACTTGAGGGACGAGTGAGTGAGTTAGGAGGCTTTGGACTTGAGGGACGAGTGAGTGAGTTAGGAGGCTTTGGACTTGAGGGACGAGTGAGTGAGTTAGGAGGCTTTGGACTTGAGGGACGAGTGAGTGAGTTAGGAGGCTTTGGACTTGAGGGACGAGTGATTGAGTTAGGAGGCTTTGGACTTGAGGGACGAGTGAGTGAGTTAGGAGGCTTTGGACTTGAGGGACGAGTGAGTGAGTTAGGAGGCTTTGGACTTGAGGGACGAGTGAGTGAGTTAGGAGGCTTTGGACTTGAGGGACGAGTGAGTGAGTTAGGAGGCTTTGGACTTGAGTGACGAGTGAGTGAGTTAGGAGGCTTTGGACTTGAGGGACGAGTGAGTGAGTTAGGAGGCTTTGGACGAGTGAGTGAGTTAGGAGGCTTTGGACTTGAGGGACGAGTGAGTGAGTTAGGAGGCTTTGGACTTGAGGGACGAGTGAGTGAGTTAGGAGGCTTTGGACGAGTGAGTGAGTTAGGAGGCTTTGGACTTGAGGGACGAGTGAGTGAGTTAGGAGGCTTTGGACGAGTGAGTGAGTTAGGAGGCTTTGGACTTGAGGGACGAGTGAGTGAGTTAGGAGGCTTTGGACTTGAGGGACGAGTGAGTGAGTTAGGAGGCTTTGGACAAGTGAGTGAGTTAGGAGGCTTTGGACAAGTGAGTGAGTTAAGAGGCTTTGGACGAGAGAGTGAGTTAGGAGGCTTTGGACTTGAGGGACGTGTGAGTGAGTTAGGAGGCTTTGGACTTGAGGGACGAGTGAGTGAGTTAGGAGGCTTTGGACTTGAGGGACGAGTGAGTGAGTTAGGAGGCTTTGGACTTGAGGGATGAGTGAGTGAGTTAGGAGGCTTTGGACTTGAGGGACGAGTGAGTGAGTTAGGAGGCTTTGGACTTGAGGGACGAGTGAGTGAGTTAGGAGGCTTTGGACTTGAGGGACGAGTGAGTGAGTTAGGAGGCTTTGGACTTGAGGGACGAGTGAGTGAGTTAGGAGGCTTTGGACTTGAGGGACGAGTGAGTGAGTTAGGAGGCTTTGTACGAGTGAGTGAGTTAGGAGGCTTTGGACTTGAGGGACGAGTGAGTGAGTTAGGAGGCTTTGGACTTGAGGGACGAGTGAGTGAGTTAGGAGGCTTTGGACTTGAGGGACGAGTGAGTGGGTTAGGAGGCTTTGGACTTGAGGGACGAGTGAGTGAGTTAGGAGGCTTTGGACTTGAGGGACGAGTGAGTGAGTTAGGACGCTTTGGACGAGAGGGACGAGTGAGTGAGTTAGGAGGCTTTGGACGAGTGAGTGAGTTAGGAGGCTTTGGACTTGAGGGACGAGTGAGTGAGTTAGGAGGCTTTGCACTTGAGGGACGAGTGAGTGAGTTAGGAGGCTTTGGACTTGAGGGACGAGTGAGTGAGTTAGGAGGCTTTGGACTTGAGTGACGAGTGAGTGAGTTAGGAGGCTTTGGACTTGAGGGACGAGTGAGTGAGTTAGGAGGCTTTGGACGAGTGAGTGAGTTAGGAGGCTTTGGACTTGAGGGACGAGTGAGTGAGTTAGGAGGCTTTGGACGAGTGAGTAAGTTAGGAGGCTTTGGACTTGAGGGACGAGTGAGTGAGTTAGGAGGCTTTGGACTTGAGGGACGAGTGAGTGAGTTAGGAGGCTTTGGACTTGAGGGACGAGTGAGTGAGTTAGGAGGCTTTGGACTTGAGGGACGAGTGAGTGAGCTAGGAGGCTTTGGACTTGAGGGACGAGTGAGTGAGCTAGGAGGCTTTGGACTTGAGGGACGAGTGAGTGAGCTAGGAGGCTTTGGACTTGAGGGACGAGTGAGCGAGTTAGGAGGCTTTGGACTTGAGGGACGAGTGAGCGAGTTAGGAGGCTTTGGACTTGAGGGACGAGTGAGTGAGTTAGGAGGCTTTGGACTTGAGGGACGAGTGAGTTAGTAAGGAGGCTTTGGACGAGAGGGACGAGTGAGTGAGTTAGGAGGCTTTGGACGAGAGGGACGAGTGAGTGAGTTAGGAGGCTTTGGACGTGAGGGACGAGTGAGTGAGTTAGGAGGCTTTGGACTTGAGGGACGAGTGAGTGAGTTAGGAGGCTTTGGACTTGAGGGACGAGTGAGTGAGTTAGGAGGCTTTGGACTTGAGGGACGAGTGAGTGAGTTAGGAGGCTTTGGACATGAGGGACGAGTGAGTGAGTTAGGAGGCTTTGGACTTGAGGGACGAGTGAGTGAGTTAGGAGGCTTTGGACGAGAGGGACGAGTGAGTGAGTTAGGAGGCTTTGGACTTGAGGGACGAGTGAGGGAGTTAGGAGGCTTTGGACTTGAGGGACGAGTGAGGGAGTTAGGAGGCTTTGGACGAGTGAGTGAGTTAGGAGGCTTTGGACTTGAGGGACGAGTGAGTGAGTTAGGAGGCTTTGGACTTGAGGGACGAGTGAGTGAGTTAGGAGGCTTTGGACTTGAGGGACGAGTGAGTGAGTTAGGAGGCTTTGGACTTGAGGGACGAGTGAGTGAGTTAGGAGGCTTTGGACTTGAGGGACGAGTGAGTGAGTTAGGAGGCTTTGGACGAGAGGGACGAGTGAGTGAGTTAGGAGGCTTTGGACGAGAGGGACGAGTGAGTGAGTTAGGAGGCTTTGGACTTGAGGGACGAGTGAGTGAGTTAGGAGGCTTTGGACTTGAGGGACGAGTGAGGGAGTTAGGAGGCTTTGGACTTGAGGGACGAGTGAGGGAGTTAGGAGGCTTTGGACGAGTGAGTGAGTTAGGAGGCTTTGGACTTGAGGGACGAGTGAGTGAGTTAGGAGGCTTTGGACTTGAGGGACGAGTGAGTGAGTTAGGAGGCTTTGGACGAGAGGGACGAGTGAGTGAGTTAGGAGGCTTTGGACGAGTGAGTGAGTTAGGAGGCTTTGGACTTGAGGGACGAGTGAGTGAGTTAGGAGGCTTTGGACTTGAGGGACGAGTGAGTGAGTTAGGAGGCTTTGGACGAGAGGGACGAGTGAGTGAGTTAGGAGGCTTTGGACGAGTGAGTGAGTTAGGAGGCTTTGGACTTGAGGGACGAGTGAGTGAGTTAGGAGGCTTTGGACTTGAGGGACGAGTGAGTGAGTTAGGAGGCTTTGGACTTGAGGGACGAGTGAGTGAGTTAGGAGGCTTTGGACTTGAGGGACGAGTGAGTGAGTTAGGAGGCTTTGGACTTGAGGGACGAGTGAGTGAGTTAGGAGGCTTTGGACTTGAGGGACGAGTGAGTGAGTTAGGAGGCTTTGGACTTGAGGGACGAGTGAGTGAGTTAGGAGGCTTTGGACTTGAGGGACGAGTGAGTGAGTTAGGAGGCTTTGGACTTGAGGGACGAGTGAGTGAGTTAGGAGGCTTTGAACTTGAGGGACGAGTGAGTGAGTTAGGAGGCTTTGGACTTGAGGGACGAGTGAGTGAGTTAGGAGGCTTTGGACTTGAGGGACGAGTGAGTGAGTTAGGAGGCTTTGGACTTGAGGGACGAGTGAGTGAGTTAGGAGGCTTTGGACTTGAGGGACGAGTGATTGAGTTAGGAGGCTTTGGACTTGAGGGACGAGTGAGTGAGTTAGGAGGCTTTGGACTTGAGGGACGAGTGAGTGAGTTAGGAGGCTTTGGACTTGAGGGACGAGTGAGTGAGTTAGGAGGCTTTGGACTTGAGGGACGAGTGAGTGAGTTAGGAGGCTTTGGACTTGAGTGACGAGTGAGTGAGTTAGGAGGCTTTGGACTTGAGGGACGAGTGAGTGAGTTAGGAGGCTTTGGACGAGTGAGTGAGTTAGGAGGCTTTGGACTTGAGGGACGAGTGAGTGAGTTAGGAGGCTTTGGACGAGTGAGTGAGTTAGGAGGCTTTGGACTTGAGGGACGAGTGAGTGAGTTAGGAGGCTTTGGACGAGTGAGTGAGTTAGGAGGCTTTGGACTTGAGGGACGAGTGAGTGAGTTAGGAGGCTTTGGACTTGAGGGACGAGTGAGTGAGTTAGGAGGCTTTGGACAAGTGAGTGAGTTAGGAGGCTTTGGACAAGTGAGTGAGTTAGGAGGCTTTGGACGAGAGAGTGAGTTAGGAGGCTTTGGACTTGAGGGACGAGTGAGTGAGTTAGGAGGCTTTGGACTTGAGGGACGAGTGAGTGAGTTAGGAGGCTTTGGACTTGAGGGACGAGTGAGTGAGTTAGGAGGCTTTGGACTTGAGGGACGAGTGAGTGAGTTAGGAGGCTTTGGACTTGAGGGACGAGTGAGTGAGTTAGGAGGCTTTGGACTTGAGGGACGAGTGAGTGAGTTAGGAGGCTTTGGACTTGAGGGACGAGTGAGTGAGTTAGGAGGCTTTGGACTTGAGGGACGAGTGAGTGAGTTAGGAGGCTTTGGACTTGAGGGACGAGTGAGTGAGTTAGGAGGCTTTGTACGAGTGAGTGAGTTAGGAGGCTTTGGACTTGAGGGACGAGTGAGTGAGTTAGGAGGCTTTGGACTTGAGGGACGAGTGAATGAGTTAGGAGGCTTTGGACTTGAGGGACGAGTGAGTGAGTTAGGAGGCTTTGGACTTGAGGGACGAGTGAGTGAGTTAGGAGGCTTTGGACTTGAGGGACGAGTGAGTGAGTTAGGACGCTTTGGACGAGAGGGACGAGTGAGTGAGTTAGGAGGCGTTGGACGAGTGAGTGAGTTAGGAGGCTTTGGACTTGAGGGACGAGTGAGTGAGTTAGGAGGCTTTGGACTTGAGGGACGAGTGAGTGAGTTAGGAGGCTTTGGACTTGAGGGACGAGTGAGTGAGTTAGGAGGCTTTGGACTTGAGTGACGAGTGAGTGAGTTAGGAGGCTTTGGACTTGAGGGACGAGTGAGTGAGTTAGGAGGCTTTGGACGAGTGAGTGAGTTAGGAGGCTTTGGACTTGAGGGACGAGTGAGTGAGTTAGGAGGCTTTGGACGAGTGAGTAAGTTAGGAGGCTTTGGACTTGAGGGACGAGTGAGTGAGTTAGGAGGCTTTGGACTTGAGGGACGAGTGAGTGAGTTAGGAGGCTTTGGACAAGTGAGTGAGTTAGGAGGCTTTGGACGAGTGAGTGAGTTAGGAGGCTTTGGACTTGAGGGACGTGTGAGTGAGTTAGGAGGCTTTGGACTTGAGGGACGAGTGAGTGAGTTAGGAGGCTTTGGACTTGAGGGACGAGTGAGTGAGTTAGGAGGCTTTGGACTTGAGGGACGAGTGAGTGAGTTAGGAGGCTTTGGACTTGAGGGACGAGTGAGTGAGTTAGGAGGCTTTGGACTTGAGGGACGAGTGAGTGAGTTAGGAGGCTTTGGACTTGAGGGACGAGTGAGTGAGTTAGGAGGCTTTGGACTTGAGGGACGAGTGAGTGAGTTAGGAGGCTTTGGACTTGAGGGACGAGTGAGTGAGTTAGGAGGCTTTGGACGAGTGAGTGAGTTAGGAGGCTTTGGACTTGAGGGACGAGTGAGTGAGTTAGGAGGCTTTGGACTTGAGGGACGAGTGAGTGAGTTAGGAGGCTTTGGACTTGAGGGACGAGTGAGTGAGTTAGGAGGCTTTGGACTTGAGGGACGAGTGAGTGAGTTAGGAGGCTTTGGACTTGAGGGACGAGTGAGTGAGTTAGGAGGCTTTGGACTTGAGGGACGAGTGAGTGAGTTAGGAGGCTTTGGACTTGAGGGACGAGTGAGTGAGTTAGGAGGCTTTGGACGAGAGGGACGAGTGAGTGAGTTAGGAGGCTTTGGACGAGAGGGACGAGTGAGTGAGTTAGGAGGCTTTGGACGAGAGGGACGAGTGAGTGAGTTAGGAGGCTTTGGACGAGAGGGACGAGTGAGTGAGTTAGGAGGCTTTGGACTTGAGGGACGAGTGAGTGAGCTACGAGACTTTGGACTTGAGGGACGAGTGAGTGAGTTAGGAGGCTTTGGACTTGAGGGACGAGTGAGTGAGTTAGGAGGCTTTGGACTTGAGGGACGAGTGAGTGAGCTAGGAGGCTTTGGACTTGAGGGACGAGTGAGTGAGCTAGGAGGCTTTGGACTTGAGGGACGAGTGAGTGAGCTAGGAGGCTTTGGACTTGAGGGACGAGTGAGTGATTTAGGAGGCTTTGGACTTGAGGGACGAGTGAGTGAGTTAGGAGGCTTTGGACGAGTGAGTGAGTTAGGAGGCTTTGGACTTGAGGGACGAGTGAGTGAGTTAGGAGGCTTTGGACTTGAGGGACGAGTGAGTGAGTTAGGAGGCTTTGGACAAGTGAGTGAGTTAGGAGGCTTTGGACGAGAGAGTGAGTTAGGAGGCTTTGGACTTGAGGGACGTGTGAGTGAGTTAGGAGGCTTTGGACTTGAGGGACGAGTGAGTGAGTTAGGAGGCTTTGGACTTGAGGGACGAGTGAGTGAGTTAGGAGGCTTTGGACTTGAGGGACGAGTGAGTGAGTTAGGAGGCTTTGGACTTGAGGGACGAGTGAGTGAGTTAGGAGGCTTTGGACTTGAGGGACGAGTGAGTGAGTTAGGAGGCTTTGGACTTGAGGGACGAGTGAGTGAGTTAGGAGGCTTTGGACTTGAGGGACGAGTGAGTGAGTTAGGAGGCTTTGGACTTGAGGGACGAGTGAGTGAGTTAGGAGGCTTTGGACGAGTGAGTGAGTTAGGAGGCTTTGGACTTGAGGGACGAGTGAGTGAGTTAGGAGGCTTTGGACTTGAGGGACGAGTGAGTGAGTTAGGAGGCTTTGGACTTGAGGGACGAGTGAGTGAGTTAGGAGGCTTTGGACTTGAGGGACGAGTGAGTGAGTTAGGAGGCTTTGGACTTGAGGGACGAGTGAGTGAGTTAGGACGCTTTGGACGAGAGGGACGAGTGAGTGAGTTAGGAGGCTTTGGACGAGTGAGTGAGTTAGGAGGCTTTGGACTTGAGGGACGAGTGAGTGAGTTAGGAGGCTTTGGACTTGAGGGACGAGTGAGTGAGTTAGGAGGCTTTGGACTTGAGGGACGAGTGAGTGAGTTAGGAGGCTTTGGACTTGAGTGACGAGTGAGTGAGTTAGGAGGCTTTGGACTTGAGGGACGAGTGAGTGAGTTAGGAGGCTTTGGACGAGTGAGTGAGTTAGGAGGCTTTGGACTTGAGGGACGAGTGAGTGAGTTAGGAGGCTTTGGACGAGTGAGTAAGTTAGGAGGCTTTGGACTTGAGGGACGAGTGAGTGAGTTAGGAGGCTTTGGACTTGAGGGACGAGTGAGTGAGTTAGGACGCTTTGGACAAGTGAGTGAGTTAGGAGGCTTTGGACGAGTGAGTGAGTTAGGAGGCTTTGGACTTGAGGGACGTGTGAGTGAGTTAGGAGGCTTTGGACTTGAGGGACGAGTGAG
Organism: Coccyzus lansbergi; assembly: GCA_033558105.1. Lineage (NCBI taxonomy): Eukaryota > Metazoa > Chordata > Aves > Cuculiformes > Coccyzidae > Coccyzus > Coccyzus lansbergi. Next base: position 334,008 of record JAUMJK010001174.1, read on the forward strand.
TGAGTTAGGAGGCTTTGGACTTGAGGGACGAGTGAGTGAGTTAGGAGGCTTTGGACTTGAGGGACGAGTGAGTGAGTTAGGAGGCTTTGGACTTGAGGGACGAGTGAGTGAGTTAGGAGGCTTTGGACTTGAGGGACGAGTGAGTGAGTTAGGAGGCTTTGGACTTGAGGGACGAGTGAGTGAGTTAGGAGGCTTTGGACTTGAGGGACGAGTGAGTGAGTTAGGAGGCTTTGGACTTGAGGGACGAGTGAGTGAGTTAGGAGGCTTTGGACGAGTGAGTGAGTTAGGAGGCTTTGGACTTGAGGGACGAGTGAGTGAGTTAGGAGGCTTTGGACTTGAGGGACGAGTGAGTGAGTTAGGAGGCTTTGGACTTGAGGGACGAGTGAGTGAGTTAGGAGGCTTTGGACTTGAGGGACGAGTGAGTGAGTTAGGAGGCTTTGGACTTGAGGGACGAGTGAGTGAGTTAGGAGGCTTTGGACGAGAGGGACGAGTGAGTGAGTTAGGAGGCTTTGGACGAGAGGGACTAGTGAGTGAGTTAGGAGGCTTTGGACGAGAGGGACGAGTGAGTGAGTTAGGAGGCTTTGGACGAGAGGGACGAGTGAGTGAGTTAGGAGGCTTTGGACTTGAGGGACGAGTGAGTGAGCTACGAGACTTTGGACTTGAGGGACGAGTGAGTGAGTTAGGAGGCTTTGGACTTGAGGGACGAGTGAGTGAGTTAGGAGGCTTTGGACTTGAGGGACGAGTGAGTGAGCTAGGAGGCTTTGGACTTGAGGGACGAGTGAGTGAGCTAGGAGGCTTTGGACTTGAGGGACGAGTGAGTGAGCTAGGAGGCTTTGGACTTGAGGGACGAGTGAGTGATTTAGGAGGCTTTGGACTTGAGGGACGAGTGAGTGAGTTAGGAGGCTTTGGACTTGAGGGACGAGTGAGTGAGTTAGGAGGCTTTGGACTTGAGGGACGAGTGAGTTAGTAAGGAGGCTTTGGACTTGAGGGACGAGTGAGTGAGTTAGGAGGCTTTGGATGAGAGGGACGAGTGAGTGAGTTAGGAGGCTTTGGACGAGAGGAATGAGTGAGTGAGTTAGGAGGCTTTGGACTTGAGGGACGAGTGAGTGAGTTAGGAGGCTTTGGACTTGAGGGACGAGTGAGTGAGTTAGGAGGCTTTGGACGAGAGGGACGAGTGAGTGAGTTAGGAGGCTTTGGACGAGAGGGACGAGTGAGTGAGTTAGGAGGCTTTGGACGAGAGGGACGAGTGAGTGAGTTAGGAGGCTTTGGACGAGAGGGACGAGTGAGTGAGTTAGGAGGCTTTGGACTTGAGGGACGAGTGAGTGAGTTAGTAGACTTTGGACTTGAGGGACGAGTGAGTGAGTTAGGAGGCTTTGGACTTGAGGGACGAGTGAGTGAGTTAGGAGGCTTTGGACTTGAGGGACGAGTGAGTGAGTTAGGAGGCTTTGGACTTGAGGGACGAGTGAGTGAGTTAGGAGGCTTTGGACTTGAGGGACGAGTGAGTGAGCTAGGAGGCTTTGGACTTGAGGGACGAGTGAGTGAGCTAGGAGGCTTTGGACTTGAGGGACGAGTGAGTGAGCTAGGAGGCTTTGGACTTGAGGGACGAGTGAGTGAGCTAGGAGGCTTTGGACTTGAGGGACGAGTGAGTGAGTTAGGAGGCTTTGGACTTGAGGGACGAGTGAGTGAGTTAGGAGGCTTTGGACTTGAGGGACGAGTGAGTTAGTAAGGAGGCTTTGGACGAGAGGGACGAGTGAGTGAGTTAGGAGGCTTTGGACGAGAGGGACGAGTGAGTGAGTTAGGAGGCTTTGGACGTGAGGGACGAGTGAGTGAGTTAGGAGGCTTTGGACTTGAGGGACGAGTGAGTGAGTTAGGAGGCTTTGGACTTGAGGGACGAGTGAGTGAGTTAGGAGGCTTTGGACTTGAGGGACGAGTGAGTGAGTTAGGAGGCTTTGGACTTGAGGGACGAGTGAGTGAGTTAGGAGGCTTTGGACTTGAGGGACGAGTGAGTGAGTTAGGAGGCTTTGGACTTGAGGGACGAGTGAGTGAGTTAGGAGGCTTTGGACGAGAGGGACGAGTGAGTGAGTTAGGAGGCTTTGGACTTGAGGGACGAGTGAGTGAGTTAGGAGGCTTTGGACTTGAGGGACGAGTGAGGGAGTTAGGAGGCTTTGGACTTGAGGGACGAGTGAGGGAGTTAGGAGGCTTTGGACGAGTGAGTGAGTTAGGAGGCTTTGGACTTGAGGGACGAGTGAGTGAGTTAGGAGGCTTTGGACTTGAGGGACGAGTGAGTGAGTTAGGAGGCTTTGGACGAGAGGGACGAGTGAGTGAGTTAGGAGGCTTTGGACGAGTGAGTGAGTTAGGAGGCTTTGGACTTGAGGGACGAGTGAGTGAGTTAGGAGGCTTTGGACTTGAGGGACGAGTGAGTGAGTTAGGAGGCTTTGGACGAGAGGGACGAGTGAGTGAGTTAGGAGGCTTTGGACGAGTGAGTGAGTTAGGAGGCTTTGGACTTGAGGGACGAGTGAGTGAGTTAGGAGGCTTTGGACTTGAGGGACGAGTGAGTGAGTTAGGAGGCTTTGGACTTGAGGGACGAGTGAGTGAGTTAGGAGGCTTTGGACTTGAGGGACGAGTGAGTGAGTTAGGAGGCTTTGGACTTGAGGGACGAGTGAGTGAGTTAGGAGGCTTTGGACTTGAGGGACGAGTGAGTGAGTTAGGAGGCTTTGGACTTGAGGGACGAGTGAGTGAGTTAGGAGGCTTTGGACTTGAGGGACGAGTGAGTGAGTTAGGAGGCTTTGGACTTGAGGGACGAGTGAGTGAGTTAGGAGGCTTTGAACTTGAGGGACGAGTGAGTGAGTGAGGAGGCTTTGGACTTGAGGGACGAGTGAGTGAGTTAGGAGGCTTTGGACTTGAGGGACGAGTGAGTGAGTTAGGAGGCTTTGGACTTGAGGGACGAGTGAGTGAGTTAGGAGGCTTTGGACTTGAGGGACGAGTGAGTGAGTTAGGAGGCTTTGGACTTGAGGGACGAGTGAGTGAGTTAGGAGGCTTTGGACGAGAGGGACGAGTGAGTGAGTTAGGAGGCTTTGGACGAGAGGGACGAGTGAGTGAGTTAGGAGGCTTTGGACGAGAGGGACGAGTGAGTGAGTTAGGAGGCTTTGGACGAGAGGGACGAGTGAGTGAGTTAGTAGGCTTTGGACTTGAGGGACGAGTGAGTGAGTTAGGAGGCTTTGGACTTGAGGGACGAGTGAGTGAGTTAGGAGGCTTTGGACTTGAGGGACGAGTGAGTGAGTTAGGAGGCTTTGGACTTGAGGGACGAGTGAGTGAGTTAGGAGGCTTTGGACTTGAGGGACGAGTGAGTGAGCTAGGAGGCTTTGGACTTGAGGGACGAGTGAGTGAGCTAGGAGGCTTTGGACTTGAGGGACGAGTGAGTGAGCTAGGAGGCTTTGGACTTGAGGGACGAGTGAGTGAGCTAGGAGGCTTTGGACTTGAGGGACGAGTGAGTGAGTTAGGAGGCTTTGGACTTGAGGGACGAGTGAGTGAGTTAGGAGGCTTTGGACTTGAGGGACGAGTGAGTTAGTAAGGAGGCTTTGGACGAGAGGGACGAGTGAGTGAGTTAGGAGGCTTTGGACGAGAGGGACGAGTGAGTGAGTTAGGAGGCTTTGGACGAGAGGGACGAGTGAGTGAGTTAGGAGGCTTTGGACGAGTGAGTGAGTTAGGAGGCTTTGGACTTGAGGGACGAGTGAGTGAGTTAGGAGGCTTTGGACTTGAGGGACGAGTGAGTGAGTTAGGAGGCTTTGGACTTGAGGGACGAGTGAGTGAGTTAGGAGGCTTTGGACTTGAGGGACGAGTGAGTGAGTTAGGAGGCTTTGGACTTGAGGGACGAGTGAGTGAGTTAGGAGGCTTTGGACTTGAGGGACGAGTGAGTGAGTTAGGAGGCTTTGGACTTGAGGGACGAGTGAGTGAGTTAGGAGGCTTTGGACTTGAGGGACGAGTGAGTGAGTTAGGAGGCTTTGGACTTGAGGGACGAGTGAGTGAGTTAGGAGGCTTTGGACTTGAGGGACGAGTGAGTGAGTTAGGAGGCTTTGAACTTGAGGGACGAGTGAGTGAGTTAGGAGGCTTTGGACTTGAGGGACGAGTGAGTGAGTTAGGAGGCTTTGGACTTGAGGGACGAGTGAGTGAGTTAGGAGGCTTTGGACTTGAGGGACGCGTGAGTGAGTTAGGAGGCTTTGTTCTTGAGGGACGAGTGAGTGAGTTAGGAGGCTTTGGACTTGAGGGACGAGTGAGTGAGTTAGGAGGCTTTGGACTTGAGGGACGAGTGAGTGAGTTAGGAGGCTTTGGACTTGAGGGACGAGTGAGTGAGTTAGGAGGCTTTGGACTTGAGGGACGAGTGAGTGAGTTAGGAGGCTTTGGACTTGAGTGACGAGTGAGTGAGTTAGGAGGCTTTGGACTTGAGGGACGAGTGAGTGAGTTAGGAGGCTTTGGACGAGTGAGTGAGTTAGGAGGCTTTGGACTTGAGGGACGAGTGAGTGAGTTAGGAGGCTTTGGACGAGTGAGTGAGTTAGGAGGCTTTGGACTTGAGGGACGAGTGAGTGAGTTAGGAGGCTTTGGACTTGAGGGACGAGTGAGTGAGTTAGGAGGCTTTGGACAAGTGAGTGAGTTAGGAGGCTTTGGACGAGTGAGTGAGTTAGGAGGCTTTGGACTTGAGGGACGTGTGAGTGAGTTAGGAGGCTTTGGACTTGAGGGACGAGTGAGTGAGTTAGGAGGCTTTGGACTTGAGGGACGAGTGAGTGAGTTAGGAGGCTTTGGACTTGAGGGACGAGTGAGTGAGTTAGGAGGCTTTGGACTTGAGGGACGAGTGAGTGAGTTAGGAGGCTTTGGACTTGAGGGACGAGTGAGTGAGTTAGGAGGCTTTGGACTTGAGGGACGAGTGAGTGAGTTAGGAGGCTTTGGACTTGAGGGACGAGTGAGTGAGTTAGGAGGCTTTGAACTTGAGGGACGAGTGAGTGAGTTAGGAGGCTTTGGACTTGAGGGACGAGTGAGTGAGTTAGGAGGCTTTGGACTTGAGGGACGAGTGAGTGAGTTAGGAGGCTTTGGACTTGAGGGACGAGTGAGTGAGTTAGGAGGCTTTGGACGAGAGGGACGAGTGAGTGAGTTAGGAGGCTTTGGACGAGTGAGTGAGTTAGGAGGCTTTGGACTTGAGGGACGAGTGAGTGAGTTAGGAGGCTTTGGACTTGAGGGACGAGTGAGTGAGTTAGGAGGCTTTGGACTTGAGGGACGAGTGAGTTAGTAAGGAGGCTTTGGACGAGAGGGACGAGTGAGTGAGTTAGGAGGCTTTGGACGAGAGGGACGAGTGAGTGAGTTAGGAGGCTTTGGACGAGAGGGACGAGTGAGTGAGTTAGGAGGCTTTGGACTTGAGGGACGAGTGAGTGAGTTAGGAGGCTTTGGACTTGAGGGACGAGTGAGTGAGTTAGGAGGCTTTGGACTCGAGGGACGAGTGAGTGAGTTAGGAGGCTTTGGACTTGAGGGACGAGTGAGTGAGTTAGGAGGCTTTGGACTTGAGGGACGAGTGAGTGAGTTAGGAGGCTTTGGACTTGAGGGACGAGTGAGTGAGTTAGGAGGCTTTGGACGAGAGGGACGAGTGAGTGAGTTAGGAGGCTTTGGACTTGAGGGACGAGTGAGTGAGTTAGGAGGCTTTGGACTTGAGGGACGAGTGAGGGAGTTAGGAGGCTTTGGACTTGAGGGACGAGTGAGGGAGTTAGGAGGCTTTGGACGAGTGAGTGAGTTAGGAGGCTTTGGACTTGAGGGACGAGTGAGTGAGTTAGGAGGCTTTGGACTTGAGGGACGAGTGAGTGAGTTAGGAGGCTTTGGACGAGAGGGACGAGTGAGTGAGTTAGGAGGCTTTGGACGAGTGAGTGAGTTAGGAGGCTTTGGACTTGAGGGACGAGTGAGTGAGTTAGGAGGCTTTGGACTTGAGGGACGAGTGAGTGAGTTAGGAGGCTTTGGACGAGAGGGACGAGTGAGTGAGTTAGGAGGCTTTGGACGAGTGAGTGAGTTAGGAGGCTTTGGACTTGAGGGACGAGTGAGTGAGTTAGGAGGCTTTGGACTTGAGGGACGAGTGAGTGAGTTAGGAGGCTTTGGACTTGAGGGACGAGTGAGTGAGTTAGGAGGCTTTGGACTTGAGGGACAAGTGAGTGAGTTAGGAGGCTTTGGACTTGAGGGACGAGTGAGTGAGTTAGGAGGCTTTGGACTTGAGGGACGAGTGAGTGAGTTAGGAGGCTTTGGACTTGAGGGACGAGTGAGTGAGTTAGGAGGCTTTGGACTTGAGGGACGAGTGAGTGAGTTAGGAGGCTTTGGACTTGAGGGACGAGTGAGTGAGTTAGGAGGCTTTGGACTTGAGGGACGAGTGAGTGAGTTAGGAGGCTTTGAACTTGAGGGACGAGTGAGTGAGTTAGGAGGCTTTGGACTTGAGGGACGAGTGAGTGAGTTAGGAGGCTTTGGACTTGAGGGACGAGTGAGTGAGTTAGGAGGCTTTGGACTTGAGGGACGAGTGAGTGAGTTAGGAGGCTTTGGACTTGAGGGACGAGTGAGTGAGTTAGGAGGCTTTGGACTTGAGGGACGAGTGAGTGAGTTAGGAGGCTTTGGACGAGAGGGACGAGTGAGTGAGTTAGGAGGCTTTGGACGAGAGGGACGAGTGAGTGAGTTAGGAGGCTTTGGACGAGAGGGACGAGTGAGTGAGTTAGGAGGCTTTGGACGAGAGGGACGAGTGAGTGAGTTAGGAGGCTTTGGACTTGAGGGACGAGTGAGTGAGCTACGAGACTTTGGACTTGAGGGACGAGTGAGTGAGTTAGGAGGCTTTGGACTTGAGAGACGAGTGAGTGAGTTAGGAGGCTTTGGACTTGAGGGACGAGTGAGTGAGTTAGGAGGCTTTGGACGAGTGAGTGAGTTAGGAGGCTTTGGACTTGAGGGACGAGTGAGTGAGTTAGGAGGCTTTGGACTTGAGGGACGAGTGAGTGAGTTAGGAGGCTTTGGACTTGAGGGACGAGTGAGTGAGTTAGGAGGCTTTGGACTTGAGGGACGAGTGAGTGAGTTAGGACGCTTTGGACGAGAGGGACGAGTGAGTGAGTTAGGAGGCTTTGGACGAGAGGAATGAGTGAGTGAGTTAGGAGGCTTTGGACTTGAGGGACGAGTGAGTGAGTTAGGAGGCTTTGGACTTGAGGGACGAGTGAGTGAGTTAGGAGGCTTTGGACGAGAGGGACGAGTGAGTGAGTTAGGAGGCTTTGGACGAGAGGGACGAGTGAGTGAGTTAGGAGGCTTTGGACGAGAGGGACGAGTGAGTGAGTTAGGAGGCTTTGGACGAGAGGGACGAGTGAGTGAGTTAGGAGGCTTTGGACTTGAGGGACGAGTGAGTGAGTTAGTAGGCTTTGGACTTGAGGGACGAGTGAGTGAGTTAGGAGGCTTTGGACTTGAGGGACGAGTGAGTGAGTTAGGAGGCTTTGGACTTGAGGGACGAGTGAGTGAGTTAGGAGGCTTTGGACTTGAGGGACGAGTGAAGTGAGTTAGGAGGCTTTGGACTTGAGGGACGAGTGAGTGAGTTAGGAGGCTTTGGACTTGAGGGACGAGTGAGTGAGTTAGGAGGCTTTGGACTTGAGGGACGAGTGAGTGAGCTAGGAGGCTTTGGACTTGAGGGACGAGTGAGTGAGCTAGGAGGCTTTGGACTTGAGGGACGAGTGAGTGAGCTAGGAGGCTTTGGACTTGAGGGACGAGTGAGTGAGTTAGGAGGCTTTGGACTTGAGGGACGAGTGAGTGAGTTAGGAGGCTTTGGACTTGAGGGACGAGTGAGTTAGTAAGGAGGCTTTGGACGAGAGGGACGAGTGAGTGAGTTAGGAGGCTTTGGACGAGAGGGACGAGTGAGTGAGTTAGGAGGCTTTGGACGTGAGGGACGAGTGAGTGAGTTAGGAGGCTTTGGACTTGAGGGACGAGTGAGTGAGTTAGGAGGCTTTGGACTTGAGGGACGAGTGAGTGAGTTAGGAGGCTTTGGACTTGAGGGACGAGTGAGTGAGTTAGGAGGCTTTGGACTTGAGGGACGAGTGAGTGAGTTAGGAGGCTTTGGACTTGAGGGACGAGTGAGTGAGTTAGGAGGCTTTGGACTTGAGGGACGAGTGAGTGAGTTAGGAGGCTTTGGACGAGAGGGACGAGTGAGTGAGTTAGGAGGCTTTGGACTTGAGGGACGAGTGAGTGAGTTAGGAGGCTTTGGACTTGAGGGACGAGTGAGGGAGTTAGGAGGCTTTGGACTTGAGGGACGAGTGAGGGAGTTAGGAGGCTTTGGACGAGTGAGTGAGTTAGGAGGCTTTGGACTTGAGGGACGAGTGAGTGAGTTAGGAGGCTTTGGACTTGAGGGACGAGTGAGTGAGTTAGGAGGCTTTGGACGAGAGGGACGAGTGAGTGAGTTAGGAGGCTTTGGACGAGTGAGTGAGTTAGGAGGCTTTGGACTTGAGGGACGAGTGAGTGAGTTAGGAGGCTTTGGACTTGAGGGACGAGTGAGTGAGTTAGGAGGCTTTGGACGAGAGGGACGAGTGAGTGAGTTAGGAGGCTTTGGACGAGTGAGTGAGTTAGGAGGCTTTGGACTTGAGGGACGAGTGAGTGAGTTAGGAGGCTTTGGACTTGAGGGACGAGTGAGTGAGTTAGGAGGCTTTGGACTTGAGGGACGAGTGAGTGAGTTAGGAGGCTTTGGACTTGAGGGACGAGTGAGTGAGTTAGGAGGCTTTGGACTTGAGGGACGAGTGAGTGAGTTAGGAGGCTTTGGACTTGAGGGACGAGTGAGTGAGTTAGGAGGCTTTGGACTTGAGGGACGAGTGAGTGAGTTAGGAGGCTTTGGACTTGAGGGACGAGTGAGTGAGTTAGGAGGCTTTGGACTTGAGGGACGAGTGAGTGAGTTAGGAGGCTTTGGACTTGAGGGACGAGTGAGTGAGTTAGGAGGCTTTGAACTTGAGGGACGAGTGAGTGAGTTAGGAGGCTTTGGACTTGAGGGACGAGTGAGTGAGTTAGGAGGCTTTGGACTTGAGGGACGAGTGAGTGAGTTAGGAGGCTTTGGACTTGAGGGACGCGTGAGTGAGTTAGGAGGCTTTGTTCTTGAGGGACGAGTGAGTGAGTTAGGAGGCTTTGGACTTGAGGGACGAGTGAGTGAGTTAGGAGGCTTTGGACTTGAGGGACGAGTGAGTGAGTTAGGAGGCTTTGGACTTGAGGGACGAGTGAGTGAGTTAGGAGGCTTTGGACTTGAGGGACGAGTGAGTGAGTTAGGAGGCTTTGGACTTGAGTGACGAGTGAGTGAGTTAGGAGGCTTTGGACTTGAGGGACGAGTGAGTGAGTTAGGAGGCTTTGGACGAGTGAGTGAGTTAGGAGGCTTTGGACTTGAGGGACGAGTGAGTGAGTTAGGAGGCTTTGGACGAGTGAGTGAGTTAGGAGGCTTTGGACTTGAGGGACGAGTGAGTGAGTTAGGAGGCTTTGGACTTGAGGGACGAGTGAGTGAGTTAGGAGGCTTTGGACAAGTGAGTGAGTTAGGAGGCTTTGGACGAGTGAGTGAGTTAGGAGGCTTTGGACTTGAGGGACGTGTGAGTGAGTTAGGAGGCTTTGGACTTGAGGGACGAGTGAGTGAGTTAGGAGGCTTTGGACTTGAGGGACGAGTGAGTGAGTTAGGAGGCTTTGGACTTGAGGGACGAGTGAGTGAGTTAGGAGGCTTTGGACTTGAGGGACGAGTGAGTGAGTTAGGAGGCTTTGGACTTGAGGGACGAGTGAGTGAGTTAGGAGGCTTTGGACTTGAGGGACGAGTGAGTGAGTTAGGAGGCTTTGGACTTGAGGGACGAGTGAGTGAGTTAGGAGGCTTTGAACTTGAGGGACGAGTGAGTGAGTTAGGAGGCTTTGGACTTGAGGGACGAGTGAGTGAGTTAGGAGGCTTTGGACTTGAGGGACGAGTGAGTGAGTTAGGAGGCTTTGGACTTGAGGGACGAGTGAGTGAGTTAGGAGGCTTTGGACGAGAGGGACGAGTGAGTGAGTTAGGAGGCTTTGGACGAGTGAGTGAGTTAGGAGGCTTTGGACTTGAGGGACGAGTGAGTGAGTTAGGAGGCTTTGGACTTGAGGGACGAGTGAGTGAGTTAGGAGGCTTTGGACTTGAGGGACGAGTGAGTGAGTTAGGAGGCTTTGGACAAGTGAGTGAGTTAGGAGGCTTTGGACGAGTGAGTGAGTTAGGAGGCTTTGGACTTGAGGGACGTGTGAGTGAGTTAGGAGGCTTTGGACTTGAGGGACGAGTGAGTGAGTTAGGAGGCTTTGGACTTGAGGGACGAGTGAGTGAGTTAGGAGGTTTTGGACTTGAGGGACGAGTGAGTGAGTTAGGAGGCTTTGGACTTGAGGGACGAGTGAGTGAGTTAGGAGGCTTTGGACTTGAGGGACGAGTGAGTGAGTTAGGAGGCTTTGGACTTGAGGGACGAGTGAGTGAGTTAGGAGGCTTTGGACGAGTGAGTGAGTTAGGAGGCTTTGGACTTGAGGGACGTGTGAGTGAGTTAGGAGGCTTTGGACTTGAGGGACGAGTGAGTGAGTTAGGAGGCTTTGGACTTGAGGGACGAGTGAGTGAGTTAGGAGGCTTTGGACTTGAGGGACGAGTGAGTGAGTTAGGAGGCTTTGGACTTGAGGGACGAGTGAGTGAGTTAGGAGGCTTTGGACTTGAGGGACGAGTGAGTGAGTTAGGAGGCTTTGGACTTGAGGGACGAGTGAGTGAGTTAGGAGGCTTTGGACTTGAGGGACGAGTGAGTGAGTTAGGAGGCTTTGGACTTGAGGGACGAGTGAGTGAGTTAGGAGGCTTTGGACTTGAGGGACGAGTGAGTGAGTTAGGAGGCTTTGGACGAGTGAGTGAGTTAGGAGGCTTTGGACTTGAGGGACGAGTGAGTGAGTTAGGAGGCTTTGGACTTGAGGGAAGAGTGAGTGAGTTAGGAGGCTTTGGACTTGAGGGACGAGTGAGTGAGTTAGGAGGCTTTGGACTTGAGGGACGAGTGAGTGAGTTAGGAGGCTTTGGACTTGAGGGACGAGTGAGTGAGTTAGGAGGCTTTGGACTTGAGGGACGAGTGAGTGAGTTAGGAGGCTTTGGACGAGAGGGACGAGTGAGTGAGTTAGGAGGCTTTGGACGAGAGGGACGAGTGAGTGAGTTAGGAGGCTTTGGACGAGAGGGACGAGTGAGTGAGTTAGGAGGCTTTGGACGATAGGGACGAGTGAGTGAGTTAGGAGGCTTTGGACTTGAGGGACGAGTGAGTGAGTTAGGAGGCTTTGGACTTGAGGGACGAGTGAGTGAGTTAGGAGGCTTTGGACTTGAGGGACGAGTGAGTGAGTTAGGAGGCTTTGGACTTGAGGGACGAGTGAGTGAGCTAGGAGGCTTTGGACTTGAGGGACGAGTGAGTGAGCTAGGAGGCTTTGGACTTGAGGGACGAGTGAGTGATTTAGGAGGCTTTGGACTTGAGGGACGAGTGAGTGAGTTAGGAGGCTTTGGACTTGAGGGACGAGTGAGTGAGTTAGGAGGCTTTGGACTTGAGGGACGAGTGAGTTAGTAAGGAGGCTTTGGACTTGAGGGACGAGTGAGTGAGTTAGGAGGCTTTGGACAAGAGGGACGAGTGAGTGAGTTAGGAGGCTTTGGACTTGAGGGACGAGTGAGTGAGTTAGGAGGCTTTGGACTTGAGGGACGAGTGAGTGAGTTAGGAGGCTTTGGACGAGAGGGACGAGTGAGTGAGTTAGGAGGCTTTGGACGAGAGGGACGAGTGAGTGAGTTAGGAGGCTTTGGACGAGAGGGACGAGTGAGTGAGTTAGGAGGCTTTGGACGAGAGGGACGAGTGAGTGAGTTAGGAGGCTTTGGACTTGAGGGACGAGTGAGTGAGTTAGGAGGCTTTGGACTTGAGGGACGAGTGAGTGAGTTAGGAGGCTTTGGACTTGAGGGACGAGTGAGTGAGTTAGGAGGCTTTGGACTTGAGGGACGAGTGAGTGAGTTAGGAGGCTTTGGACTTGAGGGACGAGTGAGTGAGTTAGGAGGCTTTGGACTTGAGGGACGAGTGAGTGAGTTAGGAGGCTTTGGACGAGAGGGACGAGTGAGTGAGTTAGGAGGCTTTGGACTTGAGGGACGAGTGAGTGAGTTAGGAGGCTTTGGACTTGAGGGACGAGTGAGGGAGTTAGGAGGCTTTGGACGAGTGAGTAAGTTAGGAGGCTTTGGACTTGAGGGACGAGTGAGTGAGTTAGGAGGCTTTGGACTTGAGGGACGAGTGAGTGAGTTAGGAGGCTTTGGACGAGAGGGACGAGTGAGTGAGTTAGGAGGCTTTGGACGAGTGAGTGAGTTAGGAGGCTTTGGACTTGAGGGACGAGTGAGTGAGTTAGGAGGCTTTGGACTTGAGGGACGAGTGAGTGAGTTAGGAGGCTTTGGACGAGAGGGACGAGTGAGTGAGTTAGGAGGCTTTGGACGAGTGAGTGAGTTAGGACGCTTTGGACTTGAGGGACGAGTGAGTGAGTTAGGAGGCTTTGGACTTGAGGGACGAGTGAGTGAGTTAGGAGGCTTTGGACTTGAGGGACGAGTGAGTGAGTTAGGAGGCTTTGGACTTGAGGGACGAGTGAGTGAGTTAGGAGGCTTTGGACTTGAGGGACGAGTGAGTGAGTTAGGAGGCTTTGGACTTGAGGGACGAGTGAGTGAGTTAGGAGGCTTTGGACTTGAGGGACGAGTGAGTGAGTTAGGAGGCTTTGGACTTGAGGGACGAGTGAGTGAGTTTAGGAGGCTTTGAACTTGAGGGACGAGTGAGTGAGTTAGGAGGCTTTGGACTTGAGGGACGAGTGAGTGAGTTAGGAGGCTTTGGACTTGAGGGACGAGTGAGTGAGTTAGGAGGCTTTGGACTTGAGGGACGAGTGAGTGAGTTAGGAGGCTTTGGACTTGAGGGACGAGTGAGTGAGTTAGGAGGCTTTGGACTTGAGGGACGAGTGAGTGAGTTAGGAGGCTTTGGACTTGAGGGACGAGTGAGTGAGTTAGGAGGCTTTGGACTTGAGGGACGAGTGAGTGAGTTAGGAGGCTTTGAACTTGAGGGACGAGTGAGTGAGTTAGGAGGCTTTGGACTTGAGGGACGAGTGAGTGAGTTAGGAGGCTTTGGACTTGAGGGACGAGTGAGTGAGTTAGGAGGCTTTGGACTTGAGGGACGAGTGAGTGAGTTAGGAGGCTTTGGACGAGAGGGACGAGTGAGTGAGTTAGGAGGCTTTGGACGAGTGAGTGAGTTAGGAGGCTTTGGACTTGAGGGACGAGTGAGTGAGTTAGGAGGCTTTGGACTTGAGGGACGAGTGAGTGAGTTAGGAGGCTTTGGACTTGAGGGACGAGTGAGTGAGTTAGGAGGCTTTGGACAAGTGAGTGAGTTAGGAGGCTTTGGACGAGTGAGTGAGTTAGGAGGCTTTGGACTTGAGGGACGTGTGAGTGAGTTAGGAGGCTTTGGACTTGAGGGACGAGTGAGTGAGTTAGGAGGCTTTGGACTTGAGGGACGAGTGAGTGAGTTAGGAGGTTTTGGACTTGAGGGACGAGTGAGTGAGTTAGGAGGCTTTGGACTTGAGGGACGAGTGAGTGAGTTAGGAGGCTTTGGACTTGAGGGACGAGTGAGTGAGTTAGGAGGCTTTGGACTTGAGGGACGAGTGAGTGAGTTAGGAGGCTTTGGACGAGTGAGTGAGTTAGGAGGCTTTGGACTTGAGGGACGTGTGAGTGAGTTAGGAGGCTTTGGACTTCAGGGACGAGTGAGTGAGTTAGGAGGCTTTGGACTTGAGGGACGAGTGAGTGAGTTAGGAGGCTTTGGACTTGAGGGACGAGTGAGTGAGTTAGGAGGCTTTGGACTTGAGGGACGAGTGGGTGAGTTAGGAGGCTTTGGACTTGAGGGACGAGTGAGTGAGTTAGGAGGCTTTGGACTTGAGGGACGAGTGAGTGAGTTAGGAGGCTTTGGACTTGAGGGACGAGTGAGTGAGTTAGGAGGCTTTGGACTTGAGGGACGAGTGAGTGAGTTAGGAGGCTTTGGACTTGAGGGACGAGTGAGTGAGTTAGGAGGCTTTGGACGAGTGAGTGAGTTAGGAGGCTTTGGACTTGAGGGACGAGTGAGTGAGTTAGGAGGCTTTGGACTTGAGGGAAGAGTGAGTGAGTTAGGAGGCTTTGGACTTGAGGGACGAGTGAGTGAGTTAGGAGGCTTTGGACTTGAGGGACGAGTGAGTGAGTTAGGAGGCTTTGGACTTGAGGGACGAGTGAGTGAGTTAGGAGGCTTTGGACTTGAGGGACGAGTGAGTGAGTTAGGAGGCTTTGGACGAGAGGGACGAGTGAGTGAGTTAGGAGGCTTTGGACGAGAGGGACGAGTGAGTGAGTTAGGAGGCTTTGGACGAGAGGGACGAGTGAGTGAGTTAGGAGGCTTTGGACGATAGGGACGAGTGAGTGAGTTAGGAGGCTTTGGACTTGAGGGACGAGTGAGTGAGTTAGTAGACTTTGGACTTGAGGGACGAGTGAGTGAGTTAGGAGGCTTTGGACTTGAGGGACGAGTGAGTGAGTTAGGAGGCTTTGGACTTGAGGGACGAGTGAGTGAGTTAGGAGGCTTTGGACTTGAGGGACGAGTGAGTGAGTTAGGAGGCTTTGGACTTGAGGGACGAGTGAGTGAGCTAGGAGGCTTTGGACTTGAGGGACGAGTGAGTGAGCTAGGAGGCTTTGGACTTGAGGGACGAGTGAGTGAGCTAGGAGGCTTTGGACTTGAGGGACGAGTGAGTGAGCTAGGAGGCTTTGGACTTGAGGGACGAGTGAGTGAGTTAGGAGGCTTTGGACTTGAGGGACGAGTGAGTGAGTTAGGAGGCTTTGGACTTGAGGGACGAGTGAGTTAGTAAGGAGGCTTTGGACGAGAGGGACGAGTGAGTGAGTTAGGAGGCTTTGGACGAGAGGGACGAGTGAGTGAGTTAGGAGGCTTTGGACGTGAGGGACGAGTGAGTGAGTTAGGAGGCTTTGGACTTGAGGGACGAGTGAGTGAGTTAGGAGGCTTTGGACTTGAGGGACGAGTGAGTGAGTTAGGAGGCTTTGGACTTGAGGGACGAGTGAGTGAGTTAGGAGGCTTTGGACTTGAGGGACGAGTGAGTGAGTTAGGAGGCTTTGGACTTGAGGGACGAGTGAGTGAGTTAGGAGGCTTTGGACTTGAGGGACGAGTGAGTGAGTTAGGAGGCTTTGGACGAGAGGGACGAGTGAGTGAGTTAGGAGGCTTTGGACTTGAGGGACGAGTGAGTGAGTTAGGAGGCTTTGGACTTGAGGGACGAGTGAGGGAGTTAGGAGGCTTTGGACTTGAGGGACGAGTGAGGGAGTTAGGAGGCTTTGGACGAGTGAGTGAGTTAGGAGGCTTTGGACTTGAGGGACGAGTGAGTGAGTTAGGAGGCTTTGGACTTGAGGGACGAGTGAGTGAGTTAGGAGGCTTTGGACGAGAGGGACGAGTGAGTGAGTTAGGAGGCTTTGGACGAGTGAGTGAGTTAGGAGGCTTTGGACTTGAGGGACGAGTGAGTGAGTTAGGAGGCTTTGGACTTGAGGGACGAGTGAGTGAGTTAGGAGGCTTTGGACGAGAGGGACGAGTGAGTGAGTTAGGAGGCTTTGGACGAGTGAGTGAGTTAGGAGGCTTTGGACTTGAGGGACGAGTGAGTGAGTTAGGAGGCTTTGGGTTAGGAGGCTTTGGACTTGAGGGACGAGTGAGTGAGTTAGGAGGCTTTGGACTTGAGGGACGAGTGAGTGAGTTAGGAGGCTTTGGACTTGAGGGACGAGTGAGTGAGTTAGGAGGCTTTGGACTTGAGGGACGAGTGAGTGAGTTAGGAGGCTTTGGACTTGAGGGACGAGTGAGTGAGTTAGGAGGCTTTGGACTTGAGGGACGAGTGAGTGAGTTAGGAGGCTTTGGACTTGAGGGACGAGTGAGTGAGTTAGGAGGCTTTGGACTTGAGGGACGAGTGAGTGAGTTAGGAGGCTTTGGACTTGAGGGACGAGTGAGTGAGTTAGGAGGCTTTGGACTTGAGGGACGAGTGAGTGAGTTAGGAGGCTTTGGACTTGAGGGACGAGTGAGTGAGTTAGGAGGCTTTGGACTTGAGGGACGAGTGAGTGAGTTAGGAGGCTTTGGACTTGAGGGACGAGTGAGTGAGTTAGGAGGCTTTGGACTTGAGGGACGAGTGAGTGAGTTAGGAGGCTTTGGACTTGAGGGACGAGTGAGTGAGTTAGGAGGCTTTGGACTTGAGGGACGAGTGAGTGAGTTAGGAGGCTTTGGACTTGAGGGACGAGTGAGTGAGTTAGGAGGCTTTGGACTTGAGGGACGAGTGAGTGAGTTAGGAGGCTTTGGACTTGAGGGACGAGTGAGTGAGTTAGGAGGCTTTGGACTTGAGGGACGAGTGAGTGAGTTAGGAGGCTTTGGACTTGAGGGACGAGTGAGTGAGTTAGGAGGCTTTGGACTTGAGGGACGAGTGAGTGAGTTAGGAGGCTTTGGACTTGAGGGACGAGTGAGTGAGTTAGGAGGCTTTGGACTTGAGGGACGAGTGAGTGAGTTAGGAGGCTTTGGACTTGAGGGACGAGTGAGTGAGTTAGGAGGCTTTGGACTTGAGGGACGAGTGAGTGAGTTAGGAGGCTTTGGACTTGAGGGACGAGTGAGTGAGTTAGGAGGCTTTGGACTTGAGGGACGAGTGAGTGAGTTAGGAGGCTTTGGACTTGAGGGACGAGTGAGTGAGTTAGGAGGCTTTGGACTTGAGGGACGAGTGAGTGAGTTAGGAGGCTTTGGACTTGAGGGACGAGTGAGTGAGTTAGGAGGCTTTGGACTTGAGGGACGAGTGAGTGAGTTAGGAGGCTTTGGACTTGAGGGACGAGTGAGTGAGTTAGGAGGCTTTGGACTTGAGGGACGAGTGAGTGAGTTAGGAGGCTTTGGACTTGAGGGACGAGTGAGTGAGTTAGGAGGCTTTGGACTTGAGGGACGAGTGAGTGAGTTAGGAGGCTTTGGACTTGAGGGACGAGTGAGTGAGTTAGGAGGCTTTGGACTTGAGGGACGAGTGAGTGAGTTAGGAGGCTTTGGACTTGAGGGACGAGTGAGTGAGTTAGGAGGCTTTGGACTTGAGGGACGAGTGAGTGAGTTAGGAGGCTTTGGACTTGAGGGACGAGTGAGTGAGTTAGGAGGCTTTGGACTTGAGGGACGAGTGAGTGAGTTAGGAGGCTTTGGACTTGAGGGACGAGTGAGTGAGTTAGGAGGCTTTGGACTTGAGGGACGAGTGAGTGAGTTAGGAGGCTTTGGACTTGAGGGACGAGTGAGTGAGTTAGGAGGCTTTGGACTTGAGGGACGAGTGAGTGAGTTAGGAGGCTTTGGACTTGAGGGACGAGTGAGTGAGTTAGGAGGCTTTGGACTTGAGGGACGAGTGAGTGAGTTAGGAGGCTTTGGACTTGAGGGACGAGTGAGTGAGTTAGGAGGCTTTGGACTTGAGGGACGAGTGAGTGAGTTAGGAGGCTTTGGACTTGAGGGACGAGTGAGTGAGTTAGGAGGCTTTGGACTTGAGGGACGAGTGAGTGAGTTAGGAGGCTTTGGACTTGAGGGACGAGTGAGTGAGTTAGGAGGCTTTGGACTTGAGGGACGAGTGAGTGAGTTAGGAGGCTTTGGACTTGAGGGACGAGTGAGTGAGTTAGGAGGCTTTGGACTTGAGGGACGAGTGAGTGAGTTAGGAGGCTTTGGACTTGAGGGACGAGTGAGTGAGTTAGGAGGCTTTGGACTTGAGGGACGAGTGAGTGAGTTAGGAGGCTTTGGACTTGAGGGACGAGTGAGTGAGTTAGGAGGCTTTGGACTTGAGGGACGAGTGAGTGAGTTAGGAGGCTTTGGACTTGAGGGACGAGTGAGTGAGTTAGGAGGCTTTGGACTTGAGGGACGAGTGAGTGAGTTAGGAGGCTTTGGACTTGAGGGACGAGTGAGTGAGTTAGGAGGCTTTGGACTTGAGGGACGAGTGAGTGAGTTAGGAGGCTTTGGACTTGAGGGACGAGTGAGTGAGTTAGGAGGCTTTGGACTTGAGGGACGAGTGAGTGAGTTAGGAGGCTTTGGACTTGAGGGACGAGTGAGTGAGTTAGGAGGCTTTGGACTTGAGGGACGAGTGAGTGAGTTAGGAGGCTTTGGACGAGTGAGTGAGTTAGGAGGCTTTGGGACGAGTGAGTGAGTTAGGAGGCTTTGGACTTGAGGGACGAGTGAGTGAGTTAGGAGGCTTTGGACTTGAGGGACGAGTGAGTGAGTTAGGAGGCTTTGGACTTGAGGGACGAGTGAGTGAGTTAGGAGGCTTTGGACTTGAGGGACGAGTGAGTGAGTTAGGAGGCTTTGGACTTGAGGGACGAGTGAGTGAGTTAGGAGGCTTTGGACTTGAGGGACGAGTGAGTGAGTTAGGAGGCTTTGGACTTGAGGGACGAGTGAGTGAGTTAGGAGGCTTTGGACTTGAGGGACGAGTGAGTGAGTTAGGAGGCTTTGGACTTGAGGGACGAGTGAGTGAGTTAGGAGGCTTTGGACTTGAGGGACGAGTGAGTGAGTTAGGAGGCTTTGGACTTGAGGGACGAGTGAGTGAGTTAGGAGGCTTTGGACTTGAGGGACGAGTGAGTGAGTTAGGAGGCTTTGGACTTGAGGGACGAGTGAGTGAGTTAGGAGGCTTTGGACTTGAGGGACGAGTGAGTGAGTTAGGAGGCTTTGGACTTGAGGGACGAGTGAGTGAGTTAGGAGGCTTTGGACTTGAGGGACGAGTGAGTGAGTTAGGAGGCTTTGGACTTGAGGGACGAGTGAGTGAGTTAGGAGGCTTTGGACTTGAGGGACGAGTGAGTGAGTTAGGAGGCTTTGGACTTGAGGGACGAGTGAGTGAGTTAGGAGGCTTTGGACTTGAGGGACGAGTGAGTGAGTTAGGAGGCTTTGGACTTGAGGGACGAGTGAGTGAGTTAGGAGGCTTTGGACTTGAGGGACGAGTGAGTGAGTTAGGAGGCTTTGGACTTGAGGGACGAGTGAGTGAGTTAGGAGGCTTTGGACTTGAGGGACGAGTGAGTGAGTTAGGAGGCTTTGGACTTGAGGGACGAGTGAGTGAGTTAGGAGGCTTTGGACTTGAGGGACGAGTGAGTGAGTTAGGAGGCTTTGGACTTGAGGGACGAGTGAGTGAGTTAGGAGGCTTTGGACTTGAGGGACGAGTGAGTGAGTTAGGAGGCTTTGGACTTGAGGGACGAGTGAGTGAGTTAGGAGGCTTTGGACTTGAGGGACGAGTGAGTGAGTTAGGAGGCTTTGGACTTGAGGGACGAGTGAGTGAGTTAGGAGGCTTTGGACTTGAGGGACGAGTGAGTGAGTTAGGAGGCTTTGGACTTGAGGGACGAGTGAGTGAGTTAGGAGGCTTTGGACTTGAGGGACGAGTGAGTGAGTTAGGAGGCTTTGGACTTGAGGGACGAGTGAGTGAGTTAGGAGGCTTTGGACTTGAGGGACGAGTGAGTGAGTTAGGAGGCTTTGGACTTGAGGGACGAGTGAGTGAGTTAGGAGGCTTTGGACTTGAGGGACGAGTGAGTGAGTTAGGAGGCTTTGGACTTGAGGGACGAGTGAGTGAGTTAGGAGGCTTTGGACTTGAGGGACGAGTGAGTGAGTTAGGAGGCTTTGGACTTGAGGGACGAGTGAGTGAGTTAGGAGGCTTTGGACTTGAGGGACGAGTGAGTGAGTTAGGAGGCTTTGGACTTGAGGGACGAGTGAGTGAGTTAGGAGGCTTTGGACTTGAGGGACGAGTGAGTGAGTTAGGAGGCTTTGGACTTGAGGGACGAGTGAGTGAGTTAGGAGGCTTTGGACTTGAGGGACGAGTGAGTGAGTTAGGAGGCTTTGGACTTGAGGGACGAGTGAGTGAGTTAGGAGGCTTTGGACTTGAGGGACGAGTGAGTGAGTTAGGAGGCTTTGGACTTGAGGGACGAGTGAGTGAGTTAGGAGGCTTTGGACTTGAGGGACGAGTGAGTGAGTTAGGAGGCTTTGGACTTGAGGGACGAGTGAGTGAGTTAGGAGGCTTTGGACTTGAGGGACGAGTGAGTGAGTTAGGAGGCTTTGGACTTGAGGGACGAGTGAGTGA
The DNA here is from genome assembly GCA_033558105.1 of Coccyzus lansbergi. NCBI lineage: Eukaryota > Metazoa > Chordata > Aves > Cuculiformes > Coccyzidae > Coccyzus > Coccyzus lansbergi. Next base: position 354,126 of record JAUMJK010001174.1, read on the forward strand.
GTTAGGAGGCTTTGGACTTGAGGGACGAGTGAGTGAGTTAGGAGGCTTTGGACTTGAGGGACGAGTGAGTGAGTTAGGAGGCTTTGGACTTGAGGGACGAGTGAGTGAGTTAGGAGGCTTTGGACTTGAGGGACGAGTGAGTGAGTTAGGAGGCTTTGGACTTGAGGGACGAGTGAGTGAGTTAGGAGGCTTTGGACTTGAGGGACGAGTGAGTGAGTTAGGAGGCTTTGGACTTGAGGGACGAGTGAGTGAGTTAGGAGGCTTTGGACTTGAGGGACGAGTGAGTGAGTTAGGAGGCTTTGGACTTGAGGGACGAGTGAGTGAGTTAGGAGGCTTTGGACTTGAGGGACGAGTGAGTGAGTTAGGAGGCTTTGGACTTGAGGGACGAGTGAGTGAGTTAGGAGGCTTTGGACTTGAGGGACGAGTGAGTGAGTTAGGAGGCTTTGGACTTGAGGGACGAGTGAGTGAGTTAGGAGGCTTTGGACTTGAGGGACGAGTGAGTGAGTTAGGAGGCTTTGGACTTGAGGGACGAGTGAGTGAGTTAGGAGGCTTTGGACTTGAGGGACGAGTGAGTGAGTTAGGAGGCTTTGGACTTGAGGGACGAGTGAGTGAGTTAGGAGGCTTTGGACTTGAGGGACGAGTGAGTGAGTTAGGAGGCTTTGGACTTGAGGGACGAGTGAGTGAGTTAGGAGGCTTTGGACTGAGGGAGTGAGTGAGTTAGGAGGCTTTGGACTTGAGGGACGAGTGAGTGAGTTAGGAGGCTTTGGACTTGAGGGACGAGTGAGTGAGTTAGGAGGCTTTGGACTTGAGGGACGAGTGAGTGAGTTAGGAGGCTTTGGACTTGAGGGACGAGTGAGTGAGTTAGGAGGCTTTGGACTTGAGGGACGAGTGAGTGAGTTAGGAGGCTTTGGACTTGAGGGACGAGTGAGTGAGTTAGGAGGCTTTGGACTTGAGGGACGAGTGAGTGAGTTAGGAGGCTTTGGACTTGAGGGACGAGTGAGTGAGTTAGGAGGCTTTGGACTTGAGGGACGAGTGAGTGAGTTAGGAGGCTTTGGACTTGAGGGACGAGTGAGTGAGTTAGGAGGCTTTGGACTTGAGGGACGAGTGAGTGAGTTAGGAGGCTTTGGACTTGAGGGACGAGTGAGTGAGTTAGGAGGCTTTGGACTTGAGGGACGAGTGAGTGAGTTAGGAGGCTTTGG